>CM042834.1:264246698-264809198 GCA_023653725.1 Bungarus multicinctus
TTTTATTTATTTTATTGTGTCAAGCTATTAAAAGATAACAGGTATAAGTATAAACATAGTTATGAATCCATGAAATGGATACATATAAGAAAAATAAAAAGAAACAATAAGACAGGGATGGTAGGCACATTGGTGCGCTTATGCATGCCCTTACATACAATAATACAATTGAGCGAGTCCAGAAGTATTTCATGAGAAGAGTATTATACTCCTCTGTGCAACAAAATACCCTACACCACCAGGCTTGAAATTTTGAGCTTGGACAACCTAGAACTACTCTGCCTACAATTGGATTTAAGCATAATGTACAAAATTATCTGCTACAATGTCCTACCAGTCAATGACTACTTCAGCTTCAACCACAACAATACAAGAGCACACAACAGATACAAATTCAATGTAAACCGCTCCAAAGTTGATTGCAGAAAGTATGACTTAAGCAACAGAATGGTCAATGCCTGGAATGCACTACCTGACTCTGTTGTTACATTCTCAAGCCCCCACCTTTATCCTTAAACTATCCACTATTGACCTCACCCCATTCCTAAGAGGTCTGTAAGGGGCAGGCATAAGTGCACCACCGTGCCTACCAACCCTGCCCTATTGTCCCCATTTATTCTACCTGTTTCCTGTATTCATACTCATGTTTATTCTTATATCTATTATCTTGTAAGCTATTGACAAATCAAATCAAATAAATAAATAAATAAAATAAATAAATAAACTTTGATCAAATTCAGAGCTCTAGCAATAGAAACATTTGCTACATTCAAATGAAAAAAAAGTTTTTTTGACAGTATTGAGTTTCAGGGTTTAACGACTATAGTCTTAAAAACTAAAGGTTTTTTAAGTCTTTGTCCCGCAATTATTCTTGGCATCTTCAGAGGCAAGGTGGATCCTAGGTTTCAACAACATATAATTGTGGGGCGAGGAGGGAATAATGACGGAGAAAGAAGAGTGCTATGGTCTTGATTAAAATCTTATTTGTGGCCCCCTTAAATCACACAGGTGGGTTGCGGGGGTTCGCAGAGGTTTGGGAGAGCCCCTAGCTAAGATTCTGTGCAGGTCGGAGAACCCCCAAATCCCACTCCTGGCTGGCCCCGCCCCTCCCGCTCCTCCCAGGAGTCCCCACGTGGCTCGTTTTGGATGCATCTAGGTGCAGGGTACATGCAGAGGCTCAAGGAGGATGAAAAATAGGCCTCTAAGAAGTTTGGGGAGGCCAGAAATGGGCCTGTTCCTGGCTTCCAGAGAGTCTCCAGAGCCCAGGGAGGCTGTTTTCGCCCTTCCGGAGGCTCAAGGAAAGCCTCCTGGAGCCCAGAGAGAGCAAAAATTCCCCCCTCCACCATAGTGCAGGAGGCTGACTAGGCCACACCCACCATGGCCACGCCCACCCGGGCAAAGAACCCTTTGCTAAAATGTTTGAAGCCCACCCCTGCACACAGGGATGTGTTTCCTTCAATGTTTTTTTTCTGAATGCAACCATGACATTTCAGGACTCCCTAATTCTCATCAAATTCAGGTAAGATCACCCCCAGAATGAGGCCAATCAGTATTCAGAACAGATCCCAGTACATAACCCAGGAAGGGAGCAGCTACAAAAATATTGACAGAGTTCACCGATTCTCTATTATTATCCTTCAGACCCTTAGAACTTATCTCATTTTCAAATGCTTCCACAATGTCAAAGTCATTAATCCTATGCAACTATGCTAGGTGGCGATCGATCTGCGGAAATTTCATTTCTACCAAAGAACAGTGACAAAGAACCCGAAGGAAATGGACGCATGGCTGTCCTTGTAACCCTTCGTATGTAAAGTCTGGCTCATTGCCTTTTCATTCCTATTCTATCTGTCTCTATTAGACAATCCATTTTTGTTCTATGTCTCCCGTCAGCAGCACGGTACCGTTATTCCTCGTGATCTGGTTAGATCCATTATTCATTATTTCAGCTAGTGATAACACAGGGCTCTGAACAAAACGAGCAATAGGGGAGTTTATTAATAAAATTAAATGATTTGAAAGCCCTACCACATTCAGGTTCCAAAATTGCAATCGGCAACAAAATTCATAATGGTATTCCCAGGGGTGGGGCTGCTAGCGGTTTTCAGGGGTTCGGAAGAGCCCCCAGTTAAGATTCTGTGTAGTTCAGAGGACCCCCAAATCCCACTCCTGGAGGGCTCTGCCCACCCCTCCTGCCCCCACGCAGCCCGCTTTGTTTGCAAGTAAGTGCAGGGTACATGCGGAGGCTTGGAGAGGGTGAAAAATGGGCATTACTGGAAGTTCGGGAAGGCCAGAAATGGGCCCGTTTCCAGCTTCCAGAAAGTCTGCAGAGCCTGGGAGGCCATTTTCAGGGAGGGCAATTCTCCCATGGCCACGCCCACCCAGCCACTGGGCAGAGAATCCTTTGCTAAATTTTTTGAAGCCCACCCCATACCGTATTCCTTCCCATTTCCTTCATTTCCCAAAGGGGCTTTTTAAAGAGGCATCTGGACTTTGTGGATTTTCTTTGAAGACGTTTCACTTCTCATCCAAGAAGCTTCTTCAGCTCTGAAGAAGCTTCTTGGAAGAGAGCTGAAGTGCTGAAGAGGTTTGGATGAGAAGTGAAATGTCTTCAAAGAAAATCCAGAAAGTCCAGTTGCCTGTTGAAAAAAAGCATCTTTGGGACAACCATGACCTAGATATCTGAGACTCTCCACAGACATTTCCTTCCTTTATTCTTCCCCAGTATTACATTATCAGTCACCTTATTATCCTACACACAAAATTAACAGAAAGGAATAGGTTTAGCAAAAGAGCCAGGCAGGATCATCTTTGTTGCCAACTTTTATCCCTGCAAGGTAAGTAGGTATATAGTGAAGATTTCTGAATCAGTAGGAGTCTGGTAGCTCCATTTCAGACTGACCAATTTTATTACAAGACAAACACTTTGATAGTCTGCAGCTCCTTTTATGATGTACCTATGTGGTTTTCTATGCTTCTAAGGAAAAGGAGGTACCGTTCATGAAAGGTTATATTTTTTAATAAAGATTTTAGACCGAAAAACGATTATCAGACTCATTGTGATTTCTGGCTGCCCTAGACTAACACAGCTGTCTTTCTATGATGTCTTCTAGCATGAGAATCTGATATAATAAAAATCCTTCAGGGATATTCTGCATAGCATTAATATTAACATGCAGTTGGAAGTCTTGTAGCCCTCTCCTAACCTATCCAAATAATATAGCGTTATACATAATAATAATAATGCACATAGAATTCATTGAATTGAATTCCCTTCTGCTTCTTGCTCTCTGGAAATTTTCAAACAGGAATGGATTGGTTATGGATTTCTAGAATCCTGCACTGATCAGAGCTTGGATTAGAGGCTCTATAAAGTTCTTTATAATTCATATGAGGAAAAAAAAATAGGTGTTTAAAAATTCATTTTATTTATATATTAAATTTGCATGCCACCCATCTCTGCAAAGTGACTTTGGGCAGCTTAAAATTAAAATAATAAAAATTGAAATATTAGCAACAATAAACTAAAAAAAGCCTGAATGCTAGGGCCATCCAGATGAGGCATCTTCTCTATTAGTCCACCAGACACCTCCAATTTAGAGCTCTCCCGTCAAGACCCACCCAGGTGAGCCAGGTCTTAGCACCCCTCCTCAAGGCCAAAATGTTGAGGGAAGACCCCACCCCAGGCAGCAAAATATTCCTAAGAGCAGGAGCCGCAACAGAAAAAGTTCTCCTCCTAGTCCCTGCCCCTTGAAACCTTTTGACTGACTGGGTCCACAGCCTGTCACCTCTACAAGATCAAGTGAGATGAGCCAATCCTATTGGGATGAGATAGTCAGAGGTGGTATTCAGCCGTTCGGACCAGTTCTGGCGTACTGGTAGTGGAAATTTTGACTAGTTTGGAGAACCAGCAAATACAACCTCTGGCTGGCTCCACCTACCCATCTCTGTCCTTTCCTGTCCTATACTTCCTTGTTTTTTTAGCTCAGCTGATTTGCGCAGCAGAGCGAATTGTCGCATTTCAGCTGAGCTACACAACAGCACAGCTCACCAGTATTCACAGAGGTCGGTCTTTGAGCCCTGTGCGTACACATAGAACCGGTAGGAAAAAAATTTGGAAACCCACCACTGGAGACAGTTCCCTCTTATCTAGAGCGGAGACAGTTCCCTCTTATCTAGCGTGTCATGAAAAAAAACAGTATTTCTTAGGCAAACAAAGGATGGGAATTCCTGATGTAATAGCAAACATTTCCTTCTTAGGTTTGGCAGTCTGGGCCATAACTCAACATTTCAACAATCATGGGAAGGGTAAAGAGATTTGTAAGGAAATCTGCAATCTTTTTAGCATGCTTATGTTAAATTGGATGGAAGGAACAATAGCAATAGCGCTTAGACTTATATACCACTTTATAGTGCTTTTGCAGCCTTCTCTAAGGCTGCAAGGCTCTATTGCCCCCAACAATCTGGGTCCTCATTTTACCCACCTCGGAAGAATGGAAGGCTGAGTTAACCTTGAGCCTGGTGGGATTCCAACTGTCAAATTGCAAGCAGTCAGCAGTCAGCAGAAGTAGCCACTCTAACCACTGCGCTACCATGTCTCAGCAATATATCCTAAGGCAGTGGTAGCTAACCTTTTTGGGTTCCTGTGCCAATAATTGTGTGCGCGCTTGCGTGCTCGTGTGCCAGCACCCAGAAGGCAATGCGTGTGGGTCCCCCCGCATGTGCCATGCTTCTCTGCACATATGCGTATGACCTCCCCTCATGCCGCATGTCTCTGTGCATGCGTGTACAACCCCCTTGTGTGACTCTGTGCATGCATGAGCGACCCCCCAACGCACGACACGCATCACTGCGCATGCATGTGTGTCTCCCACACCCCCATGCCCCCTGTGCATATGCGCCAGATACCCAATAATCAGCTGTCAGGTGGGCAACATGCACACATGTGCAGTATACCTGCTCTGGCTGAGGGCTCGCATGCCGGCAGTAATGGCTCTGTGTGCCACTTCCGCCATGCGTGCCATAAGTTTGCCATCACGGCCTAAGGTTTCACAGGAAGTTGAAATCATTTAACTCAGGACAAATGGTCCCTACTCCATAATACTGTAAATAATGCCTTCATTTTTATTCTTAAAACTTTCATTCATTTCATAATACATGTTTGCTTAATTTCCCAACAAACTTTGCCATCACCCCTTTTGCTTTTATTTCTAATATTCAGTGCTAAAAAATAGCTGCTATTTGTTCTGCCTGAAAATTTAGCTCAGTTCGAAATCAGCTCAAAATTCTCAGATGATTGACTGTATCAGAGGTCCCCAAACTTGGCAACTTTAAGACTTGTGGACTTCAACTTCCCAGAATTAAAGCTGGCTGGAGAATTCTGGGAGTTGAAGTCCACAAGTCTTAAAGTTGCCAAGTTTGGGGACCCCTGTACTATACAGTCCTGTCAAATCAAAGAAGGGCTATGAGCCAGCACTGTGAAGCAGCAGCCAAAAAAGCTAATGCAATCCTAAGTTGTATTAACAGAGGGATACAATCAAGATCAAGGGAAGTACTAATAGCACTCTATAAAGCCTTAGTAAGATCACACCTAGAGTACTGCATCCAGTTTTGGTCACCACATTATAAAAAAGATGCTGAGACTCTAGAAAAAGTACAGAGAAGAGCAACCAGGATGATTAGGGGACTGGAGGCTAAAACATACAACGAACGGTTGCAGGAACTGGGCTTGGCTAGTCTAGTAAAGAGAAGGACCAGGGGAGACATGATAGCGGTCTTCCAATATTTGACGGGCAGCCATAGGGAGGAAGGGGTCAAGCTATTTTCTAAAGCGCCTGTAGGCCAGACAAGGAATAATGGATGGAAACTGACCAAGGAGAGATTTAACCTGGAAATGAGGAGAAACTTTCTGACAGTGAGAACAATCAACCAATGGAACAGAAGTTGCCCTCGGAAGTTGTGGGAGCGCCATCACTTGAGACTTTCAAGAAGAGACTGGACTGCCATTTGTCAGAAATGGTGTAGGGTCTCCTGCCTGGGAGGGGGGTTGGACTAGATGACCTATAAGGCCCCTTCCAACTCTGATTATCTGTTATCTGTTAAGGGCTCCTATTTTGTCTACAATTAAAAAATACAGGGTAACAACTGTGGTTTTTAGTTTCATCTAAAGTAAAATTTCTATATAGTGGGGTGTGTTTTACGGGAAATAAATACTTGAGGAACAACTGTGGTTGTAGACATCAGGCCATTTGGCATATTCCGATGTTACCAAGCCTAAGTAAAGGGAAAGTTTGAAATCCCACAATAAATCTAATCTTAAAAAAAAATTCTCAACTCACAATCTTAAGAAATAAAGGTTAATCTATTATAAAACCCTACTTAGTTGTTTTCCTTCTTTCTGTAAAGTTTAGGATGAGATTTTACAAGGCAAACATCTATAATAGGACATTTCCTTCACAAGACTGTTTATCTTCCAACTGTGCCTTACAGATTATCAGAATGTTTAAAAAAACAACAATGTAAAGTTAAAGAACTATAGATAATAAGGTCAGCTAGTCAAGCAGAAATGTTTGAAGTTCTTTCTTTTAAAAAAATTCCTGTTTCCTTTCCTTTTGTTCCATTGTTTGCCCAGTTGTTCTACAATGGGTCATTAGTCTGTACAAATATTCAATTCAAAGACTTTGATTTGATGCAAGGGAGTGGAATTACTAAATGAAATCAATTTTGCCAAACTAATCAGAAAGCCCATTTGAATCATCCAAAAATGCTTCCAGATCACTTCAGATTGTTTTGATGTTTCTGTGCATGCAAAAAGATTGGCTTTTTAAAAAACTAATGCAGAAATTGGAATGAAATCAAATAAATTTGAAATTCTGATGTATTAGTTCAAATTGAATGAGATATTCTGAATTGACTACCTATGAATTGATTGATCTGCCCAATCTTAGTAAGTACAGCCCAAAGTCTTATTTCAAATAAAATACAGCCAGCAACCAGGCAGCGAACCAGTTGCTGGGACTTTTGAATCCCATCCCTGCTTTGGGGCCTTTTAGATTTGAAGCAACAAGGTGTTTTAGAGAGTGTGAGGGTGTGAAAGTAGCACCTGTCTACACGCCTTAAACATGTATTCATTCAGAATTACTTCATGCTTGAGGTGCAGTAGCTGCATAATCCTGAGAGAAGTTAGAACTGCTTTTAAAGAGCTGTGCATAGATGTTACACGCAGGCCAAAACATCCACTTAGCTTTGAATCTGAAACATTGCACCGTCCTATTTATCAGTTAATTAGGTGTCATTCAGACAGCTGCTTAAAGATCTAATGGCTCCCATCATAGTCTATCTCTAACATTTATCCATGGCTCTTCCAAGGACATTCCAATTGTCTTCTTAATTTTGATCCCTATCCACTGTATTTCTCTTCGACTTCCTAAAAACCTTACCAGGCACAGCACATTACCTACTTGTAGTACCCAGAAAATATATGAGTTATCTTTGTATGCTACTTTCTGTTATTACAAATCACAAAAAATGCACAATTAATTGTTGCAGATTTTAGTAATATAGAGAGTCAGGAAATGCCATATGGGGTATTTGGTCTTGACAGCAGAAATTCAGCAGATTTAGTGTATACCATTCCTAAGGCTAAATATCGCACAACATGCTGTGGGATTGCCTCTGATATAACTCTTAAAAGTGCATTCAATTACTGGAGACCTCTGGGGAAAAGATTGGAAAAAATCAGAGACTCGTATTATGGATGTCAGTTTGATGCCAAGACATAATGGGAGTTTGCCTTAAACTCTAAAATAGCTTCATATGATATTCATTGTCATCCTTAATATACATTTTGATCTGTTAATATAGCGTTCTGTGGGAAAGCAGACGGAATGTCAGAACAGGATTAACAGAGACTTTCCTCTCGAATTGGATTTTAATTGTAGATATCAGAAAGCTTTAGCCCAACTGTTGTGCTTTGATTTTTTTTTTTGTGTTTGAGAGAGATAGGGGATCAAAGATATACGACTACAATACATATAATTCTATGTGAGTTGCACCGCTGACATTTTTGAGAGGCTACACCATTCAATCCACTATTGTTCCTTCATCTATAAATATTACAGAACCATTTGGCAGAATCTCTACTGGAAATCTGAGAGAACAGTACAGATTTTTTTTAATGTATTTGATACTCTCCAAGAAGGCCTATTTTTTTTTACTGGTCATTTTGTAAGAAGGCAAAATTTTACTGTACATTTTGGTATTCAATGACCTTTGGAAGTTTAGTGTTTTGATTAACACCATGCATATTTTAATAGGGATTGGGGATGTGTTAGGTCTCTAACTTCCACAATCTAATTTGATAAAGGTTGTAAACCATGAAGAGAAGTAAGGCAATATCAGGCACATTTTGAAAGGAATTACATGACATTTAACAGCCAGATATCAAATATTAGCCAATGTAAACAGCGAATAAGTGAACATGCTGTTATTTATTGGAAGAGCCTATGAAGAAGGGCATTAATGATTCACAAACATTTTGTTATTCTGCTCCATCTTTAAATTCAGTTACCGTATCAATCATTCAAAGCAAAGGAAGTAAATACACTTTCAACATTTGTAGAGGCCAGTGACACCTCTGTCCAGTTGCTTTAAAAAAATCATCTTTGGGTCTTACCAGATAGTTACATTTGGGGAATATTTTAATAAGTTCCACAGTTACACAACTACGGCTTGGAAAATAATAATTCTCCAAAGTTATGTTTTTCTTTCTCACTTCCTCTCCATCCTAGGTTGGTTTCTAATTGATGATGTGAAAATTGAGATTTATTTTTTTTTTTTGGGGGGGGGGGTTGATATTGAAGGTAGATGGCATCAGTGGTGGGATTCAAAAATTGTTACTATTGGTTCTGTGGGCATGGCTTGGTGGGAGTTAGCAGGAGAAGGATACTGCAAAATCCCCATTCCCTCCTCACCCCACTAACCTGCTTTCCAGCTCCATTCTCTTGTGCAGGGCAACCAAAGGAGACCCAGCCAATCAGCTGGGAGGCAGAGAATAGATGGGGGTGGGGCCAGTCACAGGTGGTATTTGCCGGTTCTCCAAACTACTCAAAATTTCTGCTACCGGTTCTCCAGAACTGGTCAGAACCTGCTGAATACCAACTTCTGGATGACATATGCTACAATGTAAGAAATGATTCTTCCTCGTGAGATAGAAAACCCTGCTTTGTTTTTCTCTTTTTCCTTCTCTTGCCAAAGTGTGAAAATCCCCTATGCAAATTTGTGAAGCAGATCAAAATGCTTCTGGCTTCTCTTAGAAAACAAGGAAAATGTACATTGTGTTCACCTTGAATTTTCTTTCAGAGGCCTTCTGTTCGTATGGGGCAGGGAGGAATCTCCTTTACCTGAGGCATTTCACAGATCTTAATGAGGTTTCCTACTTTTCCTGTACAACCCAGACATGTTACACCCAAAAGAAACACAACCAATCAAAATAAAACAACTCCAAATTAGAACAGACTTTCTTGCTCGGAGCCTCATTTGGCATAACTGGAGTTATTATGGAATTAGAAGATGTTCTCCGAAATACATAATGATACGCTGAACATTCTTGAAGGTCAATGTTGCAGCATAATTATTTGTTTCATACACAACATTGGTATCTTGCTTTCCCCTTATGGATACCAAGTTAATATATTCTGTTGACCTCACAGCAGCACTGATTCAGAAATTAGACAGGGGCAGTCCTAGTTCAGCAAATGTTTTTGATATTTGGATGCTCTTGTTTTTAAATCCAGCATTCTAACAACCCCTCTAATGTTGGCTGTACCCTAGGTTTCTGTGCAAAATTGGGACAAAATATTTTTTTCACTTTGATTATCTTGGAAATATATTGTGTCTGTCCTCAGGGAAAAAATGTATTTCAGAGCAGATAATTAATTATTTATGCATTTCAGATTTTTGTCTCTTTCAATGTTTCAACATGCCGGGAGGTTTAGCTGGTTTAAACAGATAGAAGATTGTTAAAATGCAAATACAGTTGTCCAGAAGAAGCCACTGTGACATCATATCAAGTGCCTTTCGTATTTCCGCTGCTGGTATCCATGAATGGAAACCAAAGCATTATTATTCTAGAAAGTTAGCACCCACCCCTCTCCTAGAAGAATGAAATATTTTGAGAAACATTAAAAAGGCAGAACATTATGTTTCCCTGGATGAGAAATGGAGAAGGGTGCTCTTGGAAAGTAGGCCCCACCTTCCTTAATAGCTCACAGCAGATGTCAGCACTTAAGAGATAAAGAGATAGCTAACTCTATTCATAAGCAAATATCCTCACCCAAGATCCAACAAAGGTAGGATTAGCTCTCAACCACAATAGGAATTGCCCAAAGCCCCTTCATTGCATCATCTCAGTTGCACTACCCCTAGCAGTTCAAACTTCAACCAAACTTAGCTCAGACAAATTCCTAGGATTTGTACATGGCCCCATGGGAGTTTGACAACAACCAATAGAATACATGTTCTTGCACAGGAACAGGAAGTGCAAAGCCCAAGGGAAGATATAAATACCCCCCACTCTCAACTCCATGTGGTCAGCTGCACCAAAACTACACACATGTGGTTCTGTTCATCAATAAATGGACCCTCTTTCCAATCAGCCTCTAGCCTCCATTTTGTCTCCAGTGCCTGTCTCCTGGCTTGGAACTGAACCAGATGGATGTTTCATCCAACATTATACAATCTGCCAAATTGATAATCCACAGTTGGGTGGCTTTCACACATTCCCCCATTTAAATCCACTATTACTTCAGTGTATGCCTGCTAAGTCATTCCTACTATGTGATGCAAACGATGTATTGCATAAAAATGTAGGAATGATGTTAACAATGTTCTTAGCAACAACATCCATAGAAGTGGTCTAACTAGTGACTTTGATGAAAGTAATGTTGCGGCTTTATGACACCATCCTCATCTCAATTTTATATTCTTTGGGACATCTTACAAACCCCCAAAAGAAACAAAAGCTTCTGGTACAGAGCAGTTTAGAGAAAACTTGAGGGATTTGTTTTTAAATATAGAGTATCTCTATCTGCATCATCTCTATTGCTATCGCTATCTTTCTCTCTATCTCATCTTTCATATAGCAGTATTGTGAATTCTACCAAAAGCGATCAGTGCTGGCTCCTGAATTACAAGGCACTAACAAGATAGTGAAAATAAAGTCCTTCTTGCTTTCTGAGCTTGGTTCTTTGCTTTCAGACATTTTATTAACCAGGTAACATCTTCAGTGCACTGGTCATCAATGCACTGGTGGTGTTACCTAAATGGGTAATGAAAGATTTGCATGCAAGCAACCAAGTGCAGAGAACATCACAAACTCAACAGTTCAATCCTGAGTGACATATGTTCTCTTCTTTTGAAATAGTGAATGTGTTAACTACAATTCAGGACAGCCACAAAGCTTAACAATCTATGCCTGGGAACTGTTTAACATTAAACAGACAAAATCAAGGATTTCTTTTTTTGGACAATGGTCTAGTTTAAATAAAAATTTAGCTACAGATTGCTATGCCTTTAAATGTTCCGTGTGTAGGAGATGCATGGTCTCATTTTATCCGTCCCTCATTAAATATTTTGGCAGACCTATACATTAACTCAATCAGTAAAATTATCAATCACATCGACTATAATGCCCTACTGTATAATGCTAATTAACTGTAATCATGATGTAATGTACTAAAACAATAGATTGTGTAACTCTATAAATAGGGGAAGTTATCTCTTTAGGGTTCTACTTCTTGGTAGCTAGGACTTGGCCTGTCAATAAATCAATTTGTGTTTTAATGGAACTCTGCTTGGTCTCCATTTGAAACTTATACCAAAATGGAACGGAGGATCTGTGTATATATTCCCCTCAGTTGTAAAACACTTCTTTCAAAGGATTTGCACATGATTTTGAGGAGTTGGGTTACTACACTAAATAGTTCTAAATATATCTAATATATAGCCCAAAAATGTGGCATGAACAAGAACCAGCATATAACCTGATGACTCCAAAGCAACTTAAAGCACGTTTACTTTGTGTCAGAAAATGATCAAATAAGGACTAGAGCCTTATAATGCTTTGGTTTTTTTTTCTTCTTACCCATTATAGATAGAATTCTTTACGGGCCAAGTGTGATTGGACACATAAGGAATTTGTCTTGGTGCAAATACTCCCAGAATACATAATAGAAAAATACATTCATCAAGAGTCAAGATAAGGTAATAAGGTACAACACTTAATGATAGTCATAGGCTACAATAAACAATTAAATCACACTAGGAAACAGTCACTATAAATCATAAGGATACAAGTGACAAAGTTACAGTCTTACAGTCACAAGTGGGAGGGGATGGGTGATAAGGAGTGATGAGAAGATTAACAGTAATAGTAGTGCAGACTTTGTAAATAGTTGAACAGTGTTCAACAGCGGGAGTTGGGGGACAACTCGCTGGGGGCTGGGACCAGGCCGTGGGTTGGGCGTGGCCGGGAGAGTCAGGATCCGGATAAGACTGTATTGAGGATGGGGGGGTTTGCCGGGGAGGGTGAAATTAAATCTATTAGTATGGTGAGTGGGAGAGGCAGATTTGGCGGCTATAGGGGGCCATATTCTGTATTGGGAGCGCGCTCCCGCTGTTTGTCTGCTGTGGCGCGCTCCGACCCCCTTGTCATCTCCCGTTCCCCAGGGGGTCTGAGCGATCGGGCCCTGGGCCTTCGGCTGATGCTATGTAACGCCAGGTCCATTGTTAACAAGGCCCCTCTCATTCACGATTTGATCTGTGAGGGGGGTGCGGACCTGGTGGGTGTCACCGAAACCTGGCTGGGCCAGGAGGGGGGAGTCCCTCTGGTAGAGATGTGCCCAGCCGGGTTTCGGGTTTTTCATCGGCCGAGGGCCCAGGGGAGGGGAGGGGGGATTGCGGTGGTTATTAAGGAGGATCTGTGTCCGAGAGAAGCCACTGTGTCTCAGACGACTGGGTGTGAGCTCCTTTTCATGAAGTTCGGTCCCAGGGTTCAGGTGGGCCTGCTGGTCGCATACCTGGCTCCCTGCTATGCGGCAGCGGCCCTGCTTGAGCTCCTTGAGGTCATAGCTGGCGTGGCAGTTGGGACCCCCAGGCTTATGGTCATGGGGGATTTCAACTTGCCTTCTGCCGGCGGTGCCTCCGGGACTGCTCAAGAGTTCGTGGCTTCCATGACGGCCATGGGCCTGACCCAGCTAATTCGGGACCCTACTCATGTGGGAGATCACACCTTGGATCTGGTTTTTGTCTCTGATCAGTGGCAGAGTGATCTGGGTATAGGGGATATAGTTGTAGAACCCCTGTCATGGACAGATCACTCGCTCCTGAAGCTCGACTTCCGTTCCGCACCCCCTGACCGCAGGGAGGCAGGACCATTAAAATGGTACCGCCCCAGGCGCCTGATGGACCCTGATAGGTTCCTGACTGGAGTTTGGGCCATTTCCCGAAGCTCACACACACGACTCGGTTGAGGGCTTGGTCGCCACCTGGGATAGGATGGCTGCCGGGGCCCTTGACCAAGTCGTGCCCTTGCGGCCTCTGACCCAGGTGCCGATCCCAAGTGGCTCCTTGGATTTTCTGAGGAGCTAAGGGAGATGAAGCGCCGGAAAAGATGCCTAGAGAGTAGTTGGAGGGCTAGCCACTCTGGGTCTGACCGAACACTATTACGATCTTATATTAAGACATATTTAGTGGCAATAAGGATGGCGAGGAGGTCTTACCTCTCCATCCTTATTGCGTCCGCAGAAAACCGCCCAGCCACCCTGTTTAGGGTGACCCGCTCCCTCCTGGAGGTGGGAGCGCGGGAGGACCCCTTGCAGGGGCGGGCTGAGGAGTTTTCTAGGTTTCTGCAGGACAAAATCGCTCAGATCCGGGATGAGCTGGACTCCGACTGGGCATCTCCGGGCGGGGGGGGGCGGGGGTGGATATCGGGGACGTCAATTGGGTTGAGTTCGACCCTGTTACTTTGGAGGACGTGGACAGGATACTGGGGGGGCTTAACGCCACCACCTGTTTGTTCGACCCGTGTCCCTCCTGGCTGGTTTTGGCCACTCGGGAGGTGACACGAGGCTGGTTCCAGGGTATTATAAACGCTTCCTTGAGAGAGGGGCTGTTACCCGCCACCTTGAAAGAGGCGGTGGTGCGGCCCCTCCTCAAGAAACCGTCCCTGGACCCAGCATTGTTATCTAATTATCGTCCTGTCTCCAACCTTCGCTTTGTTGCGAAGGTTGTTGAGAGTGTGGTGGCACGTCAGCTCCCGCAGTACCTGGATGAAGCGAGTTATCTTGACTCCCTCCAATCGGGTTTCAGGCCCGGGCACAGCACGGAGACGGCGTTGGTCACGTTGGTGGATGATCTCTGGAGGGCTCGGGACAGGGGTTGTTCCTCTGTCCTGGTCCTGTTAGATCTCTCAGCGGCTTTTGATACTGTCGACCACAGTATCTTATTGCGGCGGTTGGAGGGGTTGGGGGTGGGGGGCACCGTGTTGCGGTGGTTCACCTCCTTCCTCTCCGACCGTTCGCAATTCGTGTTGACAGGGGGGTAGAGATCGGCCCCGAGGCCCCTACTATGTGGGGTGCCTCAGGGGTCGGTGCTCTTGCCCCTGCTGTTCAACATTTATGTGAAGCCGCTGGGTGAGATCATCCGTGGCTTCGGGGTGGAGTTCCATCAGTACGCTGATGATACTCAGCTGTACATCTCCACCCCGGGCCACCCCAACGAAGCCGTTGAAGTGATGTCCCGGTGCCTGGAGGCCGTGCGGAGTTGGATGGGTCGTAACAGGCTTCGTCTCAACCCGACCAAAACTGAGTGGCTGTGGTTTCCTGCGCCCAGATACAGCCAGCTTGCTCCTTCGCTGGCTGTGGGGGGAGAGGTCTTGACCCCCGTGGAAAGGGCGCGCAATCTGGGTGTCCTCCTGGACGTACAGCTGTCCTTAGAAGAACACATTGCAGCCGTCGCCAGGAGGGCTTTTTATCAGATTCGTCTGATCTACCAGTTGCAGCCCTTTCTGGATCTGGGCGCACTTCGCACAGTCACTTCCACCCTCGTTATCTCCCGCCTGGATTATTGCAATGCCCTCTACATGGGGCTCCCCTTGAAGAGTCTCCAGAGGCTACAGGTGGTCCAGAATGCAGCTGCGCGGGTGATTGTGGGTGCCCCTCGGAGCTCCCACGTTACACCGCTTCTCCGCAGTCTGCACTGGCTTCCTGTGGCCTTCCGGATTCGATTCAAGGTGGTACTGATGGTATTTAAAGTGCTCCATGGCTCGGGACCTGGGTACTTACGGGACCGCCTACTGCCATCGTCAACCTCCCGCCGCCCAGTACGCTCCCACAGGGTTGCCCTCCTTGGGGTACCGCCGCCCGGCCGCTGTCGGCTGACGGCCCCGAGAGTTCGGGCTTTCTCTGTGGGAGCTCCCTCCCTATGGAATGATCTCCCCCCGGAGATACGGGCCATGACAGATATCCTGACCTTCCGGCGCACAGTGAAAACCCTATTTTTTAGACAGGCCGGCCTGGCCCAGTAATTGGGTTCCGGTTTTAAATTTTAACTGGTTTTAATAATCAATTTTATATTTTAATTTTTAATTGATTCCCTGATTTTATATTGTTAAATTTTAAACTAGATAGGACACAGCCGGACCAACGTGTTTAATATATTTTTAATTGTATTTAGTGTATTTATTATGTGTTTTTTAGTAGGCTGTACACCGCCCCGAGTCCCTTTTGGGAGAGGGAGCGGTATAAAAATGTGATAAATAAAATAATAAGTAATAAAATAGTGTTGATGGAATTATTTGTTTAGCAGAGTGATGGCTTTCGAGAAAAAACTGTTCTTATATCTAGTTGTTCTGGTGTGCAGTGCTCTATAGTATCGTTTTAAGGGAAGGAGTTGAAACAGTTTAAGTCCGGGATGTGAGGGGTCTTAAATATTTTCACAGCCCTCTTTTTCACTCATGCAGTATACAGGTCCTCGATGGAAGGCAGATTGGTAGTAACTGTTTTTTTTTCTGCAGTCCTAATTATCCTCTGAAGTCTGTGTCTGTCCTGTTGGGTTGCAGAACCGAACCAGACAGTTATAGAGGTGCAGAGGACAGACTCAATAATTCCTCTGTAGAACTGTATCAGCAGCTCCATTGGCAGTTTGAGCTTTCTGAGTTGGTACAGAAAGAACATTCTTTGTTGTGTTTTTTTGATGACGTTTTTCATGTTAGGTGTCCATTTTAGGTCATGTGATATAGTAGAACCTAGCAATTCATATCCTAGGCGGATATGACCTTGTTGATGATCCTCACTCTGTCAAGGACCTTGGAGTTTTCATATCAAATGACCTAAGCACCAGAGCTCACTGTAACAGCATTGCCAAAAAGGCCATTAAGAGTTGTAAATCTAATCTTACTGAAGTTTCTTCTCCAGAAATATCGAATTGCTAACTAGAGCATACAAAACTTTTGCCAGACCAATAGTCGAATACAGCTCATCTGTCTGGAATCCACACTGCATATGAGACATTAATACAATTGAGCGAGTCCAGAAGTATTTCACGAGAAGAGTACTACACTCTTCTGCTTGCAATAAAATACCCTATATCACCAGGCTTGAGATTTTGCGCTTGGACAACCTTGAACAGTGGCCATAGTGTGGACCGACCAAGTAAGGTTGTTGGAAATACTGAGTCCCTAGAAATTTAAAACTATGAACTCTTTCCACACAATCTCCATTGATATATAGTGGGAGAGGCTGTGCTTTGCATCGTCTGAAGTCTATAATCAATTATTTGGTCTTTTTGATGTTCAGGGTGAGGTTATGACTCTTGCACTACAAGACCAGTCTGAGAATCTCTGACCTATAGGCCGTCTCGTCTCCTCCTGATATGAGTCCCACCAATATGGTGTCATCTGCAAATTTTATTATAGAATTAGTGGGACAAGAGGGAGTGCATTCATAGGTGTAGAGTGAATACAAAAGGGGGCTCAGCACACAACCCTATGTAGAGCCAATGCTGAGAGCAAGAGTGGAGGAATTGTATAGTGCAATATTAATGCAATATCAGGGTTTTTCAATTCAATGTATAGACTGTGAAGGATGTGTGTTTGTGGTTATTTTCATAGTCATAATGTACACTGAAGATGGTATTTAATTTCATTGTACATGGTGCAATGATAATAAACTAAACTAAACTAAACTAAACTGTCAATTCAATTCAATTTATTACAGCCGTAGACTGGAGACCAGAACAAATAAAACACCCAGTGAAGATACAATTAAAAATTCTAATATAAAATAATAAATAACAACTAAAATCTATGATAAGATCCAGTCTGTCAATTATACATGGTCTAACTATACTAAAATTACAATCCATAAAATGTGTGGCCTGTTGTCAGTTTAATATTAAAAGGGAAAGGAATAAGCAGTGCAAAGAGTTGGCCACATTTGCTTGTATAACATAACTATGACAGATTAGACATGATTCTGTTGTGCAGAATCTAGCCACCTGCACTGTAGTTATGGACTGTTCACCCTTAAGCAGCCACTAGAGATAAGCAGTGGGCCAGTATGCCTAGCAATTGGTAGAATACATTTTTTCTTTCTGAATCTCTATGTAAAAGGAAAATTGAAGGAATATGTGACCAGTGGTGGGATTCAAAATTTTTACTACCAGTTCTGTGGGCGTGGCTTGGTGGGCGTGGTAGGGGAAGGATACTGTAAAAATCCCCATTTCTACCCTATTCCAGGGGAAGGATATACTGCAAAATCTCCATTCCCTCCCCACCCCACTAACCTGCTTTCCAGCTCCATTCTCCTGTGCAGGGCAACCAAAGAAGACCCAGCTAATCACTTGGGACTCAATGGGAGACAGAGAATAGATGTGGGTGGGGCCAGTCAGAGGTGGTATTTGTCAGTTCTCCAAACTACTCAAAATTTCCTCTACTGGTTCTCCAGAACTGGTCAGAACCTGCTGAATACCACCTCTATATGTGACTGACAGTCTCCATCTCTCCGTGGAACAGAGTCTTTTAGTCAGTGAACGGTCATAAATATGAACCAGTTGCCAAGCGTCCAAATTTTGGTCAGGTGGCCGTGGGGATGCTGGAACAGTCTTAAGTGTGAAAACTGTTCACAAGTCCCTTTTTTCAGTGCCATTGTAACTTTCAACTAAATGAACTGTCGAGAACTACCTCTTGTTCTCCCATTTACTTAGCAACCATTTGAAGTTACGACAACACTGAAAAAAGAGATGACTTTTGCAACATCCGCATGGTCACATGATCAAAATTCAGGCGCTTGGCAACTGGCATGTACTTATGACAGCTGCAAAGGTCCCTGGGTCATGTGAGCACTATCTGTATCCTTTCCAGCTGGCTTGCAGGAAGCAAAGACAATGAGGATGCCCAGTTTGCTTAATAACTACATGATTCATTTAACGACTGCAATGATTTACTTAACAACTGTGGCAAAGAAGATTGTAAAATGGGGTGCAACTCACTTAAAAATTGTCTCGCTTAGAAATGGAAATGTTGGGCTCAGTTTGGTCTTGAGGACTATCTGTATAGCTCCCCAAAGGAAATAAAATACCAATACTAAATATGAAGCTATGACTGTGCAAAGAGGCATTCAATGATCTGAAAAGCAGAGCCTGCACCTTTGGGAATACAGAATGAGGAGGAGGAGGAGGAGGAGGAGGAGGAGGAGGAGGAGGAGGAGGAGGAGGAGGAGGAGGAGGAGGAGGAAAAAGAAGAGGAAGAGGAAGAAGAGGGGGAGGGGGAGGGGGAGAGGAAGAGGAAGAGAAGAGAAGAGAAGAGAAGAGAAGAGAAGAGAAGAGAAGAGAAGAGAAGAGAAGAGAAGAGAAGAGAAGAGAAGAGAAGAGAAGAGAAGAGGGAGAAGGAGAAGGAGAAGGAGAAGGAGAAGGAGAAGGAGAAATATAAAGCTACTTTTTAGCTTTGGAAAGTGTGACTCTTCTTTTTCTCCCAAAATTCTAATAAAATATTACTACTGTCCTTTACTACATTAATGAAATATCTCTTAGTCAATTAACCAAGGAGGTTTTATTGATTAAGCATATAATCCTATGATTTGTAACCCTACAGCAGAGGTCTCCAAACTTGGCAACTTTAAGACTTGTGGACTTCAACTCCACGAGCCCAGTCCATAGCTGGCTGGAGAATTCTGGGAGTTGAAATCCATAAGTCTTAAAGACGACAAGTTTGGAGACCCCTGCTCAAGAGAAAGCTAAAAAAAGGAATGGAGATTGATAGCAATAGTACTTAGACTTATATGCCACTTCATAGTGCTTTATAGCCCTCTCTAAGAGGTTTAGAGAGTCAGCGTATTGCCTCAACAATCTGGGTCCTTGTATTACTGACCTAGGAAGGATGGAAGACTGAGTCAACCTTGAGCCAATCAGGATCGAAGTCCTGGCAGTCAGCAGAATTAGCCTGCAACACTGCAATACTACATTCTAGTATCATACGACTATCACTATGTGTTTTATTGTATGATTTATGATGTATTTTTATGATTATGACTTATCACTTATAGCTTTATATACATTGAGAGCTTATGCACCAAAGACAAATTCCTTGTGTGTCCAATCACACTTGGCCAATAAAGAATTCTATTCTATTCTATTCTATTCTATTCTATTCTATTCTATTCTATTCTATATAAAAATATCAGTCACCAATTAAAGAATTTTGTGGTGGTTGACTTACATTTGTCCACTATACTTGTCCGATTACTGAACTCTGATAAATTTAATCAGAGGTTCAGGAAACAAATCTCATCCATCATGGTACGTGTTCGAGAGTGCTATTTGCAATTATGGCAGTATCCAAATTAATGCTCTTTTGAACTCTACTTTTCCCAGGCATTTGCTGGATTAGTTTGAATTTATTGATTATTTATAAAAAGGCTTTTTTTGAATAGGCCTCTGAGAGGTATAATCAAAATTGTTCTAGCTGTCACTTTTGTTAATCTCTAAAACCTACATGCTGGTGCAAAGGCCTTATCAGTTTGACCTTTGCAATCTTGACCTTGTTCAATACTGCCGGTCCTGATAACTTAATCAATTTTGCAGATAAATACTTTAAGGTTTACTGAAGTTCCAAGTAATAAACATTTCTAAAAGAAATATTTTGGAACTACTATTTGAGAGAAAAATATGCTTATGATACAATAATACAGTAATTAGTTCTTGATCTTTTATTTACAAGAGATTAATATAATAGTATACTTCCTTGGTGAAAAGAACTGACAGACTATCCACTTATAGAACAAAGGAGCACTTATGATCTTGGCTTTTGATCTTCTTGGTTAATATCGTGTAGGCTGGCAGGCAGAGAGAGAGTTGGGGGGATGGATAGATGATACAGATAGATAGATAGATAGATAGATAGATAGATAGATAGATAGATAGATAGATAGATAGATAGATAGATAGATAGATAGATAGATAGATAGATAGATAGATAGATAGATAGATAGATAGATGATGGACAGATGGACAGACGGATAGATAGATAGACAGACAGACAGACAATTGATAGGCTACCTAGTCTTCAGGATCTAGTCAGGTAACCCTTAGTGGGCGGGGTCCACTTGATGCCATCAAAGGATGATGAAGGCACAACCTACTATTTCAGGCTTGGGCAGCCTCCTTCACTACCATTCCATTTCACCCTTTCCAGAGAAAGACCATTGGATGGCAGCATTCAGAAATAGCAACAGAAGAGAAGGCAAACTTGAATTTTGTGCTAACATAATTTTATTTAGGGACTCATCCTAGGAATTGCCAGGAGTCAACTGACTTGAAGGCACATGCACAAACACATGCATGTTATAATTGTCTATGATTGTCATCTGCCACCCAACCTACAGAGATATTGACCAAATTTATTTTTGAAAGCATTAGATCAATTAACAGAAATGGAAGCAACAAAAAAAATATATGTCGAGATGAGGATACAGGGATTTTCATAACAGATTCATGTTTTCTCATTGCTGCTTTGTTTCCTATGAGGAACTTTTTACAGGTTTCAAACATACTTTTTAAAAAAGTTATATTTTTGACAGGGCAAAGCTCACTTTTGTCGCCCTAGGGACAAAATGGTGGAACAAGAGTTTTGCAGACAATTTTCACTGTTTCCGATGCTGGAACAGTTAATTTATTTTGAGATTTGTCATGTCAGGAAGAAGTTATTCAGAATGTTCCAATGGGAATCTTTTGAGGGACACAATTTTGTTTCGAACATAAAATAAGCCATGCTCCTCAGTTCATGAATTCCCCCTCCCCATTTATTCTGAAAGCATACAGATTGATGTAACATAGAAAATAAATTTGATTCCTAATCCTAGTATTAGAATTGGGAAATACTGGCAAAACTAACATACATCTTTTGTTAAAATAGTAATATTCAAAAGTTTTGGAAATTGCTCTAATACAAAAAATGCAATGTCTTTGAAAATCTTATCAAGGAAGATAAATATAGTCAAGTCTACTCACTTTTCACTGGATGTATCTATAGCTCTTCCTAATGGACCATTTCAATCTAGAATTGTTTTGGATGGAATTAATAAATAGGGGTCATTTAAATAGTTTTATTTGTCTTTAAGAGCACAGATCTTGAATTAGCCTTAGCCAAGAGTTTCATAGAGTAGAGATGATGCAATTCTCTTTGACAAGGTGATGAGCTGACATAATTTGCCTCAAGCAAGCATTCTCTGGCACTTTGGAATATTTCTCTGCTCAGAAGCTTTGCTGAGTATTTCAAGTGTAATATTCTTCTAGATCACTTATCTGAGATGGGAGTCTTTTGCTTCAGTTGGATAGCAGATCCAACAAGAATGTTGATAGAAAAATGTCCTGTTTTAACCTGTTGTTAGTTGTGAATTCATGTCTGACCCATCGTGACCCCAACGTTCCTCCAGGTCTTCCTGTCCTCTAGCATCTTCTGGAATCCATTTAAGCTTGCGCCTGCTGCTTCAGTGACTCCATCCAGCCACCTCGTTCTCTGTCGTTCCCTTCTTCTTTTGCCCTCAATCTTTCCCAGCATTAGGCTCTTCTCCAGTGAGTCCTTCTTTCTCATTAGATGGCCAAAGTACTTGAGTTTCATCTTCAGGATCTAGCCTTCTAAAGAGCAGTCAGGGTTGATCTCCTCTAGGACTGACCGGTTTGATCGCCTTGCAGTCAGGGGTGGGTTTCTACCGGTTCTGTCCACCTCTGTAAAACCGGTAGCTGTGAAGAGCAGCAGACGTAGAACCGGTTCTATGTCTGCTAATGTTTTTGCCCACCCGCCTGCCCGGGCTCTTACCTGACCTTTATTTCCTGATTTTTCAATTTCAGCTGCTGAACGAGGCACAGCTGCAGTTTAAAAAAGCAGGAAAAGGGCTGTTTCAAAGGCTGCATCTCTGCACGCAGCTGTTGCTGCTGATTTGCAGGAGCGCGGCTCGCAGCAGTGCAGGGAAGCTCGTAAATCCCGAACCGGTAGTTAACCCTGTTGTATCCCATCCTTGCTTGCAGTCCAAGGGACTCACAGGAGTCTTCTCCAGCACCATAGTTCAAAGGCCTCCATTCTTTGGCGCTTAGCCTTTCTTATGGTCCAAATTTTACAGCCATACATTGCAACTGGGAAAACCATAGCCTTGACTATATGCACTGTTGTTGGCAGGGTGATGTCTCTGCATTTTAGTATGTTGTCTAGATTTGCTTTTTATTTTTTTAGCCTGTTTTGACCAGTCATATTATATTCTCCTATGTCACATGGGGCATATAATGGCTGGTCCATTTGTTATAAAAAACACTATATATATACCCAGCAGCAAAGTTCTCTATTATCATTAGATAGTTTGATTCCTCTTCAGATCACAGGAAGGTTGTTAGAAAGGAAAACAGAAAATTTACTCTAATGTGCTAAGAGAATAATGGGGTAAAAATAGAAAGTTGTTGAAGGGATGTAATCCTATCCTTTGTTAAGCAAAATTATGTGAAAATAATGGTTTGAGAACTTTATTTTTGGATGTAGGCAGCTGCCAAAGCTCTGGAAGGTAATCTCCAGAAACATGATATGAACCACTCCCCAATTGGTAGCAATTCCATGTGATGCTATCCTGTCATACTCACTTACTATCTGATAAATCTGTGCTGGTTTATTTTCATCTCTGTTGCATATTAACACAGTGTAGTTTATTGTCAAAATGATGGAACTCTTGTAGAGCTCCTATTGTTCAATTCCAGTTAGCCATCTGGCTTCCAGGTTCCCTACTCTACATGAAAAACTTAGCTCTGAGATGTACATCATACAAGCTTCCCATGTCTGATTAGAATGATTGGAAGGGAACTTCTTTGGACAGTATTCATTTTGTATGAATATTAGAGTGAAATTATAACCCATGTATCTGGAATCCCAATCTAGATCTACAGTTGTTCTATCAGACTGGAATAACCTTCTGGAAATCCCTTTCTGGCTGATCGGATGAAACAGCACAAAATTTCTCTAAAGCAGGGGTATAAAACTCAATTTCATTGAGGGCCACATTGGGGTTGTGTTTGACCTCAAGGGGACAGAGTGTGCGTGGCCAGGGTGGGCAAGGCCAGCTGAACATCACTCGTGTCGGGGGCACCTGTGATGTCCCAAGCACTTTGCCAGCGAAAACAGGATCCCGATGCTATGTTTTCAGCTGCAATGGCCTCTTGCAACCCTCTGCCAGCAAAAATGGAGCTCAGGAGAGCCGTGGGTGACCTTCATGAACTCCATTTTGGGGTGCAACAGCCTTCTACAATCCTCTGCCGGTGAAAATGGAGCTCAGGAGGACTACATGTGGCCTCCCAAACTCCAATTTTTGCTGGCAGAGGCACCCTGGGCCAGTCCTTCACTGTTTCCAGAGCAACCCCGTGGGCCAGAACTAAGCACTTCCCCCAGATAGGATCTGGGCCTTGAATTTGACACCCCTGGTCTAAAGGGTCTTCCTTCCTTCCTCCCTCCCCATCTTCTTCCCTCCCTCCCTCCTTCTCTTTGCAGTAGCAAAGCAGATAGTAGAATGAAGTCGTTCAATCTACGATGCATATAAATTTTAAATTGTTTTTTTCCTAACAAACTTCCTTGATTAATAAGAAGTTAACAATTTTCAGTTGAGATAAAAGATCCCATAAGATTTGCACTGAGATATGGGAAAATCAAAGGCCTAAAATCAGAGAGCTGATTATCAACAGGTTTCTAAGCGATTATTGAGTGCATTTGAAATAAAAATCTGTACTCAACAAAATGTAGCTTCATTTTCTAACCTTGGAAGACTGTGCTCATCTTATCAATCAAGCCACATTCATCATCCAGAGCAGAGGTCTCCAACCTTAGCAACTTTGAGACTTGTGGACTTCAACTCCCCAAATTCCTCAGCCAGCTTTGCCAAGGTTGAAGACTCCTGATCCAAAGGAATATGCTTCATATCTGCATGTTATTCTAACATATGGCAACTGATGTTCATAGGTGGACTCATAAATCATAGGGTTGAAAAGATTTGGGAGGACATGTACTTAACCTTTCTGTCCAGTGCAGGGATATTTATGCCTGTCCAAATTTTTCCGGAAAATCTCCACTGATCGAGCACCAACAACTTCAGAAGGCATGAAAACCAACTGGGTCTCTTTGGGCCAATCACTCTCTCTCAGCCCAACCCATGTCCCAGGGTTTTTATGGGGAAAAATAGGAGGAGGAAGATGTGTTGGATATGTCCACTGCCTTTTTTATTTGTAAAAATAATAAAAGCGGGATACAGACAAAGAAATAGTTACATAAGCAGATAAGTGTCAAAATGGCACATGACATATCTCAAAATATAGAGGTTAGTTTGGGGCTCCTAACACTACTATTGAAATTAAATTAGCCATGATGAATTTATATTCCTTTTTTTTTTAGTGGATTCTATATGTCTAAGTATGCAAGTAGAAAAATAGGGACCACTTTGGTGGGAAGGTAATAGTGTTCCATGTGCCTTTGGTGTTTAGTCATGCCGGCCACATGACCACGGAGACGTCTTGGACAGCGCTGGCTCTTTAACTTTGTAACAGAGATGAGCACCGGCCCCTAGAGCCAGAAATGACTAGCATATATGTGCGAGGGGAACCTTTACCTTTCTTTACCTTTAATATGTCTAAGTGCCTAAGTGCAGATCCACTTGCTTATAAACATAAATAATTTTCTTACCTAACAAGGGCATTATACAGCATTGAAATGATTATGTGGTAAACACAACGTTGTTAATCAGCACGGTCTGAAGTAACCGTGCTAAGAATATTGCACTCCCAGCCCTGACTCTTGATAGGTCTTCAGGTTGCATGGAAATCTGAAATGTTCCTAAGTCTGCAAGCATATTGTGATGGAATGTAGTGGGCCAGATTCCCAGGAGAGAGGATCCATACCAGAGAAGTAAGAGGAAGTTCAGTTCAGAGTTTGTGCGAGACAAAGAAGATGAAGGCAGTCCCTCTCTAGCAGTTCTCAGAGTATTTGATTGATTTAGATCAGTGGTTCTCAACCTTTTGTGGCCACGGACCACCAAGAGTTCAATCCTAGGTAGAGGCAGATATTTCTCTCTCTGGGCACACTGAGAATATATCTGCTGAATAAAACTCTGCATTGGTGACAGAAAAGGCATCTGGCCATTAAAACACTCTACTGGCTCCCTTTAGTTGCCCAGACTCCACCCCCACCAGGGATTATGGGGTCATTAAAAATGATGATGATTTCTTCAAGCCTTTGAGAATTCCATGTGATGACATCGTGGCCTCCCTGGAGTCCGCAGACCACACATCAAGAATCACTGATTTAGTTAATAAATTTAGATAAGGTTGCTTCAGTTTGCTAAGGTTCTGTCTGTAAGTGTGGAACAATAAAGACACTTGCTTCACCATGTGTATTTCTTGGTTTTGGGAGGCATAGTTTATTTGATGTTGATATCTGGTTTCTTGATTTTGGATAGATTTCAGCCAAACTCTATACAGAAGCTTTGTAAATACATTCTGCAGAGTTGCTAGATCAATACTGAATATACCAAGAGTGTTGGGAGGTCTCTGTTGCCTCTTGGTGCTGATTTTCCCTTCTCTGTCTTCTGCTTTTATCCATAATTCTGTTTCTTGATTTGCATCAATGGGGAATCTGGGAGATCTGCATTATTTAGTGTAAAATCCTACACTATATTTTAGTGTTTCAGTGCTGAAATGATTAATTTTGATGTCAGCAATTGATGTCATCTTTGGGAATTAGGGAAACTACGCTGGGTGGAGAGATAGACTAACCGTTCTAAGGGCATAAATAATAAACATTTTGATATTGAATTAAGCTGTTTTTCTAGCCAAAAAAGAGAAGAGCAGCAGTAGCTAATCAATGTACATATGATTAATATAGGTCTTTAATTGCTGTCTGAATCCTGGAGGACTCAAAGTTCAGGTTAGTTTGCTGCATATTTATTTTTGTTACAGACACCTGCTATGTGAGGTTCATACAGAATTCATTTCTGCAGTTGGAATTGTTTTGATTCCCACAGTAGAAAGCCAACGTGATTCTTCCTTTCTCAGCCACAGAGTTCTTTCCCCTTCTTTAATGATGGGATAAATAGTACGTCCTTAGGGAGGGACCATAGAACAACAACAGAGAACATTCTTTGCACAGAAATTGTCCTAGCCTCAGCAATACTAGTTAGAAAACTCAGAGGTAGCAAGTCTGGAAGAAGAAAGATCTTGGCAACACATATATTTATTCACAGATATTTTTCAAGGGGCACAGTGGTAGCCAATAGAAATAATTAAATATAGCCTAACCCTTTCAGTAGTATTTCATACTAGTCACAGACCATCATTCTTATTTCCAATATCTTGTTTTGCAATGAAAATTAATTCCAACCCACTTGGAAACTCAAAACTCATTGGCCATGCTTGACTTCCCATCATTTCCTTCCTCCCTCCTTCCCTTCCTTCCTTTTCACAAAGCTTGAGACATGCCAGTCATGCACCTACATACCCCAGGATTATTTGTTGATGTTTTTTTTTAAAAGAAGTAGTCAAAGAAAATATAGTTGACAAATTTAATTTGACTTTAATTCGTAATTAATAGGAATTTAACTGGACAGGTGTTCTATTTTAAATATACTATCCAAAGCACAGTAGGGCCAGGTTGACCATTCAGTAGGGAGAATGTAATAGTAATAATACAGGACTCAGGTCTACCAGCTGAACAACCAGGACCAGTGGCTGCAAGACATCTCAATATACCAAGATTTAAAACAAAGAAATAATAATATATTATTACAAAATTCCTTCCCCCCGCCCCAAACAAAGAGAATATCTGATGACTGTTGCAAAAGAAAACAATTAATCAGAGCTTGAATGCAATCCCCAAATAACTGGAGCACCACTTGAATATCATCCGCATTGACAAATTCACCATCAGTCAATTGCAAAAGATAGCTTAATTCGGAACAACTTATATCTTGCAACGAAGCCTCTAACACCTTCAAACATCCGTATCTGTCTAGCCTAGGTCCTTGGGAAGGACTCAATAAGTTGAAGGCTATCTGTAATGCATTACTGGTGAAGACAGTGTGCTTTATTCTTCCTCCCAGAAACACCTTCTCAAATACTAGACAACAATAAAGCAGAGCACAGACTTGGGAAGGTTCCCAAACTTCTTCATTAAAATGGATGCAATCAAACAAGCCAACATCCAGCTGACTATCCATGAACATCACTTAACATAAGGGTCACTTGAAAACCATCAGCATTAACAAGTTCACCATCAGTCAATTGCAAAAGACAGCTTTACTTGGAACAGCTTACATACTGCGACAATACCTTTAACAACATCTCCCTATTTCAGGACCTTGGGAAGGACTTGATAGGTGGATAAAAATGCCACATCTAGTCTAAACCATCTGCATATTATTATGCAATCATCCATAATAATAAAAGCTGAACCATTGCTCTTTTTTTTCCCCATGCACAGGTTGTATAATTTTTCTAGTGTGTTTAAAAAGTTTTCAAAGAAAGGTGATAGCTCATCTGTTTTATGGAAAACAAATTTGTTCTTATTAGAAGCATGGCATCCTAGAGATAGGATGGTTAAAGTTTTATTATTATTATTATTATTATTATTATTATTATTATTATTATTATTATTATTATTATTATTATTATTATTATTATTATTATTATTATTATTATTTTCTGAGCTGTTCTGAATCAAGTCTCAAATGTGACAGTTTGGTTACAATCTAATCTCATTGCAGTAAATTTATATTTGCTCCATCAGCCTTGGCATCTGACCTGAAGAAAAAAAAATAAGAAACTCACACACCTGGAATGGGTCGTGGTCATAAATCCCCATTCATACCTATTTTCTCCCCAGAAGACGTGCTAAAATAATTAGTAGGCAGTGGTCTCCTCTATTTCTTATCATTTTTGTATTTCTGCTATAGCTTCTTACTGCCTTGTTTTAACATGCTTCTGTCTGCATTATTGTTGGATAGATCAACTGAAAATTAGATTTGCTACAGTAGGTTAGGAGAAGTAAAAATGCTATAGGGTACTGCAAGTCAGAACAACTAGACACAAGAACAATTTTCCTCCTATGCCATCACTCTGCTAAATAGCTAATTCCTACAACACTGTCAAACTATCTACCAAGGCACTATTACATTATTATTCTCATCTTCCCTATCCCCCATCTTCTTATCTTCTTATGACTATAACTTTGTTGCTTGTATCTTAGGATTTATATTGTTTACTTAGTATCCTAGTATGATTTTTGTTGGTTGCTTGTTTAGTATCCTACGACTATCACTAAGTATTGTATTGTATGATTTATTATGAATGTATTTTTATGATTATGATTATGATTTATCATTTATAGCTTTATGTACAATGAGAGCTTATGCACTGAAGACAAATTCCTGGTGTGTCCAATCACACTTGGCCAATAAAGAATTCAATTCCATTCTATTCCATTCTATTCTCCGACAATACATACAAGAATAGTGATAGATCATTATCATAGTCATTGTGAGCATTGTGGTGGCCTAGCAATGAAACTAATCGCCTCCCATTCAGAAGGACGAAAGTTCAATCCTAGATAGTGGCAGATATTTATCTCCCTGGGTGCAAAGATTAAAAAAAAAAAATCTTCTATGAACTTTATGCAACGTCAGGAAGGACATCCGGCCAGTAAACACTCAGCTCCATCCAGTCACCCCAACTCTACCCCAAATTACTTAAGGGATGAGAGTTGTAGAAGGGGAGTATTATCATAGTTATTATAAAAATGCATTCATCAAAAAAAAAAAAATCAGATACAACACTATGATAGTCATAGGATACTAAATAAGCAATCAACATAAATTGTACTAGGAAATGAAATACAACAGTTTATTTATGCAAAACTTATTTTATGCAAAGGTCCAGCCAAACCAGACAACGGATAACAGCAATCTGTAAAGTTTACTATAGTCTTGCAGTACAATTTTAATGTGTTTCCTTCCTCAAATAGTGGGATAACTTATCCCAGGACTTTTGCTTCTGTAACAAGAATGTTTAGTGCCTGCAGGGATCCTAGAGTTACAAATTACCCCTCTCCCCATATATTATCAATTCTTATTCTTATTATTATATTTAAAACCATAAAGTCATTGATCTCACCAACCATCCCTACACATTCTACAGCAACTTTGCTTTTTACACTTGAAAAAAAAAAGACAATAGATAAATATTAGGCTGCTATTATTTGCTATTATTTGCTATTATCCAAAGACATTCATATTGGAAGCTGAAATGCACACAGGTTTTAGACACCTTTCACAGGAGTAAAATATTGGCCACTCCCTAAAACACCATATCCAGAAAGCATATGCGGTGCATCAACTCTAAAAGATATTGTACATGCCAGACTTGATTTTTATTGATATGTACAGGTAGTCCTCAGCTTACAACAGTTCATTTAGTGACCATTCAAAGTTAAAACAGCAATGGAAAAGGTGACTTATGACCATTTTCACATTTATGACCATTAAGGCATCCCTATGGTTATGTGATTTATATTTGGATACTTGACAACTGACTCACATTTATGACGGTTGCAGTGTCCCAGATGTCAACTCATAAAACATTCCTATGCCTGTTTTAGTAGTTGCCATAAAAAAGGGGGGGAGGAAGGAAATCGGGAAGAGCAGTACAGCAGTTTAAAAGTGGAAGTACATTCCAACTATTTTCTTTAAAAAAAGAAAATAAAATACCAGAGCTTTTTCCCACGAATGTATTTAATTGGAGAACGTGATTGATGACACCCAGCCCTTGAAGGTGCTCAATTGGAGAATCTGATTTATGAGACACCCAGGGGGAGGGGGAAAATAGGATCACAGGAGATTGTAAATTACGTGTGCCAGAGTTGGCTTTATACAGGGCAATGCCAGTATGTCGCCTTTAATAAATCCTTTGAAGTTTTTTGAAGTTTGGCTCGAGAATCATGATTTAATTAGAGCGATTGCTGAAATCCTGATGCTAGAGTCATGCGACCAAAAAGCTAAGTGAATCGGGAAACCAGATTCACTTAACCATATTACTAATTTTAACAATTGCAGGGATTTACTTAACAAATGTGGCAAGAAAAGTCGTAAAATGAGGCTTAACAAATTTCTAACTTAACAACATAAATTTCGGGCTCAGATGTGGTTGTAAGTTGAGGACTAGCTGTATTAGCAAGGATCCAGTATCTTAATCAGTGTTTCTCAAGTTTGGCAACTTTAAGATGCATGGACTTCAACTGCCAGAATTGCTGGGAATGCTGGCTGGGGAATTCTAGAAGTTGAAGTCCACACATCTTAAAGTTTCCCAGGTTGAGAATCAGTGATCTAGATCCATTTCTAATGAAAACAGTTCACTGGAATCCTAACATTAGATTGTCTACATCCTTCATAAATGTAATGAACTGCACTTTCAAATTTGGGCAGGGATAAATGAAAGGCTGTTTTTCTTTTCAGGACAGACTGAGATTGCTTAATTTATATAAGCAATGTTGAAATAATTGTGTCTATTCCTGCTTTTTTTGTTTTTGACGTGGTGCTGGGTTTTGAGTTTGATCTGGCCTTTTCACTAATTAATAAAAAATAACCTTCCCTTCTTTTAGGAATCTCACTTATCAGACTTGAAAGCATCAAAGCATGTGTGATTTCACTTTTCACTGCCTTTCACACAAAATCTGTTCAAATTCATTTACAGAACCACTCTTGTTTTTCAACCAAAGAAAAATACTAGCACAGCTACAGCTGAACATTTCTCTGGACGCATTCAGTATTGTAGCCACTTTTGTGTATACATCATTGGCAAATTATTTCATACAGGGAATTCCTTCTCCCCTACATTTTCCTAGGATGCGTGTTTGGGTTCATATTTGCAGATTTCTTGAGTTCAAGTCCCTAACCAAGATCTTCTGGAAAAGCAACTTAGCTTACATTTTTATTTCTAGATATTTGTAACATCTAAAATTAATCTAGGGGTCTAAATCAGTGGTGGGTTTCTAAATTTTTTCCTACCAGTTCTATGAGCAGTTCTATACACACACACTTTGCATGCATGCACAGGGTTCAAGGACTGACCTCTGTTCAAATGCTGGCAAGTGAGCTGAGCTGTTTTTTTAGCTCAGCTGAGGCGCGGCAATCCACTCTGCCACATGAATCAGCTGAGCTAAAAAACAAGGGACTACAGAACAGCTAACAGCAGGGGTGGGTGGGTGGGGCCAGTCAGAGGTGGTATTTGCTGACTAATACTAGATGTTCTTTGAATTAGTCAAAATTTCAGCTACCGATATACCAGAATCAATCCGAATCGGCTGAATACTACCTCTGATCTAAATGTTCAGAGTGTTCTCCTTTTCTCTCCTATCTCTAGTCACAGGGGATGTCAGCATTCCAGCAAAACTCCATTCCAACCAATAACTCCGAAACAGACATCTTCTCAAAAGTTCCTTTTATTTTGGATAGCAAGTAGCACAACTGAGGAATCCTGAATCTGAAAGTTCCGGGCTTCCTTGCAATAAGTAAAAAGTAAAAATCCATCTCCTGCACCCATCATCACATCACATGCCCCAATCACCATCTGTCCCAACTTAAGACTTCCCCTCACTTATGTGTAAAATAACATGACCCTGAATTAGAAAAAGAATGTTATTATGTCTAACTGCATACACTCCAAGAAATTCCCCCCTCCCACTTTCCTAGGCTCAAAATATGGCAGCATGGGAACATCTGGTCTCAATATGGCTTCCAAAGCTGACAAGGGCATCAAGAGGAGGTCAAAAAAGTCAAGATGGCAGCTGTTATATAATCAAATCCTTGCCTCTTTTACTTGATGTATGTTAAAGAAATGGCTTAGATCAGAGGTGCCCATTCTGTGGACCAGAACTGGTCTGCGCTATGCCAGAAACTGGACCGCACAAACAAATGAAGCCCAGTCCATGGGGATGCAGGCAGCATGCAAAACCACATACCCTCCGGTTTGTGGCAAAACCTTTCTCCATACAACCGGTCCCTGGTAGCCAAAAGGTTGGGGGCCGCTGGCTTAGATGAGACAAGTGATGGTTACCATCTTAACTTTGTTTTAAACATATTACACAACAAAACCTCTTCCGGCGATATGGACTGTTATGCAGGTGGAAAAAGGAAGAAGCTCATCAAATGAACACCAAACTAGACATGTCTAAGAAATCCATATTCTAATTAATTGCAATGAGAGACAGAGGGAAACCAATTCACACACCTACAAACACGGAGATAAATGGCTGTTTTAGCATGACGGATACAAATACAACCAGCATTTGCTTTTGAAAGCGTATTCATGGCCCTATTGTGAAACTTCCGAATCACTGGGGCCATTCTTGGCAAAAAACAATTATGTTATCATTACTTCATGGAGAACAGTTTTAGATAAAGGCTAAGCACAATAGATATTTTGTTTTAGGAAGTCTTTAACACAAATCAGGCAAGTAAAACAAAAAGACTAAAGAGGGGGCTGTACCGAAACACAGAGAACATAAATTTAAGCAGTTGCTAAATAAAATGTTTATTGAGGTTTTTCATGAGCTTTCAAGGGGTTTTTAAAGTGGAATCTTAGTACTTTCCTGCAGATTATATGCTTCCCAATCATGCTGAATTATTCAAATGTCTACCATCTAGCTATTTATCCGAACAAAATGTACTGTTTCATCTTTGTACTATGATTTTAGACTTCACACAGACAGAATGTTCAAAGATGAATGTGCTTGCATTTATTCATAAACCTAACAGTTCCACAAGGCCCTTGAAGGTATTAAAAAAATGTCTATATCTTGATTTATGGATGAGATACCTGTTCTTGCTGTATATCTATTCAAGGTCCCAAGCTGAGATTCTACCTCCTAGGGCAATTTTAAAGAAGGCTTTAAAATTTAAACTATTTATAATGTAACTTTTAATGGAAAGATGTATTCAGGAAAAATAATACAAAAGTGTAACCTTATATTTTATGTCTATTGAAATAAGAGTTACATCTTTCTACCAATTTTAGATGTACTGGGACAATCTTGTCTGGATTTCGAAGCTAAGCAGGATAATGTTTGATTGGTACTTGAAATGGAGACCTGGAAGTTTCTGATCTTAAAAACTATTTTGTATTATTTTCAAGAATGCCACATAAATGTTTCCAAGAACCAACTGAGTTCAACTGAAGAAGATTTTACTTGCCAGCAAAGGAAAAGTTGACTTAGCTAATATAAACAATAACCCATGGCTACTATTATATAATAGAGCCATACTCTATAATATGGCCGGCTCCACTTTGTGTCTATATGGATCTTACTCTAGAAAACTTTAGGCTTGTTGGAAGAGATATCCACCTGATTTAGTTCCAAGCCGGGAGAAAGGAACTGAAGACAAAATGGAGGCTGGAGGCTGATTGGAAAAAGGGTCAATTTATTGATTAAATAGAACCACCAAGCATGTGTAATTCTGGACAGTTGACCACATGGAGTTGAGAGTGAGGGATTTTAAACCTTCTCTTGGGCTTTGCACTTGAGCTTCCTGTTTCTGTGCAAGAACATGTATTCTATTGGCTGTTGTCAGACTCCCATGGGGCCATGTACAAATTCTGATAGTTTCTCTGAGCTAAGTTTGGTTGAGGTTTCTGAGGGTGATGCAGTGAAGCGGTGTTAGGCAATTCCTACTGTCGCTGAGGGCTAATCCCACCTTTGTTGGATCTTGGGTGAGGATATTTGCTTATGAATAGAGCTACCTATCCCTTTATCTCTTAAGTGCTGGCATCTGCTGTGGGCTATTAAGGAAGGTGGGGCTTGCTTTTCAAGAGCATGTTTCTCCATTTCTCATCCAGAAAAATATAATGTTCTGCCTTTTTAATATTTCTCAAAATATTTCATTCCTCTAGGAGAGGGGTGGCTGCTAATCAAAAGTGGTATTCAGCAGGTTCTAACCAGCTCTGGAGAACCAGTAGTGGAAATTTTGAGTAGTTCAGAATACTACCTCTGACTAGCCCCGCCCCCATCTATTCTTTGCCACCTGAGTCCCAGCTGATCGGCTGGGTCTTCTTTTGTTGTCCTGCACAGGAGAACATAGCTGGAGAGCAGGTTAGTGGAGTGGGGAGGGAATGGGGATTTTGCAGTATCCTTCCCCTGCCACTCCCACCAAGGCACTCCCACCAAGCCACACCACGCACCAAGCCATGCCCACAGAACCAATAGTAAAAAAATTTGAATCCCACCACTGGTGCTAACTTTCTACAGGCTGGACTCAAGTCCATTCCTCCCTATTAAAATCCAATATTCCACAGCCACTGGGCATTATTCAGAAGGACTCAAATATGCAGCTTACTTGTTTACAGTTAATCCTAGGCTTATAACAGTTCATTTAGTTGCCGTTCAAAATTAGAATGGCACTGAAAAATGTGACTTATGACTGTTTTTCATACTTACAACTATTACAGCGTCCTCACAGCCATATGATCAAAATTCATATATTTGTCAACTGGTTCATATTTATGACAGTTGCAATGTCCAGTGATCCCCTTTTGCAACTTTCTGATAAAAAAAACCGTCAATGGGGAAGCCAGTTTCACTTAACAACCAGGTTACTCACTTAGCAACTGCAATGATTGACTTAAGAAATGTTGCAGGAAAACTTGTAAATTTTGGCAAAACTTACGTAATAAATTTCTCACTTAGCAACAGAAATGTTGGGCTCAATTGTGATCATCAGTCAAGGACTGTCTGTCTTGAGTATATTCTTAAAGAAGTAAGATTAAATAGAAGACTATTGAATGCTGTGTTCTGTTTTGTAAAGATTTATAATTAGTGGTAGATTAGGATCTTTTTTAAATTAAAGATACCATCCTGGGGTTTTGGGTGACCATAACAGCCATTCAACCAGATGGAGGATTATATGATTTGCAATGATTCACTTAACAACTGTGGAAGGAAAAGTCGTAAGAATGAGACAAATCTCACTTAACAAATGTCTCACTTAGCAGCATAAATTTGGGCTCAATTGTGACCTTAAAGTCAAGGAAGTATTCTATTTTGCTTGCCATCTCTCTTGGGAGGCCTTCCTTTTAGTTTTATCCTTCAAAACCATGTTTCCTCACTCTGTTCTTCCTCACCAGTCTCCTGAATCTGCTTCACGGAGTCTCCAAGATCCAGATCCCTAAGAGTCTGGAGAATAAGGACATTTTCCATCAACTTCCGATATGTCAAACTTAACTCATAGGGGCAAGTAATTAATGATTCCTCTAGTCCATTAGCTGCCTTATCTAATAAATGTTGGGGTAAAAATGACCTAGCCATCAGCAGTACCTTGTGAAAACGAAAAATGGGTTAGCTCTTAGAAAACAAATTGATCATATTAGTATAGAAAGTGAAGCCTGTAACAATAATTTTCCATTAGACCTGAAATGTCATGTAATATTAGTGAAAAATGGATATCGAGATTTGCAATGAATGGAAAGGGAAAATTTTAAACCCTTCTACAGAAGTCAATGCTTCATTAAAAAAGAGTAATAGATTTTATTTTAGAACTTTATGGGGCATTTTTATTAATGTGCACCTCAATCAGTTAATAACATTGATTTCTTAAGGTAATTCCAATTTTTAAATCATATATTCTTTCTAAAAATCCTTTCTAACCAACTGCCAGTAGTTCTTCTTTCTCTCCTGAATTTTCTTCTACCAAGTTTATCTATCAGAATTAGATTGACTCTGATATAAGCTATTTTGACTTCCCAGAGGTAAGGTGGAACACTTATAACTGTTCCAACTTACCTCTGGGAAGTCGAAATAGCTTATATCAGAGTCAACCTAATTCTGTTCCAAGCCTCTATGTGGAAGGACGGAAGGGCGGGAGGGAGGGAGAAAGAAAATAAAAAAGAAAGGAAGGAAGGAAAGAAGGAAGGAAAATCTTGAGAAGGAAGGGAGAGAGGAAAGAGAGGAGGGAAGATTGTGAGAAGGGAGGAAGGAAGAACTTGAGAAGAAAGGATGGAAGGAAGGGTGGGAGGAAGATTGTGAGAAGGGAAGAAGGAAGGAAGAAGAGAAGGGAAGAAAAAAGGAAGGAAGAAGGGAAGGAAAGAAAAGGGGAAGGAAGAAGGGAAGAGAAGAAAAAAAGGAAGGAAGGAAGGAAGGAAGGAAGGAAGGAAGGAAGGAAGGAAGGAAGGAAGGAAGGAAGGAAGGAAGGAAGGAAGGAAGGAAGGACCTGAATGGTTCCCACTCTCCAAGGAATGCTATGATGGACTGGGGAGGGGCAAAGAATGGAAGAGAAGGGCTAACTCCTAAACAGGGAAGGCTAAATCTAGTTGAGAGCTGGGACTGGCAATGGGGAGAAGATCAGAAAAATAATGTAGATAGACAGAAAAAGGGATGAGAAGGGGAAACAAGAGAGCATTGACTGGATAAAGGCAGAAAAAGGGATGAATGAAAAGGAGTAGAAAGACAAAATAAAAGAGAACTGGAATATGAAAAGAGGAAGTAGAAAGCTAGGAGAGTAAGGGAAAGAGTTAGGATTGTGTGTGACACTGAAAGAAGCATCAGGCAAAGCTGCTCGGAGGTTGAACAGTCTATCAGGATAGGGCCCATTCCCTTAAGTTTTCACAAAGAAATAGCGATGTCATGCTCTCATGTACCAAACACAGTACAGGTACCATCAATAAGATAAACCCAGTCACATACTGCCTCCTGATAGTCAATATAACTAAAACTATCATACAGGATATAAACTGTATATGTGTAAAAATAGAGAAATTCCCACCCTCTCCTAAAGGTATTGGTGATGGAAGTGATATGAAACATTGTACATGGGACATGGCATACAGTAATGTAACATCCATGTCTCTGTTTCTCTTTCAGAGAACTTAAGAGTGTCCAGCCTTGTTGACTTTTAAGACTTGTGGACTTCAACTTCCAGAATTCTCCAGCTGGGATGGGGAATTCTGGGAGTTGAAGTCCACAAGTCTTAAAGTTGACAAGGTTGGACACCCATGTCTGAAGATATTTGTCATTTCAACACATTTTGTATAACCCTTCCTGCCACACTACTTAGCACCAGAACCTCATTAGCTCCTTAATATAATGTATCAACTGTGAAGGTCTGTGAGTTCAATTCCCAGCAGATAGTTTCAACCCCCTAGGATAACATCTGGCTACGCATGTCTGACCAAATCCCAGTGAAGATGAAATCAAGACACTGCCTCCTGATAATCAATATAACAGACAGGATGTTCCACTCTCGTTAAAATTTAATAATCCAAGATCTTTGGGAGTCTTTTGGCTTCCTGCTTGGACAACCACCATTTTATAGTACTGGACACTCTGAGGGATACCACACTGGATAAGTATATTTGTGAAAATGACCTCAAAATACTAGTTGATTGCAAACCGAATGTGAGTTGGCAGGCAGAGTCTCATGGAAAGAAGTCAAAGAACACTAACAGTATAACAAAGTTGGAAGGGATCTTCGGGGTCTTCTCCCTGCTCTGGCAGAAAATTATCCATCATTTCAGGCAAATGGCTTTCTCTCTTCTTCAAAAACCTGTGTGGCACCCACAATTTCTGGAGGCAAGCTCTTCCACCGATTCATTATTTTCACTGTCAGGAGATTTCTTCTTAATTCTAGGTTGCTTCTCTGCTATTTATATATGTGAGAAATAGATAGGGATATATATCTCTATGTACCTCTCTCTCCAACCACACGTATATAGACATGAAATTAATAAAGGAGGGGTGCTTTTATGCATATTTATGTCTATTTCCTTAAGAACAAATCCATTCAGTGCAACACACTTCAAAGCAAGACGCAGAAGGTTCAGTTCTCAGGCGGTGATGAAATAAATTCTGTTAAACCTCTGAGCAGATCAGCTTTGTTGTAGCATAAATCATCAACATCATATTAAATCATAGAAAGCTTACTTTAATTAATGGCAAAAAGTCTCAAGCTGATTAACATTTTTCTGCTCTCCCACCCACTGAGACTAACAACTACATAATTAGCGATATATTTCAGCCCTGCAGCCTTCAGGCAGAACCGAGCATAGCCACACCAAATACTAACACTTTGTAATCAGTATAATGTAAGCAAGAGGATGATAGTCCTCTTTGTAAAATGCAGAATCAAACTGAGAATATCCATTGTAATCTGTCTCCACTTAGCACACAAATAATCCCTCCACTCCTATGTTAGATTCATCCCTAAATTAGGAAAACATGCTCCAAAATGTGTTCTTTCACAGTATTCACTCTGGTGCAAATAATTTTTGTACTAATGTCACTGGACTAGATGACAGAGAGACAAATGTCTGCAAATGACCTAATTTCAATAAAATTCCATGAGGACCAATGTAAGGACATTGTTCTGATCAAGGCTTCCGAGACTGTAATTATGCACATGCTTATTTTAAAAACAAGTATTGGTTTATTGCAACACTGGGAATTATTTTCATTTCCAGCCGATAATGAATCTCAAACAGTCCCTCAAGATAAGCACCCACCTTTCTTTCCTGTGAAGTGCTGCCAATAACAGAAGTGTCAAATAAACTAACCGAAGTACAAAGGGCTTCAAGAATGAATCTGAACCGAATGAACGACTTTGCTTCCTGCAAAGATTTCATCATCTTTGCCTGTCCGTTATACCTTATGGGAGGGGCAATCACCTCCCAGCCTTACTCCTGACTCACCCCTTTTGCCTCAGCTGCTCTTTCCTTCTAGCAACTCTGTGCACATGCGCACTGGGAACAGGATCCCTTGGGTCCTCTGCCTTGCTGCTGCCAGACTCCGAAGGCTCCGGAATCAGCACACAACTCCCAGATGGTCCTGGCCCCATCTCTGCATTGGATGCAGGACCCTCATCCAAGTCCTCTCCAGACTCCCTGACTGGTCCCCATTCTTCCCCACTGTCCGATTCCACTGCCGTCTGTACAGGCTGCCGGTGAGCCACAACAGACATCTCTGAAGGAGAGCCAATATCTGAATCCGTACTTGGATGCCATTATTCTGTGGAAGCACACCCATTGATTCTCCATGGGAACAGGTAATTACAGGTAGTCCTTGACTTACAGTAATTCATTTGGTGACCATTCAACAGTACCGAAAAAAGTGACTTATGACCATTTTTCACACTTATGACTTTTGCGGCCTGTGATTTTCATTTGGATGTTTGACCACTGGATCATACTTATGACAATTGCACTGTCTTGGGGCCATGTGATCCCCTTTTGCGACCTTCTGACAAGCAAAGTCAACGGGGAAGCCAGATTCACTTAACAACCATGTTACTAACTTAACAACTGCAACGATTGACTTAACAAAAGGAAAAGTAATAAAATGGGGCTAAACTCAACAAATTTCTCACTTAGCAACATAAATTTGGGGCTCAATTGTGGTCATGGGTCGAGGACCGCCTGTCTTGAGTATATTCTTTAAAAAGTAAGATTAAATGGAAGACTATTTAATGTTGAGTTCTGTTTCTAGTTAGTAGTAGATTGGGATCTTTTAATTAAAGGGAGTATCCTGAGACTTTTATGTGATCATAAACAACCATTCAACCGGATGAAGGATTAAACAAGTCGAGGTGGTAGTTGTAACAATGCAGTTACATAAGAAGAAGAAAAGACCTTGATTGTGCGGTTGCACCTACCATATTGATTTCTCGGCCCCAACCCTGAGGAAAGCCCCTCAGTGGTGGGATTCAAAAGTTCCCAACACCGGTTCTGTGGGTGTGGCTTGGTGGGCATGTCTGCAGGGGTGGGATTGTACGACTCACATGACTTGTGCAATTGTGTAATCGTGCGCATTTTGTATACACATTAAAACAGTAAAAACTAAGGTATTGCACCTCTCAGCTATTTAGCACAGCAATCTGCTCTGCCATGCTAAATAGCTGAGAGGTTTAAAAGGACCTAGGAGCAGGAGTGGGAGGATGAGCCCAACTGCAGAGCATTTCAGAGACTCGGAGTGAACTGGTTCTTTGCCAGCTGAACTTCGGTACTACTGGTACACCAGAACTGGGCCAAACCAGTAAAAATAACACCACTGATGCTCTTACTTTCAACAGTCCTGTTCTCAAATTTAGCAGTCCTGTTCTCAAATACTTGCTGGGGTAGGAATATAAAGAAGGTCTTGTTAGCATGACTGACTTAGTTACACGGAAAAATATTCTGAATGCTTTTGACTTTCTTTGAGGGATTAAGAAGTTCTTCATTAGATTTTCTGTTAGCAACTGCAAGCTAATTGCTAACTGCTAAGGGGTAACTGGGCCGTGTTAGCTTTTGAAATATATTCATTCCTTCCCTTTCTAGATGTGGCCATCAAAGGCCTGTGACCTTCTTTTAAAGACCTTATGCTAAATACTTTCAGGTACTCCATATCTTTATAATGATGCTTTCTTCTTCCTCCCTATTATATTTCCAACTTGTCCACAAATTTTACATTATCATGAACAGATTCTTACCATTTTAAAAATAAGCATGCAACAGGAAGGCCCTTAAGATTTAACAATCAAACCCTAGTCACTTCATTCTAAAACTAAGATAGATCCCAAAATCTTGTGTACAGCAGGGAAAAAGCAGAGCATGACAAGTCCTTTACAATCATTTTTTAAAAAATAAAAACTCTCCTTAGGTAAGCCATTGGAAATGAAGAAAAGGAAAGGGTTGACTTAGTAGAAGGCATCAGCCCATCATCACAACTCCATAGTGGCTCAGAATAGTTAAAAAATGCTTTTGGTGAAAGAAGCATCAAATTTCCTACATTATACTGAATAAGATGATCCTGCAAAAACTCATGATCCTACAGAAACTAGTGAGGACTAGTTTCAATACAAGTTTAGTTGCAGCCTCCTTCTCAAAACAGCCAAAAGTGTTATGACATCTTGAAGGCAAGCAATTCCATTCACTTGATATCAGAAAATGGCCTCAAAGGTATGGTAAGACTCTTGGCTCTTTGTCACAAAAAGCCAATCTATCTTCTGCACTGAAATTGCCTCACAACGTTTCATGTGTTCGAACTTTGGTGCTTAGACTTGATTATCACTGTCATACAAAAAGGGATGCTCAGACTCTAGAAAGTGTGCAGAGAAGAACTACAAAGATGATAAAGCGTCTGGAGGCTAAAGTGTATGATGAATGGTTGAAGGAATATATCTAGCTTATCAAAGAGAAGGACTAAGGGGGATATAATAACTGTCTTCTAGTACTTGAGCGGCTATCACAGAGAAGAGTGGATTGACATATTCTCCAAAATACCAGAGGACAGGACAAGAAGTAATGGGTAGAAGCTTGTTAAAGAGAGATCCAACCTAGAAGTAAGGAGAAATCTCCTGACAGTGAGAACATTAACCAATAGAACAGCTTACCTCTGGAAGTTGTGGATGCTGCATCACTGGAGATTTTCAGAAGAGGTTGGACAACCACTTGACCAGTATGCTTTAAGGATGGGATTGGACTAGAAGACCTTTCATCCCTATGATTTTATATTCTAGTACTTTGATGGAAGACCAGAAATAAACTCTGATGGAAATTAAAAGGGGCGTTGTGGCCTGTTGGCCGATGGCCCCTCCAGCAGCCAAATCAGAGGAAGAGGAGGTGTGGAAATCAGCCTCAAGGCAATGTGAGACTCTGAGGGGGAAGAAAGAATGGAGCTGGCAGAGAGAGAGAAACAGAGGCTCTCTCTAAGCCATCTGTCAGTCCCCAGATGGAGAGTCAACAGCTCCCGAGTGGGGAGGCGGCTGATGAGGAAGATGAGGAACATCTGGGTCCAATGTCTGATGCATGGATACACAGAAGGCAGAGGAGAGGAGACCAGTGGAAATCTGTGGGCCGATCCTTGGGAAGGAAGAGCCACCACTGCTAGCAAAGCCCCACCCTAACTCTGGGGATAAGAGGCAGGGGGCAGAGATGAATAGATGTGGCAGACAACTATTTATCTCCCCTGCCACACAGACTTGTTAGCCGGCATTGAGAGATAAACATTTTGCTGGGGCTTCTGGAGCTCCTAATAAAGGAATCTTTGAGTTAACTTCTGCAGGTTTGTCATGGTTGGGGAACTAGGTCAGAACAGAGGGAAACCAAAAAATACCCCCTCCAATCTTTCCAGAAAATGATAAAAACAACCTACTTCAATCACATTGTTAAAAAAAAACCTAAATTAACTAAAATGTCTGCCAAATTGGCAGAAGACAAGCCTAACTGAAGCACTCTTCCATTTTGTACTGTATTTATTTAAAACATTTTTTTCTTTCTATAAGGCTATTGTTTCTATTATTATTATTATTTTAAAGAACATTAAAGATGTTTATGATATGACTCCAAGCAAGCCTAGCTATGATAATTAACATGATGGTAAGTTCCAAAGAGTCCAACTCTCTCATATGGTGTTATATGTACTACCAGTGGTGGGATTCAAATTTCTTAACTACTGGTTCTGTGGGCGTGGCTTGGTGGGTGTGGCAAGGGAAGGATACTGTAAAATCCCATTCCCTCCTCAACCCACTAACCAGCTTTCCAGCTCCGTTCTCCTGTGCAGGGCAACAAAAGAAGACCCAGCCAATCAGCTGGGACTCTGGAGTCAGAGAATAGATGGGGGGTGGGGCCAGTCAGAAGTGGTATTTGCCGGTTCTCCAAACTACTCAAAATATCTGCTACTGGTTCTCCAGAACTGGTCAGAACCTGCTGAATACCACCTCTGTCTATTAATTCAACCCTTCCAATATCTGCTTAGTTGCTATTGTAGCTCAAAGAAAATATGACCTACAACCTAAGCACTTGGGTTGATGCTTCTTGTCTTTTGACCTTACAATAAGGCATCCATTCAGTCCTTTCAAACAGAATAAAACACATGATTAGTTTGGAAATAAATGGACCATCTGAAATCTCCCCGAGAACCAGAACTGTCTACTAGAACATCAAAATTCATTAACCATAATATGAACATCAAACTTCATTAACCAGCTATGAAAGACTTTTAAGCCTAAGGATGTTTTAGAAGACAAAATTGAAAAAAAAAAGTACTTGAAACTAATAATAATCTAAAGTGCACATTGAAAACTCAGCCCAGAATTATAAATGACTTCTAATGCATCCCCCCAACTTCAGTTAGAAAAAAAATAGAAGCAGAGATTTAAATAAGATTTAGAATGAAACAATCCAGAGTTCAGGAATTTGGTAGGTGGATTGTTGATAAATTGCATTAAATAGGAAAGAATCTTCGTAAACAAAATCTCCATTTCTCCAAGACCATTTATATATCAACAATTCTTAACTGGAGGACAATGTTACGTGAAGCTCTTGTCCTTAGATATTGAGATGGAGACCATCACTGTTTCAATCAAATAAAAATTTCTACTATTTTTTTTTAAGTCACTAGTATTTCCATTATTTTAGAATTGTCTGTATTTGCTGACTTCCTCCCAGTTTGTAATTTGGTTCCTGCAATGTTGTTAAATTTTAATGAATCATCTAAATAGTAACGAAGGATCAATAATAAAATAAATAAAAAAGAAGAAGAAAAATCAGTAGCTGTGGAGACAAGAAACGAAATCAGGTGAAGGAAGATTTAATCTAGGAAAAAAATACAGAAAATGAGGACGCCGGTGGAAGGGCAGAAAGTGAAAAATTAACAGAAAATGGGGGGAAAATGGAAACACTGCCTGTGTAGTCATAAGAAGATCCAGTATAGGTAATTACTGTAGGTCCTGGACTAGAAACAAAAGTTTTTATCCCCCCTTAGACATACTGTTGCTGGATGTGGTGGCAATAACAGAATAACAGAACAACATAATTGGAAGGGACCTTGGAGGTCTTCTAGTCCAGCCCCCTGCTCAGGCAAGAAACCCTATATCATTTCAGACAAACCTCTTGTTAAAATCTTCCAGTGTTGCAGCACCCACAACTTCTGGAGACAAATCATCCCATTGATTAATTGTTCTAATTGTCAGGAAATTTCTCCCTAGTTTTGGGTTTCTTTTTTCCTTGATTAGTTTCCAACCATTGTTTCTTGTCTTGGGAGTAAAAAAAATAATCTTATCATTCAATTCACACTGGATCGATATAGTAGATTAATGTGGCATGGAAGGTTTTCCTTCAATAAAGATGCTTCCATCCAGGGGTGGGATTCAACATTTTTAACAACCGGTTCTGTGGGCGTAGCTAGGTGGGTGTGGCTAGGTGGGTGTGACCATGTGACTGGATGGGCGTGGCTTCTTCCTTTTTTCAGCCTCCCCCCCCCCTCCTGGGGGGCCCAGGAGGCTTCCCTGGTGCCCAGGAAGGCAAAAAATGGAGCACAGAGGGGGCACACAGTACTCTGTTTTTGGGTCTTCTGGGCCTCAGGAAGCCTCCTGGGGAGATTTTTTGATCCCAGGAAGCTTCCCTGGGGCCCAGGAAGGCAAAAAAAAATCCCCCACCCACCTCTGCGTGCCCATTTTTGGCTCCTGGGCCTCAGGGAAGCTTCCTGGGTGAAGCACAGCTGATAATCAGAACAGCTGATCATCAGGAGGGAAAAAAAAAGAAATACCATAAGGAATGACTGGGTTGGGGAGAATGCAGTCAGCAATGTTGGGCATGTGTGATAAGGACTGACTGGGCAGGGACCGGAGGGGCGGACGGAGAGGGGAGGGGCCAGCCAGGGGTACAATTTGCTGATTCTATGAACTGCGCAGAATCATAACAACCAGTTTTATAGAACCAGTCCAAACTGGTAGAATCCCACCCCTGCTTCCATCCTGCAATGGATTGATTCGGATCAGAGGTGGTATTCAGCAGGTTCTGACCAGTTCTGGAGAACCAATAGCGGAAATTTTGAGTAGTTTGGAGAACCGGCAAATCCCACCTCTGACTGACCCCGCCCCCATCTCTTCTCTCCCTCCTGAGTCCCAGCTGATTGGCTGATCTTCTTTTGTTGCCCTGCTCAGGAGAACGGAGCTGGAAAGCAGGTTAGTGGGGTGGGGAGGGAATGGGGATTTTGCAGTAACTTTCCTCCTGAGTGGGGAGGGAATGGAGATTTTACAGTAGCCTTCCCCTGCCACGCCCACCAAGCCACGCCCACAGAACCGGTAGTAAAAAAAAATTGAATCCCACCACTGATTTGGACAGATCATAATCAGGTTCACCTGCAACTGAGTTTCTGTTGATATGTACTTAGAGACTCTGCAAGAGGTAGATTTGAATATAACCTAAGGATAATAGTGGGACAGGGAAAGGAACAAAAATATGGCAGAACCGTGTGCATGGCACTTCTGGAATTATTTTTTTCATGTTCTTTTAGTTAAAACCCAACTGAGAGAATATACAATGAGAATTATATGTGCATTGCATGTGCATTATAATTATTGTGCCAAAAACTCACTTGTATCCTGTTGAATTAAGGTCTGAACTGGCCTTCTTTTGGACTACAATTCTAAATTTCTTACAGAAACAATGCTTTATTTAAAATAGGTGTCTCAGTTCATTTGGGAACTAGATTGCATACTTTATTTTGTTGGTGATCATAAGTGTGCTGAACAGTTAAGATCTAGCTGTAGTAAGGTTTCAGAAGAAAATATCTTTGTAATTATGAAATAAAACATATTTACATCATGGACACATTAAAATGTTTTTTCCCCCCAGATTTATTGGGGAATGTATATTTTGCAACTTTACTTATTTGGTTTCCTTACTGCAATTCTCAAAATGTTTTGTTTCATATCATAAAGCATAAAAAGGCAGCTGGGTAATAAGGAACAGTTTCGTCTCCAGAATTCTTTTTCCTTATGTCCTTTTGTACATTTTAAAAGCATCATATTTTCAGGAAATGCAACTATCCCTGGCAAAAAAGAGAATTAAAAACATCAGTTTCCTCTCAGTTGCTTCTGTGGCCTTGTATCTTTTCTTCCATCTCTCCAAGCATGAAACACATTGAGACAGAATTGCCCATTAGTTTTTGTTCAGTTTACCATTTAATTCAATTTGACTTACTTCTCAGTAAACAAAAAACAAAAAACAAGGCGAGTTTGCCTATATATGAGGGCTCAGTGGAATTCCTTCCATTCTCAGTAACTCAATATTGTTTTATTGTATTTATTACTAGCCTTTATTCTGTTCCACTCCTAATAGATTTACCCATTATAATTATTGTGCCAAGAACTCACCTGCATCAAAGCAGAAAACAGAGTGGCATCGAATCCTCAAAATTACCTCTGTGGTTAATCTTGATAAAACGCCAATCATTGGCAATCACAGCAATGGTCGCAAGTGTGAAAAATGGTCATAAGTCACTCTCTTTGGTGCCATTGTAATTTCAAAGAGTCGCTAAATGAACCATTGTAAGTTGAGGATTACCTGTACAATAATTTATGATATCATCAAAGACAAGCCTCCATTTATAATTTTTTTCTCTCTCTGTGGATGGTTCTGATGTCAAACGTCCATTCATTGGTCGTTCCACTAAAGTACAACTCTCTATATCAGTGATGGCTAACATTTTCATTGTGTGTGCATGCCTACACCCATAATGCAATGTGCACGCTCACCCCACGCCTCTGCGCATCCACATGTGACCCCCCCTGTGGCCCCCCTGCCCCTCTTGCATGCATATGTGACCCCCTTGTGCCCCATTTTGGGCCTAGTAGGCCTCCCTGCAGCCTCCTGGGAGCAAAAACGGGGTGGCCACTCCCCGCAGCTCATTTTTGCTCCCAGGAGGCTGCAGGGAGGCAGCCCAAAAAGGGGAGTATGGGGGGCATGCTGCAACCCCCCTGAACTCCCCCTGCCCCATGCATGTGTATGCCCCCCTCACTCCCCCCCTCCACTCCCTGCACATGCACACACATCTCTCGCATGCGCCCTGCCCCCCGCGCATATGTAGCAGAGACCCAAAAAATCAGCTGGCTGGAGGGAGGTACGTGCGCATGCGTGGTGGAGCTGAACTGGGGCGATGGCTCGCATACCTACAGAGAGGGCTGTGCATGCCACCTGTGGCACATGTGCCATAGGTTCACCATCACGGCTCTAGTTTCTTCACAGCTTTTGCAATGAAGTCCTTCTGCATCCTAACAGTGAGATATTTCTTGAGTTATTCCCTCAGGAATATGACTTCTCCTCAAAGTAGCACTGATTTGGAGCAAGCTTGCTGAAGGCTGCATGCCAATAGTAAGCCGTACCACTCTAGATTCTAGTTGGGATCCCGTTCATTGTTGACATCCATGTGCATGTCCTTGCACACACTCTTGATAGATCTTGTATATACAGCCATGCATGTGGCCCTCCCAAATTTACAGTTTTTACACCTACAAGTCTTGTGGAGAGGCAGTCACATGAACGGGAGTAATTTTTATTCTCCTGTCATCTTTCTCATAAGGAGGGATATACACAAAATGGAGCTTGGGGAAACTATACATTAATGCCTCCTGACAAAAGCAGATGAGCAGAGATGGCAGACAAATAGGAGTGCCAAGAAATAATGGTGGTATATAGGTGGCCGCCCTACTAATATTGGTGATGGAATATGTGATCCACTCCTCTTATCTTGATTCGTAAAGTTTATGTTTCAAGTTATATCAGTGCAAGATAGATAAAAAAGAAAGAAAGAAAGAAAGAAAGAAAGAAAGAAAGAAAGAAAGAAAGAAAGAAAGAAAGAAAGAAAGAAAGAAAGAAAGAAAGAAAGAAAGAAGGAAGGAAGGAAGGAAGGAAGGAAGGAAGAAAGGAAGGAAGGAAGGAAGGAAGGAGAGAGGGAGACAGAGAGAGAGAAAGAAGGAAGGAAGGAAGGAAGGAAGGAAGGAAGGAAGGAGGAGAGAGAGAGAGAAAGAAAGAAAGAAAGAAAGAAAGAAAGAAAGAAAGAAAGAAAGAAAGAAAGAAAGAAAGAAAGAAAGAAAGAAAGAAAGAAAGAAAGAAAGAAAGAAAGAAAGAAAGAAAGAAAGAAAGAAAGAAAGAAAGAAAATAATTTATCTGGGCTGTTCCCAATCAAAATGAAAAACTTGTCTACAGCTTCTTTTTGTTATGACATTTAGTTTTTGTTATTATGAAATGTATTTGCTACCCATTTTGTGTCAAAGTGATTCTGGGCAGCTTTTCCTAGAATTGCACAGAAAATTATTCAGGATGTTGTAAATATATTCTTCCCAATCCTAATAAGCAATGATATAAATATTAATTTAACAAAAACAAAACACACAAAATATACATACATACATAGTTTTTCCCCCCTTTGCTTATAAGACAAAATCTGGGATTCTGAGAGTAGAGTCAGCCGACAACTTTGCACACAATGAATTTGTTTTCACGGGCTTTTACTAAGTCATTACAAAAACCTACCCGAGACCTTGACAGGCCAAGACTGAAGTGATGAAACTGTCTGATACGCACTGACAATGTCTGCAACTTATGTCCTTGTCTCATCTCAGCTGACAAGATTGGAGCAACTTCGGTGTGCGCAAATTGCTGTTCCAAGAAGGCAAGGTAGTACATGTTAACAGAACAGACTCTGGTCAATGCACTTCACCTCAGTTTAAAAGGGAACAAAAGACCATTTTGAAAGGAAAACTAAACACCAAATTGAATCAGGCTGCTTCATAGAAAATCCGTAACTCGGTCTCCAAGGTGATGCTTGGCTCTTCTGAAATGTATCCCCTCCAACGTTACAAGCATTAAGGCACTAAGTGGGATTGAGGCAAATGTTACTTTCTATCTATATTTATCTTCCCATCTACTGCAAACTGGAGGCAAAGAGGGGAAAAGGACAGGAAGCTTTAACGGTATGTGGCAACAACTGTGGGAAATGGGAGGAAGAGAGATGCTGCTTAGGAGGCAGTCAGATAAAAGAGGTTAGAGCCCTCAGCTGCATAATGGGTGGATATTTATTTATTTATTTATTTAGCATAGTGCAAAAAAAAAAAAGACCTGTTTTTCACACATTCTGCTACATTTATTCTGGGTTAACCTGGGTTAGATTTTTTTTTTGGTGGAGGGAGGAAGGCATTATGCAAATACAGCTCATTTGGTTAGTTTATAGTTCAGTGCATTGGACAACATGATATGGGTTAATTTAGCAAGAAGATGGAGAGTGCTGTGCAAATGTTTTCATTTGATCAAATATTGAGTCATTTGTCATTTCTACCTGTCTTGTTTTGGCACAGCAACCAAACAGGACAGGTACAGGTACAGATTTCAATAGATAGTTACGACTTCAGCAAAAACGATTGCAAACAGCTGGCCTTCCACTGAGGACCTATATACTGCATGAACCAGAAAGAGAACTGAGAAAATATCTACAGATCCCTCACATCCTGGACATAAACTGTGTCAACTTCTCCTCCCAGGATGCTGCTATAGGGCATTGTATGCCAAAACAACTAGACACAGAGATAGTTCCCTCTCCCATGCCATCACTTTGCACTCTGCAACACCAAACTCCCACAGCACTGTCTTATGCCTAAATATAACTATATAAATATAATTATATAAATATAATTACCCATGTATAACTGGATAGAAGCATTCCTGTCAAACAGAGAACAAATGGTCAAAATTGGGAGAGTCCTATCAAATCCTGTACCTGTCAATAGTGGTGTCCCCCAAGGCAGTGTCCTAGGACCAACTCTCTTCATACTCTACATAAATGACTTCTGTGATCATATTAAGAGCAATTGCGCTCTCTTCGCTGATGATGTAAAGCTATTCAACACCACAGACAATACTGCTACCTTTCAAAAAGACCTTGACTATGTATCAGAATGGTCAAACAAATGGCAACTTCAAATCTCAACAAATAAATGCTCTGTCCTACATATTGGCAAAAAAAAAATCAGAAAATAAAATACAGGCTGAATAATCAAGACATTGTTGATGATTCAAACTCTGTCAAGAATCTTGGAGTACTCATCTCAAATGACCTAAGTGCTAGAGCCCACTGTAACTACATAGCCAAAAAGGTGTTAAGAGTTGTTAACCTAATCTTACATAGCTTTTTCTCTGGTAATATTACACTAATAACTAGAGCATACAAAACATTTGCTAGACCAATACTCGAATACAGCTCATCAGTCTGGAACCCACATTACGTATCTGATATTAACACAGTTGAGAAAGTCCAGAAATATTTTACAAGAAGAGTTCTTCACTCCTCTACTCGTTGTGAAATACCTTATGCCACCAGACTTGAAATTCTAGACCTAGAAAACCTTGAATTACTCCATCTTCGGTCTGATCTAAGTATGGTATATAAAATCATACATTGCAATGTCCTACCTGTCAATGAATACTTCAGCTTCAACTATAACAACACAAGAGCAAACAATAGATACAAACTCAAGGTTATCGCACCAAACTTGATTGCAGGAAATACGACTTCAGCAACAGAGTGGTCAATGTCTGGAATACTCTATCTGACTCTGTGGTTTCTTCCCCAAACCCCAAAAACTTTAACCTTAGACTGTCTACTATTGACCTCACCCCTTTCCTAAGAGGTCTGTAGGGGGCCTGCATAAGCACACCAATGTGCCTACCGTTCCTGTCCTATTGTTTCTTTTATATTTTATTTTTCTTATATGTATCCATGTATTCATAACTATGTTTTACTTATACCTATTATCTTGTAAGCAATTGACAAATAAATAAAATAAAATAAAAATGTAGTAGGACTGTACTGCTATTATCCCTTTTCATCTTTCTCATCTTCTCATCTTTCCCACAACCTTCTGCTGTTGGTATTTTATGATTTATAACTTTTTGTTTTTATCTTAGGATTCATGATCTATGATTTATCACTTTATTATTTGTATGTACACTGAAAGCTTGTGAACTGGAGACAAATTCCTTATGTGTCCAATCGCACTTGTCCAATAAAGAATATTCCATTCCCTTCCATACATGAACTAGAAATATATATTAACCTAAGGGTGGAGAAAAAATTCTCAGAAGGTTCACCCAAGTTTTCACGGTGTAAAGTAGACGGTGGATTTGTAATTTTAGACTTGCAATATTCTATTAACACTGCTTTACAGGGGGCGACCTGCACAGTGGTGGAATTCAAATACTTTTGCTACCGGTTCAGTGGGCATGGCTTGGTGGGTGTGGCTTGGTGGGCATGCAGAGGTGTTTGCGCAGGCACAGAGGCATTCTAACTCACCTCCTGCAAGCCTGCATGATCCCTTCAGCAGCTGCTGTATAGCACTATTTTGTGCTGCGCAAAGCAGCTGCACTTCAAATTCAGCAGATAAAAGTGAGTATGGGAGCCTGGGCAGATGGGTGGGCCCAACAGCAGAGTGGCGGAGAGAACCGCTGCTCATCGCTGCTATCGGCTCGCCAAAACCAGGCCGAACCGGTAGAATACCACCACTGGACCTGCACAAGTGAGATAAATCAGTGGATGATATCCTCTCCAAAAATAAGACCTGGTACCTTTTTTGGTGACAAAAAAGTATAAGACAGGGCCTTATTTTTAGGGAAACACAATATATCTAGTGTAGCAACTTTTTCAATATTCTTGTAGCCCTGTCATTTTTTGTTCCTCTTTCAAATCAGTTTCAGTCTTAAGTAGTAAAAGATGTTCCTTTTTTCCATAGTCTATCTATGATGGTATACTTCTAATATCTTCTGGGTCCATTGTTCATAAATGTATTTCAGTACATCCAATGTAAAAATATTTTGTTCCAAGCTATATTAGTAAATCAAATTGAAATATTCCTTGTCTTAATTGTAATTTTTGGTTCCATCTGGTTCTCTCTAATGTCCAAACTTCTAAGTCTATTCCTAATATACTGTATAAGAAGTTTATGCAGCATTTTCCCATGGGAAGGATACTTATAATTAATTTCAAAATTTTACAACAACTCCATCTGGATCAGTTAACCCTTCTGTAACTTTCCAAAATCAATGTCCTAATTAGCTTTTTTACTAATTATTAAAAAAATAAGTCTTTAAATATGTATGCATGTATATATTTACTTATTAAATTTGTGTGCTTGCTGTCCAAAAGGACTCTGTATTTAAATCTTCTTTTGATAAGGATTAAAGAAGATTCACCTAATGCTCTAAAATCTTGCTGTTAAAAAGGTTCTTAACAACTAAAAAGCAGTTAAAAAGCAATGATTAAAATGATTAAGAAGTGAGACAAGGTGAACCTTATGTCCATAAAGGCTACTTTATGACTGTGAGGTTAAATGGAATCCCTTGACTGCCAACAGCTCAACTCCCAAATCAACCAGAAAGACTTCTAGTCCTTGCTGTCTACTTATGAGAAGCAGCTGTCCAGTGTACATATGGGCAATCTCCTGATCTCTCCTTTTTCCAAAGAGACTTTGCCAACCAGAAAACACCGTCTGGCCAATCTCAATGCAATGCCACCTCCGTTCCTTTGAAGACATTAGTTTATCATGTATCCTCTATGGATGTCTTAGTAGGCACATTTTTATGCAAATGCCATTTCCCCCAAAGACTGTATTTTTAATATTTTGGGTGCATTCCAGGTTATGGAGATATTCAAGATGCAATAACTGAATAATTTTGCATCCAAAAGCAAAAAGTATTTGCATTCATCTTTATGATTACAGTCAGGGAACTTTCAAGGGCATCAATAACTAATTTACGATTAGATGATAAAACAGGTGTCATTGGTATATTGTTAACATCTTACTTTAGCAATACCGATGACCTTTTCAGGAGAATTAATCAATATACCAAATTTTATTTCGTGAATTTCCTTGAAAAGATGGTCATCCAAAGGAGAAACAAATTCCAGGTCTACACAAAATATTTAGATGTGGTCAATCCAAACAGAGGTGTTAGAGGTTTCACAAAGTGAAATGTGGTGGTTGCTTCATTCTCATCTCTACACGTAGAGGGCTGTCTATTTCAGACATTGCTGTGATAGGGTACTTAATGTAAGTGACAACTTTGTTGAAATAAAGCCCTCTTTCCAAAATTTGGACAACTATGCTGATATAAGATTATATAATTCCACAGATCCACAAATTGTTTTACTATCCCTATTAAAGACACAACTTAAAAGGAAAGATTAGAACTATACTGCCATACCATGTTGTGGGGTAGGGCTACAATCTATGAACTATGGTTGCTTTATTAAGGAGTATGGAAGAGTACCTGGGTAGATTATGAATGGTTTTCAAGCTACCTGGAAAAGGGGGCATTGTAATAGTCTATGCAGAGCATGTAATTGTCTGTGCAGAGACACCCCCCATTTTTTTGATAGGAAACCTCGAATGTTGTGTGGAAAATAGCCTAGATTGAGGAGCATGGAATCCACTGATGCCATCCCCAGCTACTGTTTTAAAAAAGACCAAACTATTATGGTTTTCAAAATGATGTCCATAAGATTTTCTAGTGGGAGATAAAAATTCAACAGAGCTGAGTGGTTTTTTTGTGAGGGATGGTGCCTACAGAGGGGCAGATAGTATGATGGAATACAATGAAGTGGCAGTTTGCCAGGAAGGAGGGTACACATTCCAGAAAGGCAGTCAGGCAACAGGCAGTCCAGCTCAGAGATGGATAGAAAACAGAGGAAGAGAGTAAAGATAGGGACTCCCTAGAATTTCTCAGGTATATCTATTACAGTAACTATAGTAGAAAAATAGTTACTCTGGCAAGATTCTGTCTACTGAGTGCAAGCAAGTAAAGAACTGAACTTTGTCTGGATTATTCTATGTCATGCTCAGCTGGGCATGGTACTTCTCCTCCATAAACAAAGCCTATATGGGTAGCTGCTTCAGCAGTTGATGTAGCAAATTCAGGGCAAAGAGAGGAAATAATTTCTATGACGTAGTTTGGGAAAACCCTGTTGTTCATCTCTTGTAGATGCTCCAAAACAGAGAATAAATGCAAGGAAACAAAGTATATGAAGACCTAAACCCATTTAGATCACTCATCATATTTCCACCTCATTCTAAGAAACTGGTCATTTCTCTTCGCTAGGGAAAACACAACACAACAACACACTTTTCTAGCTTGCAATGAAGAAAAAAGAGGGGTGGTCATCTATGAGTTGGGCTGCTAATCCAACTATCCAACATATCCAACCTTATTATTATTATTATTATTATTATTATTATTATTATTATTATTATTGTTATTATTATTATTATTTATTGCACTTTTATACCGCCCCCTCTCCCAAATAGGGACTCGGAGCAGTGAACAGCCATTGATAAAAATACATTCAATAAAAGTTAAAATAGATTAAAAAGTTATTAAATAGTGGCTGAATTAAAATACAAAAACCAATAAAATCCAATAAGAAATTTAAAAAGTTAAAAATTTAAAACCGCTTCTAAGAACACTAGGCCAGACTGGCCTGCTGGAAAAGGTGGGTCTTTAGTGTGCGATGGAAGGTTCGCAGGTCAGTAATGACTCGCATCTCCAATGGGTAATTCATTCCAGAGGGAGGGTGCTCCCGCACAGAAGGCCCGTACCCTCGGAGCTGCCAGCCGGCATCGCCCAGTCGGCAGCACCCCGAGGAGGCCCACCCTGTGGGAACGCACTGGCCGGCAGGAGGCCGATGGTGGCTGTAGGTGGTCCTGTAAGTATCCGGGTCCCAAGCCATGGAGCACTTTAAAGGTGATCGCCAACACATTGAATTGCACCCGGAAGGCCATCGGAAGCCAATGCAGCTCGCACAGGAGCGGTGTAATATGGGAGCTCCGAGAAGCCCCCAAGATCGTGGCTGCACTCTGCACCAGTTGAAGCCTCCGGATGCTCTTCAAGGGGAGCCCCATGTAGAGAGCATTGCAGTAGTCTAGGCGGAAGATGACGAGGGCAGAAGTGACCATGCGCAATGCTCCCCGATCCAATGCCACAACTGGTAGATCCGACGGACTTGATAAAAAGCCCCCCTGACGACGGCCACTATATGATCTTCTAAAGACAGCCATACATCCAGGAAGACACCCAGATTGCATGCCCTCTCTGTGGGGGTCAAAATTTCTCCCCCCATGGCCAGCAATGGAGTAAGCTGGCTGTATCTGGGTGCTAGAAACCACAGCCACTCAGTTTTGGTCGGGTTGAGCTGAAGCCTGTTGACACCCATCAAACTCCGCACAGCTTCCAGGTACCAGGTCATCACTTCAACGGCTTCATTGGGGTGGCCTGGGGTAGAAATGTATAGCTGAGTGTCATCAGCATACTGATGGAACTCTACCCCAAAATCATGGATGATCTCATCCAGCGGCTTCACATAAATGTTGAACAGCAGGGGCGAGAGCACAGACCCCTCAAATCAGGAGCCTTGGGGCCGACCTCTGCCTCCCTGCCAACACAAATTGTGAATGGTCAGAGAGGAAGAAGGAGAACCACTGTAACACGGTGCCTCCCACTCCCAACCCCTCCAACCACCGCTAATCCAACTATGTGATTAGATTAACAAAGCACAATCTTCAGCTACATTCAGGGGTCTTCCAACTTTCTAAACAACATTCATGATAGAAATGCCAGTTCTATCATTTTGCATGTTCACCTGTTATATCAGAGGTCTTCAAACTTGGCAACTTTAAGACTTGTGGACTTCAACTCCCCGAATTCCTCAGCCAGCATAGCTGTTGAAGTCCACAAGTCTTAAGTTGTCAAGTTTGGAGACCCCTGTGTTATATGAAAGACTTTGGGTCATCTTTCACTTCATTACAGCCTACTTCTACTTCCAGGAAGTTAACAAATATATATCCAGAAGACAGTTATTGTGAGATTCTTTTGTGTGGCAGCCCCCACTTTATGAAACAGTCTCCGCCAGAAGTATGCGCAGATCCTCCTCCCTTATTAATATTCTGCTTATGTTCAATTTACAATAAACTGCATTTCCAATGTCTTCATCATCAAGTCAGTTTTTTCATCCAGTATCTGTAAATTACTTTGCTAATCAGCATGCCATGAGATACTGTGTATTACTAAATACATTGCTGAAGTCAAGATATATATTTTGTCTGAAGCATCCTCACAATCTCTTAAAGAAGTAATACATCAAAAAGGCAGTAAATTTAGTCAGGTAAGATTCCGTTCTTACAAATCCAAGCTTTCAAACAGCTTACACAGTAATCTCTCTTTGATGCATTCTAAAACCTTCTTGGATGTCGACTGTCAAACTGACCAGTTCCCTTTTTTCTGGGTCTTTTGCCTTTCCCTTTTTAAAAGTGATGCTATTGAATATTTTCATCCTGAGAATATGACCAATATATAAATATGATCCTTGGGCAGACCCTCCTTAGAAGAAGTCTGTACAGATTCTCGGTCATTCAGGTTACAGTTGTCCCAAAGGTGCCTTTTTCTTTTTTCTCTTTTTAATTATATTTTATTCAATTTTCAAAGATTAAAAACATAAAATAAAACTTTGTACATTGTTATCAACATCAAGACATCTTTTACATTTCCTTACATTTTTCTGTATATAATTTCTTATTCCATTACCATTGCATAATTCTTTCCTTACTCTTGCTACCAATCAATATATTTCATCTTATAACACATATACATATTTACATACTGTCTCATTCTTTACCTAACTGCCATTTTAATTTCTTTTTATTCTTAAGCCATTCATCCCAGGCATCCCAGGCTATATAATATATCGAATCTTCCTTATCTTTTAGTTTCAACTGTCCATCTCTATACAGTCTATTATTTTCTTTATAACAATACCCTCTGGCGGTTCTCTTCCTGCTTCCAAAATTGTGCGTAAGAGATTCTCACAGCCATTAAAATATGTAACATAATGTATCTGCCTTTTTAAATTACATTGTTGTATTATTATGCCTAATAGAAATAGTTCTGGTTTGGATTCAATTTTCTGTTTTATCATTTATTTTAGCCACTGTTGAATTATATTCCAGTATTTTTTCACATCTGGACAGGTCCACCACATACAAAAATAAGTTGCCTTTTTCTTTCTTATACTTCCAACAGCTTGGGATTAGGTTGAATATTTTTGCTAGCCTAGTGGGGGGTAGGTGCCACCTGTAGAACATTTTATACAGGTTTTCCCTGTATGCTGTAGATATAGTTAATTTGTAATTTAGTCCCCACATTTTTTCCCAATGTTCCAAATCTATATTGTGGCCAAATTTGTCATTAAGTAATGCATCACATGACTGCACAGGTCCTCAAAAGTGCTTTTTTCAAGAGGCAACTGGACTTTCTTGATTATTATTTTTTTTTGGAGATGTTTCGCTTCTCATCCAAGAAGCTTCTTCAGCTCTGACAGGATGATGGGATATGGAAGGATTTATATTCCTTGCAGACAGCTGGTCATTTGCAAACCTCCAAGTGGTTTAACGACCCTCTAAAAAGGATGCAAATGACCAGCTGGCTGCCGGGAATAAAACTCCTTCCATTCCCCACCATTCAGTCAGAGTTGAAGAAGCTTCTTGGATGAGAAGTGAAACATCTTCAAAGAAAAAAAGCAAGAAAGTCCAGTTGCCTCCTGAAAAAAGCCCCTTTGAGACTCCTTAGAAGAGAATATCCTCTTCTCCATAACATCAGAATCAGGAAAGGAAGGAAGTCAATCTCTAACAGCTTTGAATTGCCTATAAATAAAAACATGCAGTATGCTGGATTTTTTTTGTGTTCTGACATCAATCTTTATTTCCCAATCTTATCAAACTAGGCCCCCCAAAAAACTCTTCCTTTGTGGTTCTCCTCCAAGTCCTGATTGTTCCTTGGGAGAAGTGACAGATGGGGATAAGAATTTTCTCCCTCCACTCCTCTACCTTGCTAGCAGTTCTAAAAAAATTTTTTAAAGGTATTCCATTAAACATTTCTTCTCCTATGATATACTTGATGTGGCCATGGAATTTTAAATACAAAGGACCAAAGGAGCATTCTGAAAGTTTGTTTCTATCAGAACCAAGCATTATCCCTGCCTTTTCATCACAGTGCCCTCAGGGAACACCAGAGTGTTTTTGTTGATGTTGAAGAAGACTGAACCAAAATAGAAGCTGCAGAGTTCTATTTTTCTTCGTTACTTACATTTTGCCACCTTCACAGAACAACTAGCATGCTTATTCTTTTCTTTTCCTTTGATTATGAACATACATAAGGAAATTCTTATACTACCCACAGTTCATTATGAGTTTTTTCTTTCCTGATACCATTTACGGTTTCAGAGTTAACATTCTTCCTTTATGGGCTGGCTGCCTCTTTCTCTCTGTCCCTTTCCTATAGCCACATTGAAGTCTTCTGCTTTCCTCATTTTTGACCTGATTGGAATTTGTGTAAATTCTTGTTCTGCTCTCTCCTTTCCTAAGAATTCCCTGCTTTCTTAAGCTTCTTTCTCCATTAGCTTCTCCTATAATGAGATTCTATTTACCAATGATCCAAGGTTATTAAAATCTGTTTTTTTGAAGTCTGCAATAAATGTTTGACTGCACTCTTAGTTTTCTACAACATCAAGAAGTCTAGCAATATGTGGTCACCTTCTCCCAAGTGTTCCTGCTAATTCTACCTTCTCATCTACATCTTTCTAATTGATTAGTCTGAAGTCAAGAGTAACCAATCGTCTTGTGACTTTCTCCATCCTCAGAAGGAAAAAGCTGTCAGAAAGACAAGTCAGGAATTTTGTGAGTGGATCATGCTTGGCAGAGTTTGTCTCTCAACAGATGTTGGGATAATTAAAATTTTCCTATCACTAAGCCTCCAGGCCTTTTTGAAAGATCTCCAATTTGCTTTTGGAAAGCATTATCCACATCTTCTCCTTGGTCTGGCAGTCAACACTTCACATCTACCACAGCATTGGATTTATTTGTTCCTCCAGGATTATTTTAATCCAGATGTTCTTTGTAGCATTGCCACGGTCACTTGCATGGATGTCTGATCAGGGATATTTAATGTAGAGAGCTTCTCCTCCTCAATTTCAATTGATTTGTTGCTTTGAATAAAATGTATCCCTCAACTGCTATATTGTGGTTATGGGCAGCATTCTATCAAGTGACAATTCTAAATATTTGTTTTTCTATTCAAATCATTCAAATTCTTCTCATTTATTTTCCATACTCTGAGCGTTAGTCCATGAGACAATAAAAGCCATGGACTTTATGAGACAGAATGTTTTTTCATCAAGTAGTTTAAGAAGTCCCATTTTAACAACACTCCTATTTCTTACCCTTTCTCATGGGTTCCTTACTTCAAGTTTTTCATTTCACCACACATTCCCACATACAAACGTCTCCAAAAATGTTCAGTTTAAACCCCAGGTCTCAAATCAGTTTAGAAACAGAACAACAGAGTTGGAAGGGACCTTGGAGGTCTTCTAGTCCAACTTTCTGCTTAGGCAGGAAATCCTACATCACTTCAGACAAATGGTTATTCAATCTCTTCTTAAAAACTTCAAGTGTTGGAGCATTCACAACATCTGGAGGCAAGTTGTTCCACTGATTAATTGTTCTAACTGTCAGGAAATTTCTCCTCAGTTCCAGGTTGCTTCTCTCCTTGATTAGTTTCCACCCATTGCATCTTGTCCTGCCCTCAGGTGCTTTGGAGAATAGCTTGAATCCCTCTTCTTTATGGCAGCCCTTCAGATATTAGAAGACTGCTATCATGTCTCCCCTAGTCCTTCTTTTCATCAGACTAGACATACCCAGTTCCAGCAACCATTCTTTATATGTTTTAGCCTCCAATCCCCTAATCATCTTTGTTGCTCTTCTCTACACTCTTTCAACAGCTTTTTTATATCATGGAGACCAAAACTGGATACTAAACTAGAAGGTAATCATATTTTCCAACAGTCCTTTTGAAGAAAAATCAATCTTATACTAGCATTTCATTGTCTAGATTGTAGAAATTTCCTGAAAGTTAGAACAAATAATCAGGGGAACAGTTTGTCTCCTGAAGTTGTGGGTGTCCAAGATATTGGACAACCATTTTGTCTAACGTGTTATAGGATCTCCTGCTTGAGCAGGAGTTGGACTAGAAGACCTCCAAGTTCCCTTCCAACTCTGTTATTCTGTTATTAGATCAGTGCTTCTCAACCTTGCCTACTTTAAGATGTATAAATTACAAATCCCAGAGTTCAATCAATCAATCAGAATAGAGCTGGAAAGGACCTTGGAGGTCTTCTAATCCAACCTCCTTCTCAAGCAGAAGATCCTGTACCATTTCAGATGGGTCTTTTCTTAAAAACCTCCAGTGATGAAGCACCTATGACTTCTAAAGGCAAGCTGTTCCACTGGTTAATTTTCTTCACTGTTAAAAAGTTCCTTCTTAATTCCAAGTTGCTTCTCTCCTTGATTAGTTTCCATCCATTGTTTCTTGCCTTGCCTTCTGGTGCTTTGGAAAACAAGCTGACCCCCTCTTCTTTGTGGCAGCTCCTAAAATACTGGCATACTGCTATCATGTCACCCTTAAGTCTTTTTTTCTCTAGACTAGCCATACCCAATTCCTGGGTATTTCTTATCCCCAGCATGAGGGCAATGGAATTCTGGGAGTTGAAGTTCACTCATTGTTAATTTGCCATGGTTCACAAGCACAAATATGGTAACTTATCCCTTGCCCCTCAAAAACAGATCTATCAGTACCTGTATAGCATTTCCCTTGCGTTCACTATTTTTCTTTCATTTTCTTCTCCACTCTCTTTGCATCCAGGACTTGAGTTCTTTCCTAGTATTTTCACAGTATATGGCAATGCAACTGAAGTTATTTTATATAATATTCACTGCCACATGTGTTAGCAAGAAGGATGCTTGTCAGTGAATTCTATAAATATTTTGTTATATTCTTGCTCCTTGCTCTTGGCAGAAAGTGCACTTCACAAGCCTAAGCATCTGATTGTCATAGATTTTATTTCAGTTCTGCATAGCTGTGAATTACCAATTACTGTGATTTTTCTCATAAAGAATGCACCATCCTATTTCTTGTCCTGCAGTGACACCCTAAACACACAGGAACTGTTTTGTTTGCCAGAGCCTAAAATACTGGCCTCAAACAATTTCTTAGTTCATTCAGAAAAATGTCTTCAGAATGTCTTCTATGTCCTTTGCTTCTGGTTGCAATTTTCATCTATTTGGCTTCTCTGTGTGAGAGATTATGAAGAGGCTGACAAAGGAATGGAAGAGAGGAAAAATAGACATAAAAATCAAAAGTTAAAAGGTAAATCTGCTGGCAGCTTCTCATGTAAAGAGCAGTTCATCCCAGAAGGAAAAAAAACAGAGGAAGAAGCATTTCAGCTTCTTCTTTCAGTCTCATTGAAAGAGATTCCACCTTAATGAACTCACTATAAATGGGGACTGAACATTCCTCTTGCACTTTCCAAGATGCTCTTTTTACTCATAGAGTAATATTAAAGATACCTTGCTGAATGAAAACTGTATACAGTAATTGCTTGCTTGATCTTGCCCAGTTGTGTGGGACCTAACATTTTTTTCAGACTATGTCATTTGAGAAAGCTACTTTCACTGTCAATTTCTGTTACGGAGTTTCTTTCTTGGAACTGATAAATCCTCATTTCTTAAGTAGCGGAAATGTCAACATGTACCGCTCCAATCTTGGCTACTTTCTTCAAGGATTGCTATGAAATTCCATTTGCTGGAAATGCATGTCAGGTTAATTGGGGTAGGAAGATAAACAAAGCCTTTCAGAATATAATTAAAGAATTCTTTTCATCAGCACTTTTGCTGCTTAAAGCCATTGGGAGAAACACTTTTATTTCTTCTTGTTCCTTTCTCATGCTCTCAAGTATGAACCTTCAATTTAGAGGGAATATTTTAAGAATGTTTCTTTGAATTGCCCTGCCAAACTGCCCAACTTCTGCTTTTTCCTCTCAGTAAACTAAGTTCACTCCCTATGGCCGACTGCATTATAGACCTCCTACCGTCTTTGTTTACTCAGCAAAAAGTAGTTATTCAATCAACATCAGTAAGCAAACAATTTAACTCAGAATTCACCCTTAATCAGCATTAATTTGGGGGGATTACCTTTCCCACTCCCCTCACAGCTGAGTACATAATACCCCAGGACCAAAGGTGGTATTCAGCAGGTTCTAACTAGTTCTAGAGAAGTGGTAGCAGAAATTTTGAATAGTTCGGAGAAGTGGCAAATACCACCTCTGACTGGCCCTGCCCCCATCTCTTCTCTCCCTCTTGAGTCCCAGCTCATCGGCTGGGTCTTCTTTTGTTGCCCTTCAGAGGAGAATGGAGCTGGAAAGCAGGTTAGTGGGGTGGGGAGGGAATGGGGATTTTGCAGTATCCTTCCCCCAGCAGTGGGGAGGGAATGGAGATTTTGAAGTATCCTTCCCCTGTCACACCCACCAAGCCAAGCCACACCCACGAAGCCATGCTAGGCCCACAGAACCGGTAGTAAAAAAAAATTGAATCCCACCACTGATATGGCTGGCTTTGGGAAAGAGGAAAGAGATGCTACCTAGGAAACAATCAGACAAGGAAAGGAGGAGCTCCTGAGGGCTTAATAGTCAGAGAAAAAAACTTAGGAAGGACCTACACTAATTGATCAGAATGGTTAAACACAATAGTGGGAGGTTTGTGCTTTCATATTTGTAAGGTTCTGATAATGTAGACTTATAATAAAGTAGAATTAACTCATCTAGTTATGCTTCTCATCTGGTTGTAATTGCCAATATTGTGCCCAGTTTCTGGAAAGTTACTGCACTGTGCGCATTTAAGTGATAATTTGCTCTTCCGTTGTCATATTCTCAGTGGCTTACAAAATCAACAATGTAGAATGCAATTAACCAAATACAAAAGCAGGGAAGATCCAGGGTATCAAAGAAGAAACGATAACAATCCAATAGAAAATTAAGAGCTTGCCTGTCTATCTGCTGCTGGCAGCTACTATTCCCTGCATACAAATATACTGCTGGTTTGATGTATTCAGACAGAACATGACTCCAGAGAGCTAGCTACTTTATCTCAGTTATTCCTCATCACTGAGTAAGTGTCTAAAAAAGCACCAGCTGCCCAGCCTCCAGCCCTCTCTACAATATGGTGGCATTAATTCTAGCCAATTATTCACAGTGCCACTATATTTTATGAAGATCAAATAATTAACAAACCACAACCTAAATTCTAATTCTTATTACCTATGTAAAATGGTGGAGGTAGTTTTTAGTGGCAATCAGGAAAATCAAAAGCTTTGAATTAAAGTTACTCCTTGACTTATGACCACAACTGAGCCCAACATTTATGCTGCTAAGTGAGACATTTGTTACATGAGTTTTGCTCCATTTTAGGAATTTTCTTGACATATTTGTTAAGTGAATCATTGCAGTTGTTAAATCAGTAACATGGTTGTTAAGTGAATCTGGCTTCTCCATTGACTTTGCTTGCTTTTTGCAACCTTCTGAACCTTTTTGCAACCTTCGGGAAACTGCAAATGTCATAAATGTGAGTCAATTGTCAAGCATCCAAATGTAAATCAGATGATCATGGAGATGTTGCAATGGTCATAAGTGTGAAAAATGGTCATGTCACTTTTTTCAGTTCTGATGAAACTTCACATGGTTACTAAGCAAACTATTATAAATTGAGGACTACCTGTAATCCAGTATTTAATATTTGCTTATATTTTTAATCCAATTTTCAATCCATTCCATTTTGCTTTCTTCAGGTTGCACCTTCTATTAAGCGACACATGCTTTCAAAAATGTACAATTCTTAGTTGATGATGTGATTCAATTAAGAATGTTCAATGGGCATAGTCAGGACTTCTGAATTTCTTGCAATTTGGGGGAAATGTTGGGAGAATTGCATTTAACTAGAAAAGGCAGAGTACAGTCCTAAGAGTCAGAATATCAAGTGGTCAGCTCTTGCATTTTTTAAAAATGGGGTCTTTAATGCTTTCTGAGCTCACTTGTTTTCTTGCAGATGTTTCATTAACAAACTAAATGACATCTTCTGACCACTGATAATCTTACCTAGTTTGGGTAATGAACTGTCTGCAAGAAAATGGCCAAACTCATAGAGCATTAAGGACCCAATGGTTCAACCCTGAGCTACCAATATTCTCTTCTAAAAAACAACAACAGAGGGTTTAATTTACTCATCCCTACCTGCTCCATTGTGAATGGTGCCACCAGGAGATGGGTTATAATTTATAAGGCAGGGTTATTAAAGTAAGCATGTTACTTGTCCTTCTAGTGAAAACCTCAAGCATTAGACAAACATACTGGATTTTGTAGTGCTTTCTTGACACAAAGCATTTGCCAAAAGAGGTTCATTTATCTGTGTTACAAGATAATTATTTCAAGCTTGCTTCCCTTTTTAATATCCTGTAGGTCTAATATCACAGAGCCAATTTGTGTAGTGGATAAGGAATTAGACTATAAATGAGAAAACTGTTCCACCTTAGGCCAGTCATTTTTTCTCAGCCCCAGGAAGGAGGAAATGGCAAACCTCTTTTGAAAAACCTTGCAAGAAAAGGATGAGAAGATAAAAATTTTCTTCTTCTTCCTCCTCAAAAAAACAAACAAACAAACAAAAAAAAACAGTCCAGTTGTTTTTTGGGATGGGAGAAAAGCACCTGTGAGACTTGTCCAGGAAGTTTCTGAGAAATGGAATGACTGAATGGAAGAAAATTATTTCTGATTCTGAATGTTGTTCTTTCCCGAAATGGTGCATTCATTTCAAATTTCCTTTTCTGGTTGGACTGGATCTATAATAACGGATCATTATTTATTTATTTTCAATTACTGGATGTTTGCAACAGGTAAACACCTTTTCTTCCAATAACTCTGCAGCTGCTCGTCCTAGTTGCTCAGCCAACAGTCCTGAATCCTGCAGTCCAGGGATGTCAAACTGGATTTCTTTGAGGGCTGGATCAGCGTTGTATTTCTCCTCTGTGGGCCAGTGGCAGGAGGTAGGCACTGGGGGAGTGGGACAGATGCTGCCTGCAGCACTCTGCTGGCCAAAAATGCCAGCAGAGTGCAGCAGAGGGTGAAAATGAGGTGCAGGGGACTCCAGACATCCCATTCTAGCCGCCAGAGGTACCTTGGGCTGTTCCCTTGATATTTTGAGGCCAGCCCTGTGGGCCAGATTTAAGCATCCCATGGGACAGATCCGGCCCTCAGGCCTTCAGTTTGACACCCCTGCTGTAACCCACCATTTTTTGCCCGATATCCAGAAACTTCAATATTTATTGTTACTAATAGTATTATTTCTCACTGCTCAAACTATAATCATATGATCTGTAGTAATAAAGACCAAAATCTTATCATCTCAGTCTATAATAAAATTTAAATTGATAGGGTTTTTTTGTCCTGTCTCCATCTACAGAAAATATAATTATTAGTGTCAAAATCTTTTAATTATTTTTTTCAATATGGAACATTTAATTAATCAATTTTCTTTACTGCTTGCATACCAGTCTGTTAATACCATTTCTGTCTGACTGCATATATAGAGAACATTGAAGAGCAGATATTATAAAACCAATAGGAAACCACTTTATCTGAGCAATTAATCTTTATAGTTATCTACTTCATTCGGTCTCAATTTAATGTTTTCTGCTATTTTAAAAAGTTATATTGGCAAGTATTTTTCCCCAAAAAGTGCTTTAATTTCTCTTTCTCTTTTAATTAGGTTGGAACAAAATAAAGGAAAAAAAAAGTTGACTGTTGTACCTTAACTATGTTATCTGTTTTGAAATTTTAAAAGTTCCTAATAAACTTTGGGAAGTGTTAGATATTACATTTCTTAAAGGAATAATATCCTCAAAGTACAGGAGCTGATAATTTTTTTGGTTATCTGGAAATATCACACTAGATTGCTTTATGAAATGATTGAATGTCATAAACCTTGATTTACAGCTTCATGTTTTAAGTGAATCAGACCACTATGGCTTGGGCAGTGAAGAATAGTTGCAAGAAACCATATATTAGTATGTTGTGTGAATCAAATGAACTTGTACAAAGTGTTTTTGGTCAAACAGAGTAGGAGTGAAATCTACTAGTCTGTGAAATCATAAGAACCTCTAAAATATCAGATGATGTAATTCAAAAATGTCTTTAACATATGTGAGTTGAACCAGTTAATTCCACTTAGCGAGACTCTTAACAGTGGAATTTATTTGCACAGAAACTCATGAAGCAAGGAACTTCATATTTTATTAACAGAATACCGAATGCTAAATAACAGAGTTGGGAGGGACCTTGGAGGTCTTTTAATTCCACTCCCTGCTCAGTCAGAAAACCCTATATGATTCTGGATAAATGGTTGCCCATCTTTTCTTGAAATCCTTGCAGAGGATAAAGAAATGTGTCTGAAATGGTACAGGGATTCCTACTTGAGCAAGAGGTTGGACTAGAAGCCCTCTAAAGTCCCTTCCAATCCCTGCTACTCTGTTACTCTAAAATTTCTCCTTACTCTAGGTTAGATCTCTCTTTAATGATCTTCCACCCATTACTTCTTGTTCTGCCTTCTGGTGCTTCGGAGAAGAGTTTTATCCCTTCTTCTCTATGGCAACTTCTTGAGTACTGGAAGACTGCTATCATATCACCCTTAGTCCTTTTCTTCATTAGACGACACATAGCTAGGTCCCTAGATTGTAAGTCAAGAACTACCTGGAATAGTCCATGGCAATGATCTTGGGACATGACGCTTTGGGGGAACAGGTACTGTCCAAGGAATGGACAGATAAGAGAAGGCATACATTTCCATGTTGGAAATGTAAAAAGAAAGAAGATTCTTACCAGGGGTGGGATCTGACAGGGTTAACTACCAGTTTAGTCATTTACGAGGTTTGGTGATTTACGATGTGCTTCCCTGCTCGCTGCCCAGGGCGCACCTGTAAATTGTCATCAGCATGCTGCGTGCAGAGAAGCAGCCTTTCAAAAAGCCCTCTTTTTCTGCTTTTTTAACTGCAGCTGTGCCTTCCACAGCAGCTGAAGTTGAAAGAAAAACAGGAAATAAAGGTCAGGTAAGAGCCCGGGTGGGCAAGTAAGCAAAAACATCAGCAGATATAGAACCGGTTCTATGCCTGCTGCTCTTCTGAGCTACCAGTTCTACAGAGGTGGACAGAACCGGTAGAAATCCACCCCTGATTCTTACTATCATATGTGGTGATCTTGTTGTACTGGCTTAAAATTCAGAAGTGGTTACAAGAGATCCTCAAGGAACAAATAGATTTGGAATCAGAATTATTTTTGTTAGGGATGATTAAAAAGAAATATGGGAAAGATACAAAATGTATAATATTACATATTTTAACCGCTGCTAAAATTGCCTATGCTCAATGTTAGAAACAGAACTCTATACTAACAGATCAATTGATTATTCAAAAAATAATGGTGTGTGCCAAAATGGATAAATTAACCCTGATGTTACAAGAGAAAGAGGAATCTGGATATTATAGAATTTGGGAAAAATTGTACAATTGGATTGAATTAGGACAAAGGGATGATGAAAAGAGTTAATGATAAGCATTTTATAAATTAAAGGTTTATATTTGCATGAACTGTATATTTTTGTAAATAAGCACAAAATAGAAGTATATGAGACAGATGTCACACACTGTTAATGTCATAATATTTATATGTTTTGTTTGGTTTTTAAAGATATAAAAGACTAATAAAAAAAGAGAGAAGGCATAGCCCACAGTTGCATAATGGGTGGAGAAAGAGACTTAGAAGGGACCTCCACTTGCAAGATTTTAGGCTGCAAAGGTGAGAAATTTGCAAGATTCTGTTTGTGTAGTAGACCTTACAATAAAATAATATTTGCTCATTTGGTCATGTTTCTTGTCTGGGTTTCTTGGGAAGGCTGACACCCCACAATAATTGTTCATTTCCTAGTAAATGTAATGAACGAGGATACCTGTAAGATTATTTCAACATCATTTATATATTACATCAAGAGTATTTATTTGAAATTATAATGCAACCTTTGTGAAGCTTGCTAGATGAATTTATTATGTTAAAATATTGCACTGAGTAGATTCTAGTTTGAGAGATAAAGAGAGAAAACGAACAAAGGAAAAAATTAACTGGTCAGTGCTGCACAATCCAGCATCTGGAGCAATGGATGCTATGGCTCTTTATTCATAAATATGTCTGTCTTTTAAATACTGTACAGAAAGCAAATACAGATCAGGGATAAAGCCATATGAAATTTATTGGTTTGGGTTTTTAAAATATTTTTGCCAAAGCAATTGAATTAGCACTGTGAAAGAAAGAGTAAGAAAAGCAGAAATTCCTTCACCTCTTTCCAATTTGAATTCTGCTACTCAATCTCCACCTTTCACCTGGGTATTTCTAGTAGGTGCATAAGAATTTTCTCCAAGTGATTGTTCTGTGAAAAAGGACATTTGCAAACAGCCCTCGGCTACCAGATCAGTAATCACTTTTTCCAGGCAAAAATACCAGAGAGCAGAAATTATCATTTTCTTATGAAAATACTTTCGGATATAAAGAATGTACAGGATTACCAGGGATTATATGACAATCCCTAAAACAGTATACAGAAACAGTTCTCTAATTCTTTATCAGCAAATGCTGCGACAAACTATATACAGCTGGTTTGGCTCAAGCTAAAGTGCTCAGAGGGTCCAAGATTTATCTCTAAAATAATGCTGTCTCTTCCATTTCCCTCTCAAAAACTCATACAGTAATAAAGAAAATCACTTTCTGGTATGGGCAGTTACTACAAATGCTTTTGAAATATTTCAGCTTATTGAAATTCAGCAGGTGGCAGCTTCTGATTGATTTTGGCCAGTCTTAAAAGTTAAAAAGGCTCAGATGCAGTTAGTACTTGTATGGGGAAGACCTGAGAAATCAATGGTGGCTAGTTAGTATTAGTTTCATAATAGTTTCCAAGGTAGATTATGCTAATATCCAGTTCTCTTAGCCATGCTTCGGCTTGTGCTTCTACTCGTACTTATTCCAATATTGCCAATGCGTCACTCTGTGTTGCGTATACTGGTAGACAACAGTCAATCAGAATAGAACTGGAAGGGATCTTCAAGGTCTTCTAGCCTCACCCCCCGGCTCAAGCAGGAGACCCTATACCAGGGGTGTCAAACTCGCTGGCCCAAGGGCCGGATGCATCACGTGCTGGCCCCACCCCCACCCCATTTAGTGAAGGGGGAAAGTCCTAATACAACACATGACACCACTGTGACGATGCGAGTTTGACACCCCTGCCCTATACTGTTTCAGATAAGTGACTGTCCAGTCTCTTTCTTAAAAGCCTCCAGTGATGAAACAGCCACAACTTCTAAAGGCAAAGCTATTCCACAGGTTAATTGTCCTCACTGTCTGGAAGTTTCTCCTTAATTCCAGGTTGCTTCTCTCCTTGATTAATTTCCACCCACTTAATCAAGTTACAGCACTTCGCTCAGTTGACCGTTTGAAGTAACAACAACACTAAAAGAAAAAAAAAGTGCCTTATGACTGATTAACATCCCTGGTTCTTCATGGTCATATGATCAAAACTTGAGCACTTAGCAATGAGCAGGGATGGGCTGTAGCAGGTTTACACAGGTTTGGGCAATAATAGATAATCAGAGTTGGAAGGGAACTTGTAGGTCATCTAGTCCAACCCTCCGCCCAAGCGGGAGACCCTACACCATTTCTGACAAATGGCAGTCCAATCTCTTCTTGAAAGCCTCCAGTGATGAAGCTCACACAACTTCCAAAGGCAACTTCTGTTCCAGTGGTGGGATTCAAATTTTTTTACTACCGGTTCTGTGGGCGTGGCCTGGTGGGCATGGCAGGGGGAGGATACTGTAAAATCTCCAATCAGAGGTGGGATTTGCTGGTTCTCTGAACTACTCAACATTTCCGCTACTGGTTCTCCAGAACCTGCTGAATACCACCTCTGTTCTGTTCCATTGGTTGATTGGCTCTCACTTGTCAGAAAGTTCCTCCTTATTTCCAGGTTGAATCTCTCCTTGTTCAGTTTCTATCCATTATTCCTTGTCTGGTCTTCAGGTGCCTTGGAAAATAGCTTGACCCTTCCTCTCTGTGGCAGCCCCTCCAATATTGGAAGACCGCTATCATGTCTCCCCTGATCCTCTAGCTAAGATTCTGCACAGTTGGGCGAACCCACAAATCCCACCCCTGGCTGGCCTTGCCCCGCCCCACCCCTCCCAGGAGTTCCCACGTTGCTCATTTTGGATGTCAGGTATCTGCACGGAGGCTTGGGGAGTGTGAAAAACAGGTCCTCCAAGCTCGGGGGAGATCATTTTGCTGTCCTGGAGGCTCGAGGAAAGCCTCCAGAGTCTGGGGAGGGATGAAAAATGGGCCTCCCATTGTGTTGCAGGAAGCCAACTAGGCCACGCCCACCATAGCCATGCCCACACAGCAACTGGGCAGAGAACTGGTTGCTCAAATTTTTGATGCCCACTCCTGGCAATGAACATACATTTATGATAGTTGCCACATCCCAGGATCATTTGATCACCATTTGTGACCTTTCCAGCCAGCTTTTGATGAGCAAAGTCAATGGGGCAAGCCGGATTTGCTAAACAAACACATTTTTCACTTCATAACTGCAGCAATTCACTTAAAACAACCATGGTATTTAAAAAAAAAAAACTAAGTCACAAAATTGATTGTCATTCACTTAACAGTTGCCTTACTTAAAAACAGAAATTCTGGTCCCAATTGCAGCCATAAATCAAAGATCAATTATAGCCATAACCTGAAGATTATCTATATTGCTGAGGTCAGGAGATGACAAAAGACCAGAATTTCAGAATAGAAAAAGAAAATAATTCCATTTTACTATCAGTAACCCCTTGCAGGCAAATTTGTGGCTCAAGACTTCGTTTCTGACATTTTGAAGAAACAATATTCAGTTGGCTCTCAAATTTGATCAAGAGTGTTCTCTTCTTTTGTCAAATTAAGTACTTTTTTCCTCACACACAGAGCCAGATAAATTCTCGGAAGTTTGAAAGAAGATGTAAGAACAAAGAACATGTCAATTGTTCCTGCGTTTGCCAAACTAACTGAGTTCTCTTCATTTATCTCTCACTGGGCAATAACAACTTAATAGGTGTTCCTTCAGGCCCCAGCACATCCTGTAATGGAAGAGAACTGCTGAAAAACCATTGCCAATTTCACTGGCAACCAAAACATCTTCTCTTCACAAGCTTGATGCCTCTGCCAAAAATAGCTTCATTCTTTGGACTGGAGATGGACAATCTCTTTTTCTCCAATCTGTTCAGGATATTACCGCTCCTTAAACTGCTCTCGGCCATCTTCTGCTCATAAACCCTCCAGCAAAGTTTGCCATTGGGGCAGGTGACAAATTAGGACACTGTGAAGTGAGGGACAATGACATTTCCAGAACTTTGGAGAAGATACAATAGCTGAAAATGGGTTTGCAAGGAATATAAATAAAGTTGGTGGAAGGATTTCTTTTTTGCAGGTATTATGATTGAAGTGACGGCTAGCAGAAAAAATGGCTGGACCTCCTGCTTCAGTTCCAGTCCAGTTGTTATCTATACCTGGGGTAAAATCAAAATGTTGCTTCAACCTCTTTTTCCTTCAGCCACTTTCCTCACTTTTCCTCTCTTAGTCTTCCACTCTGAATTACTTTTGGCATTACAGTGGAACCTCCGGTCACAACTGTAATCCGTTCAGTAGTGGGATTCAAAATTTGTTTCTACTGGTTCTGTGAGCGTGGCTTGTTTGATGTGGCATGGCTTGTTGGGCATGATGAGGCTTGGTGGGTGTGGCAGGGGAAGGATGCTGCAAAATCCCCATTCCCTCCCCACTCCTGGGGGAAGGTTACTGTAAAATCTCCACTCCTTCCCCACCCCACTAACCTGCTTTCCAGCTCCGTTCTCCTATGCAGGGCAACAAAAGAAGACCCAGCCGATCAGCTGGGACTCGGGAGGCAGAGAATAGATGGGGACGGGGCCAGTCAGAGGTAATATTTGCCGGTTCTCCGAACTACTCAAAATTTCCGCTACCGATTCTCCAGAACTGATCAGAACCTGCTGAATACCACCTCTGAATCCATTCCAGGACTTCGGTCACAACCCAATTTGATTGTGACCGGAAGTGAGACTGACTGTTCTTGCACGCGCAAAAAAACAAAATGGGGCAGAAGGGGAAATGCCTCAGCAGGGGAAATCATCATAGCTGTGTTTGATCATCACTCGAGGATGTGTTTGCGACCAGAGTCAAACATTGTATGGATTTTTTGGTCAGCACCCAATTTGGTCATGGTCAGAATCGTTCGTGACCTGAGGTTGCACTGTATTTTTGTGCATGTTAGAAGCAAGCTGAAAACACTGAAATAGTTTGCAACATATTTTAGCCTACCCTTTTAAATGTTTCATAGAATAGAAACAGAGTTGGAAGGGACGTTAGAGGTCATCTAGTCCAACCCCCTGCTCGAGCAGGAGAGTCTATTCCAAATATTAGCGTCTACCTAGGATCGAACTCACACCCTCCTGATTGTGAGGTGAGACCTCCACCTCTAGGCCTGAGCTGCCTTTGTGTTTGTGTGTCTTTGTGTGTTTGTATGTGTGTGTGTGTGTGAGAGAGAGAGAAAAATCAATATATTTAAGCAGATAGGGTTTTCTGAACTTTTACTTCCTGAACAAATAAAAATGGGTTACCACCACTGATCTGCAGAACTGTAATTGTTGGTTTAGTCTATAATATCATTATAGACCAGAGATCTCCAAACTTGGCAATTTTAAGACTTGTGGACTTCAACTCCCAGAATTGATGGCTGGAGAATTCTGGGAGTTGAAGTCCACAAGTCTTAAAATTGCCAAGTTTGGAGACCTCTGATATAGACCATTGCAGGACACAATTGTACTACAGAGTGGGAAAAGAGCAACAAAGGTGATCAGGGGGCTGGAAGGTAAAACATATAACAAACAGTTTAGAATTTATTTGATTTGTCAATCACTTACAAGATAATAAGTATAAGTATATACATAGTTATGAATACATGAAATGGGTAAGAAATTTTTTTAAGAAAAATAAAAGAAACAATAGTACAGGGATGGTAGGCACGTTGGTGCGCTTATGCACGCACCCTACAGAACTCTTAGGAAAGGTCAATAGTAGACAGTCTAAGGTTAAAGATTTTGTAGTTTGGGGAAGAAACCACAGAGTCCGGTAAAGTATTCCAGACATTGACCACTCTGTTGCTGAAGTCATATTTCCTGCAATCAGGTTTGGTGCAGTTAACCTTGAGTTTGTATCTATTGTGTGCTCTTATGTTGTTATGGTTAAAGCTGAAGTATTCATTGATAGGTAAGTCATTGCAATATATGATTTTATATACCATACTTAGATCAGACCGAAGACGGCGTAATTCAAGGTTTTCTAGGTCTAGAATTTCAAGTCTGGTGGCATAAGGTATTCTACAACGAGTAGAGGAGTGGAGAACTCGTCTTGTGAAATATTTCTGGACTTTCTCAACTGTGCTAATATCAGATACGTAATGTGGGCTCCAGACTGATGAGCTGTATTCGAGTATTGGTCTAGCAAATGTTTTCTATGCTCTAGTTAGTAGTGTGATATTACCAGAGAAAAAGCTACGTAGGATTAGGTTAACAACTCTTAATGTCTTTTTGGCTATGTAGTTATAGTGGGCTCTAGCACTTAGATCATTAGAGATGAGTATTCCAAGGTCTTTTACAGAGCTTCGATCATCAACAAGGTCTTGACTATTCAGCTTGTATTTTATTTTCTGATTTTTTTGCCAATATATAAGACAGAGCGTTTATTTGTTGAGATTTGAAGTTGCCATTTGTTTGACCATTCTGATACATAGTCAAGATCTTTTTGAAGGTAGCAGTATTGTCTGTGATATTGAACAGCTTTACTTCATCAGCGAAGAGAACGCAGTTGCTCTTAATATGATCACAGAGGTCATTTATGTAGAGTATGAAGAGGGTTGGTCCTAGAACACTGCCTTGGGGGACACCACTATTGACAGGTACAGAATTTGATAGGACACTCCCAATTTTGACCATTTGTTCTCTGTTTGACAGGAATGCTTCTATCCAGTTATGCAGTTGTCCAGAGATACCATAAGATTTTAGTTTTAGGAGTAGTTTGTCGTATACCACTGAATCAAAGGCTTTACAGAAGTCTATGTAGATTGCGTCTATTGTTTTGCCCTGATCAAGTTGTGTAGTCCATATGTTTTTGTAGTGTAAGAGTTGTAGATTACAGGATAGTTTTTTTCTGAAACCAAATTGTTTATTAGAGAGTAGGTTGTTTGTCTCTAAGTGGAAGATAATGGATTGATTAATAATTGATTCCATGACTTTACAGGTGACGCTGCATAAATAGATTGGTCTGTAATTCTCAACTAGGCTGGGGTCTCCCTTTTTGAAGATGGGGATGACTGTGGCTTGTGACCATGGGTTAGACAAGGAGCTGGTCCTGAAATTTTTTTTCAAAGATTATACTTATAGGTTCTGCTATGGCAATGGATAGCTTTTTTAAGAAGTAGTCACATATTCCATCCGGTCCAATAGTTAGAGATGGTTTTAAATTGCATAGTGCTTTTTCAACATTGTCTTCTGTAAGGAATCGGGTTTGTTTAGTCTAGTGAAAAGAAGGACTAGAGGTTGACATGATAGCAATCATCCAATATTTGAGGGGCTGCTATGAAGAAGAAGGGGCCAATCTATTATTCAAAGCACCAAAAGATAAGAAGAGAAACAATGGATGGAAACTAATCCAGAAGCAATCTGGAAATTTCCTAACAGTGAGGACAATTAACCAGTGAAACAGCTTGCCTCCAGAGGTTGTAGGTGCTTCATCACCTGAGATTTTTAAGAAGAGACAGGACAGCTACTTATCTGGAATGGTATAGCATCTAAAATTGTATAGGGTTTCCTGCTTGAACAGGGGATTGGACTATAAAACCTCCAAGGTCCCTTCCAACCCAGTTATTCTATAATCATTTTGGTATTCATAGATTTTATGCTATAACATTTATTTGGATATTATTAGATTAGATTATAATTATATTATATAGAAAAAGCCTGCCTGTCAATCCAGAGAAAGCACATTGCTTTTTACAGAACATTAAGTCTTGGAATTTAGTATTCTGAAAATTAGTTAAATTAGAGCATCCAATATTAGCACTGTTAAATTAAAATGCCTTGGTTTTAGTCCATCAAATAGAGATTTCTGGGCATCTTCAATTAAATACTGAGTTGAACTTGTAACTATTAGCTGGTAAGTAATTTTGGCTGATTTCTCAAACATAAATATATATTTAATAATGCTAAATATACATGGAGTGATGTGCAAAACATTTTTGGACCAGAATTTTCTAACTATGAAATAATCAAACTAAGACTGGAACAATCTGTTCCAATGTCACTAGAAGTATGCCCGGTATCCAAAGAGCTCTGATTTGAGTATGGAACAATTCATTCCAGTTTCAGTCCAATTTCAATAACACTGGAACAATCTCCTCTGGCATCACAATTGTCCCAGTGAGGTCAGTGTGATAAAAATGAACCGTTCAGGTATTCAGACAACTGAATACTGGACATACGTGAACAATATATAAGAGCTTTATTATGAAGCTTTTGCAAAATGGAATTCTGCCTATGAGCAGAAAACATGGTTCCCAGGAAGGCTGGGGTTTATATACAGGTTAAAATGTACAGTCTCTGCCCCTTTCCTGGGTTCACAATCTATCCAAGCTACGTATCTCCCTACGCAACACCCGTTATTGTAGCATAACATTTGTTTCCTTGTCCTGTTTACCTGTTCCCATTTCCAGTAATCTCCATCATTAACATGACACTGGTCAGCGTAACCTGCCAAATATGTAATCTTTATACAAAACAATAGAAAATTCTTACATAATTTTCCAGTAAATTATCTTAGGTTAACTCAGAGGTTAAAGATGTTGTTACCATTGCTTTATTTTTCACAGGTATAATTTTACACATCACAGTCAAAAATAAAGATTTACTGCAAACTTAAACTCTCTACAAGAATCTGACCAACTATCGGTCAAGAGAAATGAGCGGGAGATAAGAAAGGCACTCAAGGAGGGCTGGACTCTTTTGGGTATGCAAGGACTGGTGACTTATGACATGTTTGACCCCTCCTTTAGGTTCAGCCTGGTCATCTCCTACAATTTCAAGGGGCAAATATTTCAAACTTGAAATATTTGACTACCATTTACTTATACTAACATGAAACTTAACATCAGAATTCATTCTCTGAACTTCATATCAACACAGTTTTATATTAGTGGTGTCCAAACTTGACACCATTAAGACTTGGGATCTTCATCTCTCAAAATTTCCCAGCCAGAATGGCTGGCTGGGGAAATCTGAGTGTTGACTTATTTATTATTTATTTACTTATGACATGTATTTCCCACCCATTTTGCCATAAAATGACTGAGTTGAAGTCAGTGGTAGACTGCAAATTTTTTAACCACCGGTTCTCTGGCTGGGTAGTGGTGGCTGGTTGGACATATGACTGGGTGGGTGATGTCACTCATCACACACAGCCCCGCCTCCTGGCCACTCACCTCAAAGGAAGAGGTAGGATTCAGCCGGTTGGGGCTAATCCCACCACTGGCTGGCCCTGCCCCTACCCATTTCTTGGCCTGTTTTTCAGCCTATTTTGGTGGGCATTTTCTGGGGCATTTTCTGGACTATTTTTCAGGCCGTTTTTGGCCTGAAAAACACCCTAAAATGGCCTGGAAAATGGCCTGGAAACAGCCCAAAAATGATATGAAATTGCCCCCCAAACCAGGCTATTTTGAGGGCAGTTTTCAGGCTGGTTTCCAGGCCATTTTCTGAACTGTTTTTGGCCCAAAAAATGGCCCAAAACAGCCTGAAAATGGCCAAAAATGCCCAAAAAGCAGCCTGAAAATGGCCCAAAACTTCCTGAAAATGGCCCCAAACCCAGACTGTTTTGGGGTCAGTTTGGGGCCAGTTTCCAGGCTGGCTTCCAGGTTGTTTTGGCCTGAAAACTGGCCAAAAACAGTCCAAAAAGGCATAAAAACAGCCTGGAAAATGATCCGAAAATGACTCAAAAAACAGGCCAAAAATGGGCAGGGATGTGGCCAACCAGTAGTGGGATTTGCCCATTCACCAAACTGCACCTAATCTTAGCCAACCGGTCCACCAGAACCAGTGTGAACCGGCAGCAGCCTACCTCTGGTTGAAGTCCACAAGCCTTAAAGTTGTCAAAGTTGGACGCTCCTGGTCTGTACATTAACTATATTAGATAAAGGACTGTCTGCAGAATGACATGAGACTAAGCCATGAACAGGCTAACTAGAAGCAGCTGCTTATAACTGGTAATTCAGCTGCAGAGACTGAGCACAATGTCAAAACAAGCAAATTAGGGGGCATCAAAAGGTTGTGGAGAACCAAGGTGTAAAATGAAAAGAATGTTTATTTTACAAGTCTAGATTTTTGTTGAAGAACACTGTGAAGCTGGAAACCAAATGCTAGTTTTCATGATGAGCTCTTTTTTTTTTTTTAATCTCCAGCTGCATCTTCATAAGGATGACAATTAAATACAGTCCAACTGCTGTGCCAAGTTGTTCTCCAGATTTTAATAAGACAACCTTCTCAAAAACACAGATGTCACTTGGCTGCAATAAGTTGATGAAAACCAACCAGAAAGACCAAAGCATCACATTTCTGTATTCAAAAGTAAAACACAAGAGGGGAAACAGCGAATTTAAAAAAAAAATGAAAAACCACTTCTTTTCCTCTGGCTGATACATATCTTATTTATTCTGCCTTGTAATGTGTGAATGCTGTCCTTGCCTTATTTTGCCTTCTGCCTCAATTAAAATGTAAATTTCGGAAGCCCTTCTCTATAATTCCAAAAGGCTGCAGGCACAGGAATTTAAACTGCTTTTAATAAAACCAACTACAGATGCTGCAAGAAAATCTTTTTTTTCCAGAGCGTTCAAAAATATATATATATTTGCAATGCCAGCTCATGTGCTACATAATGAAGCTATAGCGAGGAATATTTCCACCCAAGCACATTTGAAAATTCAGAGAGCTTCATGCCAAAGTGCATGAGCTATGTGGATCCTTTGTGAATCCTTAAACAATCTGATAAAATCCAGCCAACAGGTGGATTGCAATTTGATCATCTGCTAGATATTTAATTGCACTTTTCAGTTTAAATAATTGCATTGGATGGTTCTGAAAGATATTTAGAAATATTGGCTTTCAGGGGGAGGAGAAAGCCTTCAGAGAAGAAAAAAACCGGGAAGAAAATATATTCAATGGTATGGATTTAAATGCTAATTTTATACACTTTTTAAAAATGTAGATGATTGATGAAATATATTTAGAAGGAATGCAACTCTCATTCCTGGATATGACATTTTACAAAAAAACGTAATGCAGGTGCTTGCACTAATGCAAAGTATGGAAAATGATGCTTGATGGGATGATGAAGTAAAAGAGGACATGCACGTGAGAAAAACTCAAATCAGGTAGAAGAATGGTTGTTGCAAATGCATGAAGTATTTATGAAGTATGTATGATGCACAGCACAGGTAATCCTCAACCTATGACTGGTCACTTAGCAACCATTCAACATTACAAGAGATTTACCCAGGGCTATTTGTGACCCAGATTCAAAGTTCCAAAGGCTGAGCTCTCCCCATGGTTACATGATCAGGATTGAAGTGCTCAGCAACTAGCGCACATTCTCTGGCAATTTTTTTTTAGTAAATTGCAGTCATGTGACCACCAAAGACTGCAAGTGGCCATTTGCACTCTTTGGTGGTCACATGACTGTGATCGTCTCAAAGGGGCTTTTTCAGCAGGCAACTGGACCATTCTTGTTTGTTTGTTTTTTTCTTTTGAAGATGTTTCACTTCTTCAGCTGTGACAGGACAATGGGGAATGGAAGGATTTATACTCCTTGAAGACAGCTGGTCATCTGCATTTTTTTTTTCTTCCATTCCCCACTGTCCAGTCAGAGCCGAAGAAGCTTCTTGGATGAGAAGCGAAACGTCTTCAAAAAAAAAAAGAAAAAGGAAAACAAGAAAGTCAAGTTGCCTTTCGAAAAAGCACCTTTTGGTCTTCTTATCCTTTATGTTCTATCATAGCTGAGGAAGTTCAAGTTCAAACCTTTATTGTCAATGAACAACAAGTGTGCAATGGAATTGAATGAACCTCCCTTGGTGCAGCCCTACCAAGAACACAGAATACATCCCAATAAATCAATCAATAAAAAAAAATCCTAACCCCAAAGAAGTTACAAACTAGCTACACATTTTCACATACATGCATACATATATATATATATATGTTTTCATAGATTTTCACGGGTACACGTATGCAGGTCTTGGCGTGTTCAGGTCTTTTCCCGTATAAGATTGAGACTATCTGGGCAACGGTTCCAATGAGATCTCACTTGCCATCTTCAGGCTGGTGCTTTTGGCTTTGCGCTTGTGCAAGCAAATTGTGATCTGAGCTGCTGTCTCCCTATATATATTGTTGCCTTTCATCTATGGGGTGGATTTGGGTTTGAGTCTGGTGAGGGAGATTGGTGGTGGTGTCATGTGTTGTTTTGGGTCCGGTGTTAGTTTTTGTGGCTGGGACTCATTTGTTGATAAGGGCTAGTTTTCAAATGTCTGGTAAGTGAGAGGCATCGTCCTGTTTATTTTCTTTATGTTTCTCTATTTTGATAGGTTCCCTGATTATTCTCTTGTTGAACTGTTCAGTATTGGAGATTAATTGAAGTGTTCAGTATTGGAGATTAATGATGACAGGCAACTACTATCCAGAAACCAGACCACGGCTGCATCACCAGCTGCCACACAACCCGACCCCCAAACCAAGCAAACTGACACATGCCATGAACACAGAGCCAGGCCTCAAACTTGGAGCCAAACCAAAACCCGGAATGTCACATCACAGCCACCTGCTCAGGATATCACATCACGGAACTCAGGAGGTTACAACACAAAACCTCAGGATGTTACAACACAGTCAACGATCCAGGAGATTACAGCACAAGACCCAGGATGTCAAAACAATACAACTCAGAAGGTCATCACACAGCCCATTACCCAAGTCGTTACAACACAGGAGACTAATAGACACACAGCCAATACCTCAGCCACACATGCTCTTAAGAAAAAGCCAGCCAATCCACAAACATCAACTCCATCAACCAATCAAGAAATGACAACACAGCCAACCTCCCCATCAGTATATATAGGGAAACAGCAGCTGAGACCATGCTTTGCTCGCACAAGCATGAAGCCGAAAGCACCAGCCTGAAGATGGCGAGTGTGATCTCATCAAAATGTTGCCAAGATACTCTCAATCTTACATGGGAAAAGATCTGAATACGCCAAGACCTGCATATATACATTACACCAATATATACACTGGCACTGTGTTCTGACCCAGGCTTTGTCAAACTTAGTAAAACACCAACTGAATTTAAAAGTAAAAGGTTTTTTAATGTGATGCTGGGAATTACTTGCATTCCCAGCAAAAACTCATTAAACACAGTTCCTCCATATAAGAGCACACTTTTCAGTGCTACAGAATGCTGCCAAGAAACAGAAGTCCAATTACTTAGAATATAAAGAGTTCCAGAAAAAGCAAAAAAGCAAACCAGAGTTCGCAGGGCTTCACTGAGGAATCAGAATCTAATGAACTTCTTTGCTTCCTGAAAAGAGCACATCACCAAGGGCTGACTTTTATCCCTTATGGGAGGGGCAATCACCTTCCAGCCTTACTCCTGAATCGCCCCTTCTGCTTCAGCTGCTCCCTCCTTCTAGCAGCCCTGCACACATACACACTGGGAACAGGCTTCCCAGGGTCCACTGCTTCGCTGCTGCCAGACTCCAAAGGCTCTGGAGGCAGCACCCCACTCCCAGGTGGTCCTGGCCCCATCTCTGCATCGGATGCAGGACCCTCATCTGAGTCGTTCTCGCTGCCGATACCTCTGCCGTCAAACCACAACACATTGTAAGTCTATCACATTAAGCTTGATTGTGATGTTATATTGTGTTAGGTAGTCTGATAGCTCATGGATAAAAAGCTATTTTTTTTTCAGCCTATTTGTCCAGCTGGCTATGCTTCTATATCTCCTGCCTGATGGTAGGAGAATAAAGAAATGCTGTCTGGGATGTCAGTGATTCCTTAGGATTTTCCTCACTCTGCTGAGACAATGGGACCAGGCAATTTCATCCAGCGGGGCTAGGGGGCAGCCCATGATTTTTTGTGCTTCTTGGATGAGAAGCTTTTTGGATGAGAAGCAAAACGTCCTCAAAAAAGGAAAAAAAAAAACCAAGGAAGTCCAGTTGCCTCCTGAAAAAAAAGCACCTTTGGAACAACCACGACCTGGATGACTGAGAATCTCTACAGATTTTCCCCATAGCTGTGATTTACTAATTTCTTTGCCAGAAAACGGGATGTACTTCTGCTATCTGGCCTCAACCTGCCAGAAATCCTTTGTAGACAATGGATTCACTTAAAAACCATTGTATTTGCTTAACGATCACAGCAATTCACTTAGCGAAAGGTAATAAAGTCGGGCGTGATTACATGGTGGCCCGTTTAACAACCAGCATGACTTACAACCATAATTCAGACTACCTGTATGTACATAGGAGAGCCAGGGATTGTTAAGATTAAGTGAAGTGGAGAAGATGTGTGATGACCCGGGGCACAGCATAGAGGCAACGCAGGCAGCTGGCAGTTCAAACCACCCTTTTATTGCTTCAAATTTCCCCAAACGCTCTCACGTTTCTGGCAAGTCCCAGGCAAAGTGATCACATACATACACACACACACACCGCAAGCAGCCTCTGAGCACCATGGCTGCAAAGCAAGAAATCCAGAAAGAATGCAAAGAATCCAGGAAAGTCTAAATGTAAGCACTCAACATTCCAGTAATTCAGTGTTTGTTCCTGACAAATGCCTCTCCCTACAGTGTCTCCTTAAGTCTCAGTCCCCAGATGTGTCTTGTGAAAAAGGGGCAGGGTGCTCTCCTCCTGAGTAGCCAGGTCAGTCTGCACTGTTCTCGCCTTCTCTCTACTCTCCGTGCTCGAGGATCAAGAGGGGATGGTCCTTGCTCCTCGAGTGAGCTCTGTCTCTCATGTTCATCCTGCCCCCTGTTCCTCCCTGTCTACAAGCTGTTCTAATCCTGAAAGGCCCTCGCCTGACTGGGCCTGCTCTTCCCCATTTTCCTCACAAGCCAATGAAGCTTCCCCCTCAATCTCCATCTGCTCCAGTTCCAGATCAGTCTTCCTCTGCAGATTCAGGCTCTGGGGCATGACAATGTGCAGGGCAATTTTGAAACAAACAAAAAAGGATATTGGATGGAGCCTCGATTAGAGTTAATTGAATTAAAAATTAAAGAGATGGAAGGAAGAAGGGATGAAACAAAAGTGCAGAAATGCTGGAGGCAATAAGGTGATACATTGGTACTCAACTGCTTTCAAATTCACTGAATTTGGTACTCAAAGCATTTTGATATGAAAATTTTGTCCCGGTATTCATTGTTTCTTTGGTACTCAATGCACAAAATGGACCTTGGTATCGTCTGCCTTGTGATTCATTATATTATTCCTTATGGGAAAAATTGTTTGATACTCATCATTCTTGGTACTCATCACACCTCCTAGAAGCATTAACTAGCAATATTTTAAGGTTCTATATAAGAATGATAGTGATATGTCAAAGACTGGAATTTGACAGAAATGCTATTAATGGCAATGTCCAAGGGGGAAAAAACATGCTGAAATTAGGTAATAAAGGTTGTGAGAATAATGAAATATGGCGAGGCTGCAGACATCAATGGTATAACTGGGGAACTGGGGTTGAGTGGTTTATTATTAAAGAAAATAAAATAAATATGGATATGAAGTGACTATGTGACTTTTTAAAAGAAAAGTTGATTTGGGCCTTAAAAATGGAAGAATTCTTTCTTGTTCTCCTAAATAAAGGGAAAGGTCAGAGAAGAAAATAATAAAACATTACAGGGGGATCAAATATGCCTGTTTAACAAAATTCTTACTGAAAGGGGTTAAGATACTGCATTGAGCAAATAATGAGAAGTACAGCAAAGTGTTGTGCCAGAGTTAGAAGACAGGCAGATTTATGCTCTTCAGTAAAATCACTGAAAAATAAATGCATTTGAAGAAGAGAGTTCATTGCATGCTTTTTTTGAGTTAGAGAAAGAGTACAATGAACTAAACAGACTTGAATAATGGAAAGCTTTGTGTGAATATGAAGCTGAAGATTGGCTTCTAAGTACAATAAGTGTGCTAAGTAATAGGGGAAAAAAGAATGCATGAACATAACTCAAATGCTTAGTGAATGGTTAGTTCTAAGTATGGAATAAGAAATGTCTGATATTTGCTTGATTGTTTTATGAATGTATAGATAAATATATAAGGAACGCTTATGGTGACTTAAGAGATATGTTGGCTGGAAACTTGTGAGTGTGTGTGTAGGAGGTCTTTGAATACAAATTATGTGTGATTGGCTTAGAGTGGATGACTTGCAGCAAGTGTTAGACAGCTTGTATAGCACAGCGAAGAGTACAGATATGAAAATTAATGTATCAAAGACCAAGGTCATTGTGTCTGACAAGGAAATGGAGTGAATAGCTATGAGTAATGCATACATTATGCAGGCAAGTCATTGAATGAGCAGGTCTTGTTAGTAACAATATGCAACTTTTGGGATCAGAATCAAAAAAGATTTTTGAGAAATCAGCAGTTGCAGCTGCTGCACCTGTAGATGTCTTATTAACAAAGCTGCAACTTTATTTGTGCTTGTTTGAATTGAGGGGACAGAGCTATCATGTCAAGAAAATGCAAAATGTTTTCAAGGAAGTGCTGGGTTATACAACAAGCACATTCAGTTCCGCTCTGAAACACCTTGTCTTCCTTGGAGCTAAAGAACTACACATCCCTATTTGGACAGAAGTCACTCTGCACATGTAAAACATGCTAACGCATATGAAGAACAGTTGCAGAAATTGGGTATGTCCAGTCTAGTGAAAAGAAGGATGAGGGGAGACATGATAGAAGCATTCCAATATCTCATGGGCTGCCACAAAGAATTGGGAGTCAAGCTATTCTCCAGAGCACCTGAAGGCAGGACAAGAAACAATGGATGGAAACTAATCAAGGAAAGAACCAACCTAGAAGTAAGGAAAACTAAGGAAAAAAATTCCTAACAGTGAGAATAAATAACTAGTGGAATGGCTCATCTTCAGAAGTTTATTTATATATTCAAATTTGTATAAGGCCCCTTCTCCCTAAGGACTCGGGGTGGTGCACAGCCAGATAAAAACATATAAATACAATAATTTAAAATAAATTAAAAGAATTAAATAGATTGGCTTTAAGAATTAAAAGTGGGGAATTAAAAAAGTTAAAAACCATTTAAAAACCGAATTTAAAACCATTTCACATAACTCTAGGCCAGACCGGCTAGATGGAATAGGTGGGTTTTTAGTGCACGCCGGAAGGTCAACAGGTAGGGGATGGTCCTCATCTCCAGGGGCAATTCGTTCCAGAGGGAGGGGGCCCCCAAAGAGAAGGCTCAAACCTTTGGGGCCGCCAGCCGTCCAGCTGGCGGCACCCCAAGGAGGCCCGCTCTATGAGAGCGCACTGGTCAGCGAGATACTGACGGTGGCAGCAGGTGGTCCCATAAATACCCAGGTCCCAAGCCATGGAGTGCTTTAAAGGTGGTCACCAACACCTTGAATCGCACCTGGAAGGCCACCGGGAGCTAATGCAGCTCACGCAAAAGTGGTGTAACATGGGAGCTCCGAGGAGCCCCCCAAACCACCCGCGCGGCCGCATTTTTGCACTAGCTGAAGCCTCCAGGTGCTCTTCAAGGGGAGCCCCATGTAGAGAGCATTGGCATAATCCAGCCGGGAGATGACGAGGGCGATATGACCATGCGAAATGCATCCCAACCACTGGAGACTTTGAAGAAGAGACTGTAGAGCCCACACTCGGTTTAGCGAAGCAGATACAAGTCCCGATACATCACGTGACGCCACCATGACGATGCGAGTTTGACACCCCTGCTGTAGAGCCACTTGTCTGAAATGGTATAGGTATTCTGCTTGAGCAAGGGGTTGGACTAGAAGACCTCCAAGGTCTCTTCCAATTCTGTTATTCTGTCCTGTTTTGTTCCATACATGGAAAAAGGGCTGAGGAAATTGGAAGGCTTGCAAATGGTAATAGATAGGTCACAGTTAGTCTGCTAGGAAACATGGCTTTATAAAATAGTACATTTGTGCCCACTCTGTTTATATGGAAGTGACAGTTGAGCATGTCAAGAAAAATGTGGAAGTTGAACTCAAGGGAATGAAAGATTTATGTGTGTGGTAAAACAAGATGAAGTAACAAATGAGTGAGTGACCACTGTGAGTATGTCTCAGGGGTGATTCGCTTCAGCAGTTACAATACTCAAAAAAGTGAAGGAAGAAGATATTCCTCTCCCAATTTCCTGTAAAATTATTTCACTGAAACAAAAATTAGATATGTAATTAGATAAAATAAAGAAAATAAGATGTTTTAATATTGTATTGTTTTAACGGCTTTTATCATTTTCACCCTTCCATACTACCACCTCTTACAATACTAGACAACACAGTATCAACAGTACAGACCTTCAAATTTCTAGGTTCTACTATATCACATGACCTAAAATGGACACCTAACATCAAAAACATCATCAAAAAAGCACAACAAAAAATGTTCTTTCTGCACCAACTCAGAAAGCTCAAACTGCCCAAGGAGATGCTAATTCAGTTCTACAGAGGAATTATTGAGTCTGTCATCTGCACCTCTATAATTGTCTGGTTTGGTTCTGCAACCCAACAAGACAGACACAGACTTCAGAGGATAATTAGGACTGCAGAAAAAACAATTACTACCCACCTGCCTTCAATATACAGGACCTGTATATTGCACGAATCAAAAAGAGGGCTGTGAAAATATTTACAGACCCCTCACATCCTGGACATAAACTGTTTCAACTCCTTCCCTCAAAACGACGCTATAGAGCACTGCACACCAGAACAACTAGACACAAGAACAGTTTTTTCCCGAAAGCCATCACTCTGCTAAACAAATAATTCCCTCAACACTGTTCAACTATTACAAAGTCTGCACTACTACTACTACTAATCTTCTCATCACTCCTTATCACCCATCCCCTCCCACTTGTGATTGTAGGACTGTAACTTTGTCCCTTGTATCCTTATGATTTATACTGACTGTTTCCTAGTATGGTTTGACCGTTGATTGTACCCTATGACTATCATTAAGTGTTGTATGTTATGATTCTTGATTCTTAACGAATGTATCTTTTCTTTATGTATACTGAGAGTATTTACACCAAACCAAATTCTTTGTGTGTCCAATCACACTTGGCCAATGAAGTATTCTATTCTATTCATTGTTAAAAAAAAAATTAAGATTTTAATTGTAATATATGTTTCTCATTTGTAAGCCTCCCAAAGTCATTTGCAGAGATGGGGAGCTATAGAAATCAAATAAATAAATTATAATATAAGAAGAAATGTTCTGACAGTGAGAACAATCAACCAATACAACAGCTTGTCTTTGGAAGTTGTGGGAGCTTCATCACTTGAGACTTTCAAGAAGAGATTGGACTGACATTTGTCAGAAATGGTGTAGGGACTCCTGCTTGGGTGGGGGGTTGGACTAGATGACCTACAAAGTCCCTTCCAACTCTGTTAATCTGTATCTGTATCCTGACCAGCATTTTTGTCATTTCTTTTCATTCTAGGGAATATTCATTTAAGAATCAAGATCATGTGAAGTGTTAATACCACTTTATAATGCCCTGGTAAAGCCACTTGGAAAACTGCATCCAATTTTGGTCACCATATTGTAAAAAAGATGTTGAGACTCTAGAAAGAGTGCCGGAAAGAGCAACAAAGATGATTAGGGGATTGGAGGCTAAAACATATGAAGAATAGTTGTTGGAATTGGCTATGTCTAGTCTGATGAAAAGAAGGACTAGGGGAGACATGATAGCAGTCTTCTAATATCTGAAGGGCTGCCATAAAGAAGAGGGAGTCAAGCTATTCTCCAAAGCATCTGAGGGCAGGACAAGATGCAATGGGTGGAAACTACTCAAGGAGAGAAGCAACCTGGAACTGAGGAGAAATTTCCTGACAGTTAGAACAATTAATCATTGGAACAAATTGCCTCCAGAAGTTGTGAATGTTCCAACACTAGAAGTTTTAAAAAATACGTTGGATAACCATTTGTTTGAAATGGTATAGTTTTTCATGCCTGTGCAGGCTGGACTAAAAGACTTGCAAGGTAAACTGACTCTGTTATCTTGTAATCTGTATTTTAAGTAAGAGAATAAAAATAGCAATACAGGCTAGGTTCTTTAGGTCAGGCATGCTGTATCTATGGCTCAGGGACTGCATGTGGTCCTGGACAGCTAACAACGCAATCCCACATGATTGTAAAGTTTTAACATCATTATGTGATTTTTGTATTATAAAATTATATTATATAATTTATATGTGGCCCAAGACAATTCCTCTTCACAGGTAGTCCTCAACTTACCATCACAATTGAACCCAAAATTTCTATTGCTAAGTGAGTTTTCAATAGAATAGAACAGAATACTTTATTGGCCCAGTGTGATTGGATACACAAGGAATTTGTCTTGTGCAAATACTCTCAGTATACATAAAAGAAAAAATACATTCATCAAGAGTCGAGAATCATAAGGTATGACACTTAATGATAGTCATAGGGTACAATAAGCAATCAAATCATACTAGGAATATTGCATATCATAACTGCAGCTAGAATAATCTACGCACAAAACTGGAAACTGTCTTCCATTCCTTCAGAGGATATGGTAATTAAAAAAATACATGAATGCGCTGAGATGGATAGCCTAACCAACTGTTAAAAAATAAACAAGATAGTGATTATTATGAAATATGGAACATTTGGCATGAGTGGTTAAAGAAAAGATAATATCTGATATTTGGATAAGTTATGGAAATGACAGAAGACATGCATTTAATCAGAAACTATATAGAGAAATCAAAACATTAAAAGAACGAAGGAGTTATTGTAACAAGGTAGATCACATCAATGATAAAGATAAAGAAAAAAAATTAACCATTGCTCAATGTATGCTGTAAAATCTATCTATCTATCTATCTATCTATCTATCTATCTATCTATCTATCTATCTATCTATCTATCTATCGATTTGTTTGTTTTAAATGTATGTCAAATAAATGTTTATTAAAAATTAAAAAAAATCATCCTAGGAAACAGTCAATATAAATCGTAAGGATACAAGCAACAAAGTTACAGTCATACAGTCACAAGTGGGAGGGGATGGGTAATAAGGAGTGATGAGAAGATTAATAGTAACAGTAGTGCAAACTTTGTAAATAGTTGGACTGTGTTGAGGGAATTATTTGTTTAGCAGAATGATGGCTTTCGGAGGAAAAACTGTCCTTGTGTCTAGCTGTTCTGGTGTGCACTGCTCTATAGCTTCATTTTGAGGGTAGAAGTTAAAACAGTTTATGTCCAGGATGTGAGGGATCTGTTAAATACTTTCACAGCCCTCTTTTTGACTCTTTTTGCCTTTTTGCAGTATACAGGTCCTTGATGGAAGGGAAATAGGTAATAATTGTTTTTTCTGCAGTCCTAATTACTCTCTGAAGTCTGTGTCTGTCCTGTTGGGTTGCAGAACCAAACCAGACAGTTATAGAGGTGCAGATGATAGACTCAATAATTCCTCTGTAGAACTGGTTCAGCAGCTCCTTGGGCAGTTTGAGCTTCCTGAGTTGGTGCAGAAAGAACATTCTTTGTTGTGCTTTTTTGATGACGTTTTTGAAGTTAGGTGTCCATTTTAGGTCTTGTGATTTGCTCCATTTTATGAACTTTCTTTCCACAGTTAAATGAGTGCCTGCAGTCAGTAAGTCAATTATACAGGTCCTTAAGTGAATCTGGCTTCCTCATTGGCTTCGCATGCCAGAAGGTTACCAAAGGGGATCACATGACCTCAGGACAGTGCAACTGTCATAAATATGAGCCAGTTGCCAAATATCTGGGTTTTGATCATGTGACCATGGAGATGCTGCAGTGGTTGTAAGTGCGCAAAATGGTCATAAATCTTTTTTTTTTCAGTTGTAACTTCAAACAGTCACTAAATGAACTGTTGTAAGTCAAGGGCCACCTGTACTCAATGCAGCCCAGGAAAGCCAAAAGATTGGACACTCATGCTTTAGGAGGCAACCCAGAGTGTGCAAATGTGTAAATCACTATCTCAGCATCTGAGATTCTACTTTTAGAAATTCACACACCGAGTCTAACTGAGCAAGCCAAGATTCAACTGTTTTTAGACACAAATGCCAAAAAAAGAGCTAACGTGATTCTGAAGGAGGCAACACAAGTAATAAGCAAACATAAAAATAAAGACAGATTGGAAGTAAATTTAAGGATGGATTATTATAACTGGAAAAGGATGGGGATAACCTGATTTTTAACTAAACGTTAAAAGAAACCCTGGAAAAATGGTTTCAGCTCTAAAACAAAACAAAAACTGTAAGTCTTCCAATAAAACTGGGGAAAACCCTCAATGTTACAGAATCAAATTCATCAGAGCACTTAATTAGATGTTTAAGTACAAGACAAAAAACATATGCTTCATTACTTTACTGAATCTGGGCCAAGTTTTGGGGATAACACCTTGTGCTGTAAAATACTTTTTAAAGCCAGCTAGAGTTAGTGTATATATTACACTCGAAATACATTGGCATACAAATCCTACCTTAAGGCAAGGCCTTTCTGGATGATTGTATGTACGAGTATGTGCGAATGTTTTGTGACTTACAAAATGATACTTTTATTGGAGTACTGTACAAATGTTGTTTTGAAGCATTCACAATTTATACTTACAGGATAAACTTGCAAGTCTTCTGGGAGGTAGTGGTTTTATCCATGGGTGGGTGGCTGGGGGTTCACAGGAGTTTGGGAGAGCCCCTAGCTAAGATTGGTGTACAGTTTGGAGAATCCCCAAATCCTACTCCTGGCTGGCCCCACCCCTTGTGGTAGTAAAAAAGTTTGAATCCCACCACTGATGTGACCCCCTTTTGCGACCTTCTGACAAGCAAAGTCAATGGGGAAGCCAGATTCGTTTAACAACTGGGTTACTAATTTAACAACTGCAGTGATTCACTTAACATTATTTCCTCCACTGATTCTAAATTAAAATAGAATTTGGAAAGAATATTCTTCAGTTCCTTGAAATGATCTTTGAGGTAGCTCAGAACAGTGGCTGCCAACCGGGGACAACTTGTGGTCCACGAGAAAATTTTGGTGGTCCTCAGAGAAATGTCACCCCCAAAGCAATTAATCTAGATTGCGCGGGAACACAAGGCTGCACCGCCCACATGGCCCGTGGGAACACAAGGCTTGCATCCCTTGCATTGTGAACAACATGAGGTAGTGAGGGGAGGGGGGAAAGGGCAGAGGAGGGGAATTTGCCCCAGGCGCCTCACCTGGCCACTGGACTGCTTCTTTCCACTTCTTTCTTCTTCTGCTTTTGGCTGTATGCAAGGAAAGTAGCAAAAGTTTATTTCTCTCCCCAAAACTCTGCCAGAAATGAGTCTTTGGGACCTTGCAAGACATCCTGCTCCAAGAGGCTGAGTCGGCAAAGACTTATTTCTGGCAGAGTTTGGGGGAGAGAAAGAAAGACTCCTGCTGCTTCTGCTGTTTTCCTTGCATGAAGCGAAAAGTCTCTCTCTCTTTCTCCCCCGTGAACGGAGCTGGAGACAGGATTCTATGATCCCAAATAAAGAATGATCGATCGGTAAGAAAACAGGATGGGGAATTTTCCTGCAGACATTTTGGGGGATTTTCCCAGGGTCTCTGGTCCACGGGATTTAAAATTATAACTTTGGTGGTCCCTGACATCCAAAAGGTTGGTGATCCCTGGCTTAGAACACATTAATATATTACAGAAACAGCTTTGTATCTTTTTCCCCTTCTTCTTGGCAAATATTGTTTTGAAGAAAGTTCTTTCAGGAGATATGTCTAGAAACAAGCTGAATTTCCATCACTGGAGGCTTTAAAGAAGAGACTTTAGAGCAGGGATGTCAAACTCAATTTCATTGAAGGCCGCATCAAGGCTGTGGTTGACTTCAGAAGGGAGGGGGGCTGGGATGTGTGGCTGACTGGATGGGTGTGGCTGACTAGGTGGGCGTGGCCAGCTTGACGCCAATCCCCAAATTGCTGGTATGTTTTCTCTTTGCATTGAGTAGACCGGGCCGAAGCCATGCTGGCCTGATTTTTCCTCTCTGCATTTTGATAAGCCACAGATACACTATCAGAGTAGTCATTATAGGTGTGAGGTATAATTCACCAGAATGTGAAGACTGAGACCAAATAATTTGAGGGGGGGGAAACACACACACACTTTTTAAGTCCTGAAAGCAGACATAAAAATGTTTAAAACTGGTTTGGGTCATATTTGAATTTTAGCCAGCTTGGTTGCTCTTACTGATATAGCTGAGATCAACTTTTTCACATTTCTTTTCATATGAAAGGTGATGCACAGATACACAGACACATATCTAACACAGAAAAAATGAGGCCAAGCTAGACAATTTTCTACAGTTTTAGAGATTTGATTATTTAATGAGAGAGAAATTGTTTCTGAACTTCTTTCAACAGAGAAAGAAAACGATTGTGGGTGGGAATGTGAGTTTTTTTCACTTATTTAGGAATGAAGGGGCATTTGTGAATCACAATTTCTGAATCACTCACAGGCCTTTACAGGGGGGTGCTTTTATTTTTGAAAAATATCTCAACTTAAAACCATTTCTTCAGCAACCGTTCAAAATTATACCGGCACTGAAATATATATATATATATTTATGATTGGTTCCAGTACTTTCACAACTGTAGCAGCACCCCCATAGCCATGTGATCAAAATGTGAGCATTTGGCAACCAGCAAATTCTAAGAGAGAAGCCAGATTCACTTAATGACCACATGATTCACTTAACAACTGCAGTAATTCACTTAACAACCTGGGACAAAAAGGTCATAGGATCCAGCACAATTTACTGCTGCCTTGCTCAGCCACAGAAATTCTGGTCCCAATTGTAATCGTAAATCAAGAGCTACCTGTAGTTGATAGATTTCTCCTTCCGATGCAGAAATTTAGAGACATTATCCACCAAATTTATCTGCCCCATACACTGGGGGGAATTTCTACCTGGGGCTGATAATAGACTTGGGACATTTTTGAACATAGATTATATCAGCCAAATTGATCCCTTGTTCCTATTTGCATTAAAGAAAACACTTTTTTACCAGTGCTGACGAGTTACTCCATGAAAGAGGCAGCTCTCGAAACATATCAAATAAATGAATAAATTAAAGGTGAAATTGAATGTAACTAGTATTTAGAAAAAAATATTTGCAGAAGACTACTTCTTCACAGCCTCAAGTATAAAAATGTAGGAAAAAAAATACCTGTACAAAATTAACTGCTTTAATTTGATCCTTTGAATATCAAAGTTCTATTTTTCAGCTCTGTTATTAGGTACACAAACAATCATCATGATATAATCACTTAAGTATGATACCAAAAGTCAATTACTATGGTTAAAGGTTAAGGGCTGGCTCTACTGATGAACTTTAATTTTCTCTTTGGAGCCTGGAGCTTTTCTGAGAAATCATTTCACAATGAGAACACTCAAGAAATATATTTCCCCTGCTCCCCTCTCCATCTCTTTTTCCAGAAGCCCTTCCCCTTCTTTTATTTTACATTTTATTTTATAATGTTATGAACTGATTTGTGACAGTCGCAAAATGTTCTGTGTTCAGAGATGTGATACAGGTAGTCCTCGACTTACAACCACAATTGAGCCCAAAAGTCTCTGTTGCTAAGTGAGATGTTGATTAAGTGAATTTTGCCTCATTTTATGACCTTTTTAGTCACAGTTGTTAAGTGAATCATTGCCATTGTTAAGACAGTAACGCGGATGTGAAGTGAATCTGGTTTCTCCATTGACTTTGCTTGTCAGAAGTCACAAGGACTATTTCCACATGCAATTTACTAGCTTTAGTTTAGTTTAGTTTACTTTATTGTCATTGCACCTCGTACAATGAAATCAAACACCATCTTCAGTGCACATCATGACCAGGAAAATAAACGCAAACACACATCCTTCACACTCCACAAATTGGACCGAACCCATAACACCACATCAATACTGCACTATATAGTAGAATTCAGTAGAGTTACTACCCTGGGATAGAAGCTGTTTTTCAGCCTATTTGTCCTTGTTTTTATTATCCTGTACCGTCTGCCAGATGGTAACAGTTCAAAAAAAGGGTGCCCAAGATGAGATGGATCTTTGAGAATGTTTTGAACTTTCTTAAGGCAAGCGGGAAGCTATAAAGCTCTTCCAAAGAGGGGAGAGGGCAATCAAGTGATCTTCTGGGCAATGACATTAAGCCCTCTGGAGTGCTGTCCTATCTGCCACTGTGCAATTGGCAAACCATACAGAGGTGCAATAAATTAATTAGCAAAATTAATCCAGTACAGATAATCCCCGATTTTAAAATAGTTCATTTAATGACCTTTCAAACTTACAGTGGTACTGAAAAAGGGACTTATAACCATTTTTCACACTTATGACTGTTACAGTATCCCCATAATTACATGATCAAAATTTGGATATTTGGCAACTGGCTTGGATTTATGACGGTTGCAGGTATTCCGAGTCATATGTACCACCTTTTGTGTCCTTCTGACAAGCAAAGTCAATGGGGAAGATTCACTTAACAGCTGTGTTACTAACCTAACAGTGGACAGGTATTTGCTTAACCAATGTGGCAAGAAAAGTGATAAAAATGGGACAAAATTCGTTTTACAAATGTCTCACTTAGCAACAGAAATTTTAGGGTATACTGCAGCCTCTTTAACTGATTTTTAACAGATTAAAAGGGCTGGAAGGTACCTTATAGGTCATCTAGTCCAACCCCCTGCCCAAGCAGGAGACCCTACACCATTTCTGACAGATGGCAGTCCAGTCTCTTCTTAAAAGCTTCCAGGGATGAAGCTCCCACAACTTCTGAAGGCAACTTCTGTTCCATGGATTGATTGCTCTCCCTGTCAGAAAATGATTCCTTATTTCCAAGTTGAATCTCTCCTTGCTCAGTTTCCTATCCATTATTCCTTGTCTAGCCTTCGGCTGCTTTAGAAAACAGCTTGACCCCTTCCTCCTCTCTGTGGCAGCCCCTCAAATATTGGAAGACTGCTATCCTGTCTCCCCTGGTCCTTCTCTTCACTAGACTATGCAGGCCTAGTTCCTGCAACTGTTCATCGTATGTTTTAGCCTCCGATAATACACCCTAAAAATGTAGAAAATCAACAGGAACATTTGACTTTTCCCATTTAATATGAGCAATCTATTGCATTTAAAAAAACACCCTATTCCCTTTCCAGCTATTGATGTTAGACAAGCCATCAGCTTTCCAACTCATTCTCTTATCGCTAAGAGCCTCAGGGGTTTAACCATCCATTTCTAATCAAGCTACTGTTCCAATTTGCTGACTTGGCTGATTTTCTGGGTTCAGTTAATAATTCTTCACTGGTAGAACAGAGTAAGTGAGCTAATCAATCAGAAGGGAAACTCCCTTAAATAAAGCACTGGAGCTTTTTACAAATAAGTACACTGACTTGTATTGGACACAGGATCCTTGCTAATGAGATGTGTCCTTTTCTCCTTAAATGGAAACCAACCATATTATGATTAGAGTGCTCATCTAAATGAGTCACTCGGCTGCATGTCTCATATTGTTGATGTCATCTGTTAGGATGGCATTGCATGCGAGTTTAGACAGATGAAATCAGCTTCTTGCATGCGTGATAAATCATGATGCATTCCACCAGACATTCACTGAATTGTAGCATGATGGCTTTTCCCTAAATCCCTAACTAAATTACATGCAATTTCCTTGATTAAATCAAAATAACTTGTAATGAAAAGTTTAGAACGTCTGGGGTATAATGCTTTCTCTCCAGTTTGAATTAAAGGTTGTATCTAGTCTTCCTGCTGAAGCAATGAGATGTTCTTATTCTGGATCATTCTGTGTTTAACTCTAATCAGCAGCCAGTTTCCCAGGAGTTCAATTGTATCTTTTAAAACAAATCTTCCTTTCTATGCCAAGCACTAAACCATTTTTTTTCCCCCCATGGGATGAACTGAAGAAGTTTCTAGGATGAGAAGCAAAACATTTTCAAAAGAAAGAAAGAAAATCCAATTGCTTTTTGGAAAAAAAATACTTTTGGGACAGCCATGAATGGGATGATTGAGAATCTCCATAGATACTTTTCATGGGATGGTTGCAGTATTGCATCCAAGCTTGGTCTAACAATTCTGGATGCTTTTCTTTCAGTATAAGCAAAGCCATCCCAGGCTCAGATCTATTGTGCTATTTCCTTGGGAGATTAGCACAATGGATTTTCTTCCTTCTGTCCTCCAGTTCAACTCCATCATTCAGTCCTTGTCAATGCCTAGCACTGAACCACCATATAAAACAAGAGCTCTAATGCTTAACTACATTAATTTCTTGGACTGTATTAAATATCCCAAGGAGAGTGTCTTCAATTTAATTATTTGAATTCCTTTATACCAGAGGTGGTATTCAACAGATTCTGACCAGTCATGGAGAACTGGGTAGTGGAAATTTTGAATAGTTCTGAGAACCAGTACTGGAAATTTTGAGTAGTTCAAGAACCAGCAAATACCACCTCTGACTGCCCCTGCCCCCATCTCTTCTCTGCCTTCCATTGAGTCCCAGCTGATCGGCTGGGTCTTCTTTTGTTGCCCTGCACAGGAGAACGGAGCTGGAAATCAGGTGAGTGGGGTGGGGAGGGAATGGGTTTTTGCAGTAACCTTCCCCTGCCACACCCACTAAGCTACTGCCTACCAAGCCACGCCCACAGAACCAGTAGTAAAAAAAAATTGAATCCCATCACTGCTTTATACAAATGTCTCTTTAATGTCCTAATTTGTGATCTTCCCAGAATCAGGTAAGGGAGATGGGTGGCTCTTTGAATGAAATGAAACAAAATAATTAAGAGTTAATGTGATGATGGGATCAAATTCTAAGTCTGAATGAAGATTGAAGAGCACATCTATTAAGAGAAGTCATAGACCCTTCAGTTAGCATCCTCTCATGAAAACCCAGCCATGGGCTCACATACATAATGTCAGCGTTCCAGCAAACCTCCATTCTAATCAGTAACTCCACGACAAGCATCATCTCAAAAATACCTTTAGTAGAATAGCACCTGGCACATCTGGGGAATCTCGAAACTAAAAATTTCCTGGACTTCCCACAATGTCCCAAACTACAATCCATTCCCTTTTCCCTCATCATCACATCACATGGACCAATCACAATCTGTCCCAGTGTAAGATCCTTTTTCTCTGCTGTGCCATGCTTAATAACCTTGAACTAACAATAGAATTTTATTTTGTCTACTTAGAACTACTCAGTTGAAATCACCCCCCTCCCACTTTCTCAGGCTATGTGGCAGTGTGGAATATGGCTTCCAAAGCTGACACATAATAGTGGTTTAGTGGGTTTATTAATATTCCCCAGCAATTCCCTTCACCAAAAATGGAGAACTGTCCCAATTAAATCCAGCCAAAAGTAAACCAATGCTAGTCTACAGAGCAATGGCCAATGGATCCACAAGGTACCTTTAGAATAGAATAACAGAGTTGGAAGGGACCTTGGAGGTCTTCTAGTCCAACCCCCTGCTTAGGCAAGAAATGCTATCCCATTCCAGACAAATGGTTATCCAATCTCTTCTTAAAAACTTTCAGTGTTGGAACATTCACAACTTCTGGAGGCAAGTTGTTCCACTTGAATATTTTCCAATCAAGATAAATCCACCAGGCAAAATTAAATCCACAATATAAGAGGGTTCATCAAGCAAGGAGTCCAGAGTTTCCAAAGCACGTTCCAAGTCAAGGCATGTTGTCAATCCAAAGCAAGGCAGGAATCACAATGACCAGGAAATACATAGCTTGGAAATGAATGTATTATTCCAAGCATTGTCTCCATCTGTCTGCTGTGCTAAATAGCCATTTTCCGGTGCAGATCATCAAGAAGGGTGACACTGCCTTCTCACAAGTAGTAGGGCTGACCTTCACTGCTTTTATGTGTTCTTGGATCAGTACAGAAGGCAGTTCCTCTTCCTCATCACTAATCAGATGTAGCTGCATGCTTTCCTCACCTAAAACTTCAGGGCTGTCCTGCTGCAGCTGTGCTTCAGCCAAATCCAAGGGTGAGATTCTCCAGGTTTGGACTGGGTCAGGCAAACCCCTTGTTCTGACAATCAGCTACCTCCGAACCTGCTCTTTCCTGTGCTTTATGTCTTTTTGTTAGAACACAGCTGATTCGCACAGCAGAGCAGTTTCCATGCCTCAGATGTTTTCTTCAGCTGCAGTTGAAGTAAGTATTAGCTTTTTAAAATGTGAAGTATACACTCACTGAACTGGTTGTTATACCAGTTGAATTGCACCTCTGGCCAAATCCCCCTCAGAACAGCTGCTTAGAGCCATTGACCAACTCCCCTCCAGATGTGCCTAGAACTGGTTTATCCTCCAAGCTAACATCTGGAGAGGTATCTGGAGAAGCATATGGAGGAGTTATCACCATTTATCAGAGTCAGGAGATCATCTCCAGTATGCAAAATCCACAAGTGCCTGCTTTTGCTCGATGTCTCTAGATCTATTTTTTTTTTTATTCGGTATGCTAGATCAAATGTTACAATAGATTGAGAAAGATGTGTGTGGCACACTCATGTTGATTCTCTGCACTCATGGACAGGGGGAAAAAAAAAACCAGCTGATTGAGCAGCAGAAAATGCATCCCGTAGGACACAAAGAACGTTGAGGATAATCAGCTGAACTAGCGGAGCAGCATAATTAGCTGTGGAAAATGAGCCTGGAAAATTTATAATGGCATCTGCAGCTTCCCTTGTTAAGAAGTTGACATCCCCTTCAAGTCAGGAAGAGTTTGCCAAAACAAGGTCTTTTTGTTGCTGTTGTTCCAGGCATGATGCTCTAAAGAAGAGCAGTCAATAATAATAACAAATTTCCAAACCGATTTCTCAACATCAGGGATGTTAACTCAAGTCATCTGGCACACTGGGTGCTTAGATTTGGCCCACTGGGGCCACCCTGAAAACAGCAAAGGACTGGCCTGCAGTGACTCTGAGAGTGAAAATGGAGCCCTCCCAAGCTCCATTTTCACTGGCAGCATACTTCAGGAGGCCATCATGGCTGAAAATGGGGCCTTGGTAGCTCATGCATGGACCCCCCCCCCCCCAGCTCCATTTTTGCTGGCAGAAATGCAAGAGGCCATCATGGCTGAAAATTACATGAGTGACATCAAGCTGGCCACGCCCAGATCAAACACAACTCTGATGCGGCCCTCAGTGAAATGGAGTTTGAAATCCCTGCTCAACATGGTCCAGCTGCCTCATTTATCTCGCTGTTTTCAAAAATTGAAAACTTGCTGCTCTCTACCCTACCAGTTTTTTTTTTTCCAGTAGTATTTAGATCAGAGGTGGTATTCAGCAGGTTCTGACCAGTTCTGGAGGACCAGTAGCGGACATTTTGAGTAGTTTGGAGAATCAGGCAAATCCCACCTCTGACTGGAGATTTTACAGTATCCTCCCCCACCAATCCACGCCCACAGAAGCGGTAGTGAAAAAATTTGCATCCCATCACTGACTTAGTTCCAGCGCTGTGTTGAAAATACAGACATATTTTATGTCAATCATTTTCACTTGTGGATAAAAAGGAGGAAAGTGCATTTGGGAAAAATTAAAAGAAGAAAATGTATGGAATCTTCCTGAAAGTGAAGAACCCTGTGATTCCAAAAGAGAGGAAGCATGTGAATTTTATTTTGCACTGCATATGTTCCTTTGCACAATGATCTGCAGTTTCTCTGCTTTCCCAGTATTAAGCTAATAGAGCCAATTTGCTATAGTGGTTAAAGTATGGACCTAGAAGGAGGCTGTGAATTCTAGTCTTGCCTTAGACATGATAATCAGTCAAAGACATTCTCTCAACCCAACCCACCTCACAGGACTGTTTTGAAGAGAAAATAGAAGGAGAGAGGAGTATTAGGTACACTTGCCACCTTGAGTTACTTGTCCATATATTTAATATAGAAATACCACTCATGCATCATCACAAAATCTCCAGAACTGTAAATTTGGCACGTATGTTCCTCTTGGCTTCTAGGTGCTCACTAAGAAAGGTTTTTTTGAAATGACCATCAGAGCATTAATATTTCGTATATTATTATTAGCATGCTCTGATACTAAGGAGTTCTACTCCCCCTCCCCACCTGAAAAGAAATCTGTTCCAAATGCAAACAGAAGCAGAGGAGAGGAGTTTCAGTTTTAGCTTCACAGCAGCACCAAGCAGCTTTAGTACAGAACGGTTGAGCTAAGCCACGCCCAAGCTCCTTGCTGTCTCCTTCTTGCTCACATAGCAAATACTGTTTCAGTTTCCAAACAGCCCTCAGCTCTCTCACACACTGACAGGACACTATCCAGATGAATACCAATGGATGCTGGTAGGCAGAGGCAGAATTTTTTCCCCTTTATTTTCCTCCCCAAAAACTAAGCTTGACCACAGAGTTTCATAGTGAAGCATGGGTATCAAGTTAGTAAAGTTATAAAGACAGGATAAAAATCTAATAAAACAAACTCTAGCATGGAAATTAGACATTGATACTTGTCTGTTTCAGAACAGGAAGAGGAGGATACAGAAGGTATAGGAGCAGGAGGAACAGAATCAACAGAAAATTTTGGCACTCTTCAATTGATAGAATAAATTTAGGCACATTTGAAAACAAAACGTGGATCTTATCTTAGGGAATCCCTCTACCTCTGTTACCTTTAAGTGCTGGGTTGCCTTTTTCTCTCACTTTTTAATCAATACCCAAATGTATTAAATTGTAAAAAAATAAAGGAAAGGAGGGGAATTGTTTAAACTATGGATTCTAAGTCAGTAAATATATAATAGTGTCAGGCCAACCACGATCAATTGTAACTAGAGAAACTTTAGGAGGAAGAGAAGGAGGTGTATTAAGACAATAAAAATAAAGTATATAAAATAAAGAACATTTATTCTTTTGGTAAATGTCAGGGTTCACATTTGCAAAGTAACCTTCAAAACAAAGAGTTGGTAAGTTTAGAAAAGACTTTGCTGCTAGACTAATTTCTCAACTACAGTCTTTCCCCAGCTGTGCTTTGCAACCTAGCCCCATCTAAAGAGGAGAATGTAACTGTCAGATGAGCTGCTGACACCACACTGAGTTGAAATTTATTGGGGCATAGACTGAGCCTGCCTGGAATAATTCTGGGACCTTTGAAGCACCATCATCACTCCAGTCTCAAATTCCCCCCACCCCCCTTTCCTTAACCAGCTTGATTGGTTGGTGAAGTTGAAAATTTACGACTTCAGGAAAGTCCTTGTATTTTATACCTCCAGAAGAGGTTATAAAAACATGCCACAGCATTTCCAGCATGCTGGTTTAAAGGCTGAAAATAAATATTTTAAGGATAGAAAGCCAACAATATCAGCAGCCTGATGTGACTTCCATGACAGCCTCCCAAATCCAAGAAGCCCAGCAACTAAAAGCAACAGTGGATTTACCGTACTGGGCACTGACTTATGGATTTTTAGGCAGGGACTCTAAGCTACCAGCTATCAGTGACACTGTAGAGAGTTAGCACCTACCTCTTTCCTAGAAGAATGAAATATTCTAGGAAATATTAAAAAGGCAGAATATTATACTGTATTTCCCTGGATGAGTAAAGGAGAAACATGTTTTTAAAGACAAAGCAGCTCCCTGCCCCCCCTTCAGCTCCATGGTGATGGGATTAAGACATGGCCCTCAGGACAGGATAGGATTAGCCCCAGGGGTGGGATTCTACCAGTTTGCACCTATTTGCTAGAACCGGTTGTTAACATTCTAAGCAGTTCGGAGAACTGGTTGTTAGAATAAATTACTGGCCTAATCCTGTAAGGAAGGCAGGAAGGAAACATTCTGGTGTTGCTTACAGAACACCAGAATGTTTCCTTCGTTAACCCTTATTATATTCTTGGCAGGACTAGACTTCCTGTTTCTGGAACTTCTCTGGAGTTTTTTCCCCTCCTTTGCTGGTACTTTGCTTGTGTGGAGTGACCATTCAAAGTTACAATGGCACTGAAAAAAATGACTTACGATCATTTTTCACCCTTACGACTGTTGCAGCATCCCCACAGTCAGGAGAGGCCAGGCGAGGAGATGTGTGCCTCGATGTGAGTGATATTGAGTTGGCCACACCCAGCCAATAACATGACCACCAAGCCACGTCCGCCCAGTCACATGACCACCAAGCCATGCCCACCACCTAAGCCACGCCCACAGAACCAGTTGTTAAAAATTTTGAATCCCACCCCTGATTAGCCCTCTACCCATCTAACAGCAGGGCTCACTACATTGCAAAATCACCTGGGGACATTATACCACCCAGCAAGATTCAACCAAGCCTGGGACTCAAGACAACCTACAATGTTACCCCTGCACAGCCGCATGGGAGTCTGATACATTTCTTGCCACAGGAACAGGAAGTAAGTTCAAAGCCCAACAGAGGTTATAAATCTCTCTCCTTCGCTCACCATGTGCTCATTATTTTGCCCAGAACTTCAAAACATGTGGTCCTGTCCACCATTAAACCATCCTTCCAAGCAGCCTCTATCTTTCTTCCCACTTGTAACTGAACCCAAATGGATATTTCTTCCACAACACAATCCTCATTTAGCATAATTTCTATAAAATAAGGTCACATGAAACAAGAGGTCTTCTTTAAAATGAACAAATCCAAACCTAGAAGTAGAGTTTGTCAGTTTTTCCTCTTTTTATCCAAAGGGGGATCATTTTTCTTTTCTGATTTTTTTTTTACAGGTGTTACTTATGGGAAATTAGAAAATGACAAAAGAAAAATGGGTTGACAATAAGTAAGGTAATGCTGAAGGAGAGCAGAGAGGAGAAAGGCATTAGAAGTTTGAAGATTTATCCATTAAGAAAAAAGAAAAGTCCACCAGTGGAATTAGTTAATTTTAGACTCCAGACTTAAGGGTCTGATGGAGGCTTTCCTTTTCAGCATCAGATGCTAAGCACATAGGTGATAACTTCCCTTCTTTGCTGATTGTCATAAGTTCATGCTTTGTGCCCTGTACATTCCCTAGTTAAACTGACCACCAGGAGTCATAACATGACCAGTTTCATCCTTATTAGGAATCATCAGGAACACATAGCTAGATCTTATTGTATGGGGTTAAAACACTCTACCAGGAATTAACCTCATGCATTTTTAGATGATTATTAGACAACCTGTGATGACCCCGGGCATGGCACAAAAGCAATGCAGTCACATAATCAGTAGGAGTCCCTTTATTAGCTACCACTTTGCCCCCAATATCCTAGGTTACCTTCTGACTGGAGAAAAAACTCTCCCAGGAACAGCCTTTGGCTGCAGAGTCCAAAATGTGATCAACAAAAACTGTGACTGTAAGTCCAAATGAGGCAAAATGCAGTAATTAGTCAGAGGTGGGATTCAAATAATTTAACAACTGGTTCTCTGCCCTAATGATTTCTTCCAACAACCAGTTCACCAAACTGCTCAGAAACCTAACAGCCAGTTCTCCCAAACTGGTGCGAACCGCTGAATCCCACCAGTGTAATTAGTCCAGCAGTGCAGGAGAAGGAATTCCAGACATGAAGGCATGGCAATAACTCAACATGGTTGGGAGGATGCCAAGCATGCAATAATCAAAGTACAACAAGATAAACTCACGTTTGTTCCCAGCAGATGCCGCATTCAGCATGCATCTCTTTTAAACTTCCCAGATGTGGCTAATGAAAGAAATCATGGCCCGTTCCTGCCCCATAAGCCACGCAACTGACGTTGGTCTCTTCTCCATTCCTCCCTGCATGCCCTAGGATGAAAAGGGGGTGGGCCTTCCTCTGAACTCCCTCTCCCTTGATCTACCTCTCCCTGCTCTGCGCAGCTGGACTTTGCCCTTCCCTAGTTTCTTCCACAGCCAATTGAGCCACAATCCCATTCCCTGTCAGCTGTACATCTTCCTCCTTGGATTCAGACTCTGACAGGGGCATGACACAACCTCACCACATTGGGTCATTGTTTCAGAGATATTTGCACCTTTGGGACAAGCTGCCTTCTTATAACACTGAAGTCAAAGAAATTAAGTTTGGATACTGCCAAGTATTCTGATTATAGTAGGCATATGGCTACATTCATCCCTGCTGTTCTGCATGGAACAAAAATCTTCTCCCAAGATATTTTGATAGAACAAAGAATGAAAATCTATGGAACATCAGAGAACACTTCCTTCGTACTTTAAACATGAACATTCATGTCCTTTTCACATGATTAAGATTACTCTCAGTTCTAGCTCTAAGCTCCAAATGTATCTGAAGTTTGCCCCTGGCCATTAGTTCCTAAATACAAATTCAGACCACATGGTGTTATGAATGGAAAGGAAATCTGGATGTTATGCAAACCCTTTTTTCATGTTTCTTCAAGCTCTTTTTATATTTAATAGGTTTCTTTGAAGTAAAAACAAAGATTCTAAGCAGGAAACAGGCTAGGTACTATTGGATCACTTCTTGGCATTGCCTCTGCAATTTTGCTTTCTGATCTGGTTCACTACTGCCTTTTCACTATGCTTGAACATTGTCACTTGGTCTTGCCTTTATTATTTGCTGCTGTCATGACTTAGAAGAAGTAAAAAACAAAACCAACAGATTCATTTTCTATTATTCTCTTAACTTTAATCCCACCTGTCCAGTCTGGATGCTTTCATAATGCTGTAAAGATTTGAGAGTGGTGCAAAAATGAGATTGTTACCATTTTTGGTGTCCTGAAACACTGCAAGGCATCCCTTGTGTTTTTTTTTTCTGCAATTTATTTAATATTTGAGCTCCCCATGTGAGGCCCCAGAGCCATGTTTTAACTCTTTTTCGAAAGGCCAGGAGTGTGGGACCCTCCCTGACCTCCAGTGGGAGAATATTCCACAGGGTAGGGGGGAAATGGCAGAGAGGGCTCTCTTCCTGGACCCCCCATCAGTAGAAACTCTTTAATGGATGGAATCTATAATACGACCACGATTTAGCCCAACATTTATGTTGCTAAGTGGGAAATTTGTTGAGTGAGTTTTGCCCCATTTTATGACCTTTCTTGTCTTTCACTTGTTAAGTGAATCACTGAGGCTGTTAAATCAATAACACAATGGTTAAGTGAATCTGGATTCCCCACTGACTTTGCTTGTTAGAAGGTCGCTATGACTCTGGGACACTGCAACCATCAAAAATATGAACCATTTGTCAAGCATCCAAATTTAAACCAAGTGACCACAGCAAGGGTTGGAATTCTATTGGTTTGGCCCGGTTTGGCTGAATTGGTAGCACCAAAGATGGAAGAGATTCACTCCAACGATCTGCTGTTGGGCCCACCTGCCCATCCAGGCTGCCATAGTGACCTTTATTCCCTGCTTTTGAAGCACAGCTGCTTTGCGTGGCATAGCAGATTGCCACGCATCAGCTGTTGAAGAAATCATCTGCGCATGTGCAAAGCGTGCATTTGGCACATGCGCATGCAAAGTGTGTGCATGCGCACAGAGCATGCCCACCAAGCCACGCCCACTGAACTGGTGGTAAACCACTTTGAAACCCATCACTGGACCACAGGGATGCTGTAATGGCCCTAAGTGTGAAAAATTGTCGTTAAGTCACTTTTTTCAGTGACGTTGTAACTTTGAATAGTTCACTAAATGAACTATTGTAAGTCAAGGACTACCTGTATACCTCTATGTGCTCCTTTCGGAGAAATTGTCCATGGATTGTCCACAAATTGTTCATGGATATATTTTTTTAGTTATAACTAAAGCCTTAATGGTGATTTCATTGCTTTGACTATGTTCTGCCTCAGCTGATAGCAAAATCTGACTGACCTGTCTTGGGTTTAAAAACTAAACAGAGTTTGGCTTGGTTAATACTAAGATGGGGGACCCCAGAATGCACATGGCTGGACTAGACTGAGAAGTTTCTGCTGCTAAGACAATTAGATGAACATGTCCATGAAGCTATTATAGTGGAGACTGACTTGATGGAGAATTTATTTCTTTTCCCTTACTATTCTGTTCTAGTCTCTGGCATAGATTCAAGCAATTAAAGCTAGATAGTTTTTGCCTGTGTTTTTTTTTTAAAAAAAGAGAACATCAATCTAATTTTTTTCAGTTTGTAGTCAAGAACAGGCCATACAGCTTGTTCTTCCTTTGTAAAAATATTAGTTATGCTCAGTCTGTGGTTTATGGACAATGTTTCATTTCAATTTATTCAATTAAACCATACCTGTGGATGAATTAGACTTTACTGTACACTTATTTTTCACTACCTTAATGAACTAGAGGCTGGAATACTTGTAGAAGAGAATAATCACATTTTATTTGAGCAGTTTCTTTGGACAGGCAGTTTAATATGAGACAGTAGGAATCATTATTCCTTATTAATATCACTGCTATTATTTGTATGCCATCAATTCCTGCCAACCCAGCAGATGAAAAGCATGCAAATGCGAGTAGATCAATAGGTACCACTTCTGTGGGAAGGTAACAGCACTCCCTGACGTCATGCTGACCACATGACCATGGAAATATCTTGGACAGCGTTGGATCAATGGTGTTGAAATGGAGATGAGCACCATCATTTGCAATGTTTGCCACGACTAGCAGAGTAAAATCCGCAGGGACTCCTAATTCCTAGCAGATGCCTGGCAGCTTACAATACCATGTACAATGTAAATATCATGAAACATATTTATAATACTTACATTGAAAGCAAAAGGAGAAGGGGATGGCAGAGGATGAGATGGTTAGATCCTGTGAAGGATGGACAGGGGAGGGGGGAGGTTGGCATGCTATGATCCAAAGGGATGTGAAGAGTTGGATATGAGGTAGGGACAACAAAAATAATATTTACATCCCTACAAGTATTTTTGGTAAATATTCAACAACTTAGACTTAGACCTTAAACTTAGAATAACTTTATTGTCACTTTGAATTTACACTAATCGGCCTACATTGAAATGAAATTTTGTTGCATGTAACTCTCAAAGAGTCACCACTAAGCATAGCTGTCTAGAGAATTCTGAGAGTTGAAGTCCACAAGTCTTAAAGTTGCCAAGTTTGGGGGGGGCCTGCTATAGATGCTTATCTGTTGTGTTCATTCTCCCCTTTCTGGATAATTCCAACTTGCATTTCCAATCTAGAACCAATTTTATTGTTATTATAACACTGGCTGTTCCCTCTGAAATGAAAAATCTGTTTTTCGGCTGCCCTTTCTCAGACAACAGGAATCCCTGGCCTGTAATGTTTTTTTCCTTACAAAATAAGTCACGATAAGTTTTTTTTAAAAAAAAAAACAGGTAATTCTGCTTAGAAAAAAAACAGGTATGGCATAATGAAATTGGCCTACAATATGTTTCCCTTATGCCTAGTTTTCTTTTCATGGAAGGAGCGAGTGGAACTGCAGTTTAGCATGAGTGTGGGTCAGATTTATTTCTGGAAGTATCATACGGTAAGAAAAAATGAGCAATGTTACTTTCATAAATGTTCTACCTGGGAAACAGATGCCAGGCAATTATAATTATTTTTTATTCTTTAATAAGAGCCTTCTTCTCATTTTCTGCACCCCGCATCAATAAGGTATATATATTTTTTCAGGAACAGGAATTCATTGAGTCTCAAAAGCTCTGTCAAAACTCTAGGGTACCTCAGCAACAGACATAGTGCCTAGGTTTCCATGAAAATGTCTTATTTGCTTATTTATTTGAGAAAAGTGAAAATAAAAATGAAGGAGAAATGACTTTTTTCAGTGCCTTGCATTTTGACCTTGAAAATATCTACCATAGATGGAATACAAGTATTCTTGAAAAATAATACACATACGATTTTTACCAGTCCTTCTTTCTTTGTAAAAATACAAGAAAACATTGAAAAACCTATTAAGTATATTTATTGTTGATCAGCCCTGCAAGCCTAAAAAAACAAACCAAAAAAACAATGCCATCTAGGCCAGTATTACTTTTATCACATCACACTCCTGTTAGAAACACAAAGGCATTTCTGGGGTGAAAGGATCAGCTGGTGACATCACCGTTGCCTGGGAAACGTCCAGTTGGGGACTCCTTCCACATCCCCTGCAGGAGCTGGAGTAAAGGACGGGAACTCACCTCTCCCTACCACAACATTTGGGTCTCAAATGTGGACTTGCTAACCTCTAACCCAACGTTCTAGCCACACAAACCACCATGCCCCTATACTAATTTTATTAGAACATAGAATAACAGGGTTAGAAGGGACCTTGGAAATCTTCTAATCCAACTCCTTGCTCAAACAGGAGACCCTATACAAAGAAGCGTGCATATCTGAATGTATTTTCCCCTCTGTTCCTTAATCTTTGTGTGAAGTATAGTATACTTCTTTTTTGTGGCAATTTGCTTTCTTGGCCCTGGTTCAGGCCTCTCTTATTTGACTGTTGCCTTGGTTCAGATTCTTCCTTCTGTCCTTCAAGGCCATTCTCTTTGTCCTCTAGAAAGGCGCCCACCCAAGCAAACGTGCCTAGATTTAATAATGTAGGCTTGTCCAGCAAGGCAGGAGTGACCAATGACCTCTGACTGGAAGTAAATAAAGTTGAGATGATGTCACAAAAGTTCACTTGAAGCCCTACTGTAAGAGAAGAGTAGATAGAGCCAGGTGGTGGAGTCAAGTGAGGATTCAGCCTAGAATCCTTAAGTATCCACAAATGCTTCAAGTTGTGCCCTCTTTGAATTTTGTTGCTTCCACATTCTATACTCTTCCCTAAAACTGGATTGATATTTTTTATCAAGTTAGCAACAACTGAGCTTGTCTCAAAGGAGACTTTGCATTTAATTATTGCTAAATTTTAGTGATGGTTATACATTTCATCATGTCATGTTATTAGAGGCTTGTTCCTTATTTGCAGCAGAAAATAGAATATACATTTAATAAATACACAGATTACAAGTGCAATACCTACTTGTAACATTTTATTCCTAAAATGATAAAAGATTCATTGCTGAATAGATGCTAAATAACATTTTCTGAATGCAGTAACAGGCTTCCAAATACTTGTAACAGATTATTGAAAATGGAAAAATTATAGGGCTGAATGAACAATAGGAAATCTAAGTGTGTTTTTTTTCTCAGTATGGCTAAATAAAAATCAAATAAACCATGATGTTGTGGATAACATTCAGAGGGAAAAATCAATATTTCTTAATACTTTCTACTTTGGATAATGATCATGAATGTACAACAGCAATATTCGGCATGGAGAAATTGGTGTATCCAGCTTTAAAAAGGGCAACACTAGCCCCTTATTAATGCTTTACATGTAAAATGTTGAATTCCAACTTTGTTATTCTGTTACGGTTTACTTCTTCTAACTTTTCTGTGTACTTTGGAAAGCAAAGTTCATGAAATTTTGAAAAACATTAAATGGATGGTTATAGTGTCCGTTAGAGTACTCCAAGCTGAGGTCTAGTCACTTAAATTTAGCATAATTAACAAAAAATAATTTTGTCTGAATCCCCAATTTCACATTCTCACTCAAGGTCTTAGAATACTTCAATACTTCTCATATAAAATTCAGGTATTTTCCTGTTAAATTTATTTAGTTTTAGGGAATCTGTGAATGCCATTTACAGGTCTTGTATGCCCCTTGGCATCCATGGATATTTGTCAGTTGATTGCTGCTGTGGACAATAACTGGCCAGAAGAATCAGTGGTCTGATTGAGTACCAGTAACTTTCTACATCCAACAGATGTAATAGAAGTATTATACGTAACTCATGGTTGAACGGTAGAGTTCTTGATGCTCTGAGTTTGGTTGCTTGCCTGCAGACAGTTCATTACCCAACTAGATAACTTTATTTTTGATAGGCCACCTCTCCCCGGTTAGATCTACCTGGCCCACTAGAGTAAGAAGGCAGGGCATGTTGTAGATCTCAACAATCAAGAAACTACATCTGATGGGACATTTAAAAAAAGGTCTTCTTTGTAGAGGCTCCCTCCCTTTGGAACATCATTTCCCCAGGAATAAGATTGCTCACCATCTTGTTGCTTTTCCATAAGACCTTGAAGACATGGTGTTATTAACAATCTTGGGGACTCAGTTCAAAGCCACTCAAGTGGCTTGTCTGATTCTGTTGTCACCTCCACAAGATGGTGTGGGGTTTAAATTGTGGGTTTTAAACTGTGGATTTTTAACATTGTACACTGCCCAGAATCACTGTGTGTAGGTTGGTCGTTTATGTAAATTTGTTTAATAAATAAATAAACCAATACTGATGAGATTACCTAGTTGGGTAATGAAATGTCTGCAAGCAAACAACCCAGCACAGAGCACCAAACCCTTCACCACTTTCTACATTCTTACAATTGCCTTCTCTGGCTCTTTCGTTGTGTCCTAACATGTCTTCACAGCATCATCAGGACACAGTTAAAATGAACAAATGCCTCTCCTCATTGTGCTGGATAAAGCCAGAAGTAGCCAATGGGAGAAATACTTCCCCTTAAGATTGTGAACCTGAACTCATCTATTTGGTTAGTAAATCTACCAATTTCCCCCCTGACTCAACAGCAAACATACTCACTGTGCATTTAAAAAGCCGCCAGTATGGTGAAAATGAAGAAAGGTATAAGAAACCCAGTCTAATAATGGGAAACATGCCTTTTATCTTAATGACTACTGGAAAGATACGCTTGTTGTTTTTTTCCAAGTTCTTTGTGCTTTGAACAACCTGGAACAGGCATTGTATTAAAAAAAACCACTTCCCTGTAATAAAAGTCTCCGAAAAAAGGTTGGTGGACAATACTGCTAATGTTGTTGGGCAGCTGTTGTGGTTCGCCGGCAGCAGGTGTGGGTGACTGAGGTCTCTGAGAGTGAGGATTCAGATGAGGGACCTGCATGTGATTCAGGGATGGGGCCAGAACTATCGGAGAGTAGGGTGCTTGTCTCAGGAGCTTGTGGAGTCTGGTAGCAGTGACGAAGAGGATCCCAGGGTACCTGTGCTCAGTGCACATGCGTGCAGGGCTGCTCGAAGGAAAGAGCAGCTGAAGCAGCATGGGTGACTTGGGAGTAAGGCTGCAAGGTGATGGCTCCTCCCATAAGGGATAAAAGCCAGCCTTCGGGGTTGGCTTCTTTGCAGGAAGCAAAGAAGTTCTTTCAACTCCAAGTTCTCGTGGAAGTCCTGTCTATTCTGGTTCATGTTTGGAGACTTTTGGTTTGGAATATTTCTCTGCAGTTAATCTTGTATTCTTGGCAGCCTTTCATAACCTTGAAAGGGCTTCCTCTTATCTGGGACAATTAGTTTTAATGACTCTTTGCTGTGAATGAACAGAATTCACAGAGACACATTAAAAAGGTTTGCTTTTATATATACTTTGTGCTTATTTGATTTGAACAAGGCTTGAGTCAGAACAGCAAGTTAAGATAGAGTTCTCCAATATTTTCAGCATGGGGGAGGAGAAAGGATGGTTCTGTTTGCACAGTGGGCAAGTTTGCGCAGCTCCATTTGTGTGAGTGGTTGGCATACAGGCCTCTCACTTGGACAAATTGTGTACTCGCCCACTGCTAGCACAAATTGGGATGCACATATGCACACACAATCACCAACCACCTCTGCAGCCCAGTTCCTAAAATCTCAAAGCCTGGTAGTGGCCCACAGTCTTAGGGTTAGGGACCCCTGACTTAAGAGATAAATATTCTCTGAATATTTATTTTCATACCGCCCATAGTTACCTTACGGTAAGATGGGCAGCCAATAAATTTTATAAATAAAATTAAAAAAAAAAACTAGCAGGACAGAAAATTTGGTTGCCAGTTACATTTACAGCATCAGTTTCAACTTTGAAGTATTCAGGGACTGGCACACTTCAACTGAATACTTGGATGAACCAGAGAAGAAACAGAAGCCTTGAAGAATTGCAAGCTGGCAGTTTTCATGAAAAAAAAAAAAATCTTCCAACAATCTGCAAAGATGAAGCCCTGACTGTAAAGGAAAAGGGGAAGCCTGAAAGGGGAACAATTGAGTAAATACTGAAAGGGCTGCAAAGAAACTCAGAATGAAACGGTGCCACTCTGTCTTATTCACCAGAAGCTCTCCTACTTGGTCCCCTCCAACCTCCATCTGCCAAGAGTCTTGCATTTTACTCACTATCTACCGAACATTTATCGAGGGAGGCTGAATTGGAAGATAAATATGTTTTTAGAATAGGAGGAAGAAGCATCAATAACCTGTGCTGTGCTGATGACACTACTCTGATAGCTGAAAATGCAAATGATCTGCATGCTCTAGTAATTAATGGAAGTGAAGGAGCAGAGTGAAAAAAAATGAGAGTACGATTACATGTAAAGAAGGCCAAATAAATGACAATTTACTACAGAACCAGCTTTACAATTGATAATGGAGATACTAAGGTGGTTTATAGATAGGAGGAAGTGTCAACAGTAAATGAATCAGTATTCAGGAAATATGCCATAGTCTATCATGTGGTAAGTCAACCAGAAAGGCTTGGAAAATATATTTAGTTGCTATGAAGTAGTATATAAACTAGTATTGTTAGTTTATAAACTAGTACATAAATTAGTACCACCATGAGCCATGGTGGCACAGTGGTTAGAGTGTAGTACTGCAGGCTACTTCTGCTGACTGCCAGCTGACTGCAATTTGGAAGTTCAAATCTTACTACACTCAAGGTTGACGCAGCCTGCCATCCTTCTGAGGTGGGTAAAATGAGGACCCAACATTGTTGGGGGGCAACATGCTGACTCTGTAAACTGCTTAGAGAGGGCTGTAAAGCCCTGTAAAGCAGTGTATAAGTCTAAGTGCTATTGCTATCACATCGACATTTGATTTTCCTTGTTTCCTTTTCTGGAGAAGAAAGTTGGACTTTGAAGAAGCATGGTAGAATGAATATTGATAGTTTTGAACTTTGATGTTGGAGAAGACACACAACAGTACCTTTGATACGCAAGGAAATGAACAAATGAATCAAAGAACATAGAATCATAGGTCTAGAAGGGACATCAGATATTATCTAGTTCAACTCCCTGTTCAGGGCAGGGGACCTTATACAGATCTGGTCAAATGATTGTTTAGTCTATTCTTGAAAATCTCCAGCAATGGAGACAAGCTATTATGTTGATTAATTGTTAATTAAGGGGCCATGCTGGCTCATGTAGTTAGGCTGCTGAGTCCAAAGACCATTGAGTGGTCAATAGAATAGAATAGAATAGAATAGAATAGAATAGAATAGAATAGAATAGAATAGAAAACCTTTATTGCCATTGCATTCCACGAATACAATGAAATTTGAAAGCTTACTCCAGCACAGTGCCCCAAACACCACATCACAATCACACTACAGAGTATTTAAAAATTACAATAATTATAATAGTTTGGTAGTTTGAAACCTGAGAGCAAGCCTATGGCAGAATGAGCTCCTGTCAATTTGCCTTAGCCTCCTACTCACCTATCAGTTCTAAAGCATGCAAATGCTACTAGATAAATAGGTACCACTTTGGTAGGAAAATAACAGGGACATGAAAGGAGCCCCCTCAGGTACCCCCTGAGCAAAGGTGATATTATAGGCTAATCCTTTCAGCTCAGAAGTATGTAGTATTGTTAATTTGTTCTCACTGTCAGGAAATTTCTCCTTAATTCTAGCTTGGATCTCTCTTTAATAAGTTTCCATCCATCACTTCTTGTCCTGCCCTTTGGTGTTTTGAAGAATAACTCAATCTACTCTTCTCTGTGGCAGCCCCTCAAGGACTAGAAGACAGCTGTCATGTCATCCCTAATCTTTCTCTTCAATAGGCTAGACATACATCTCTCCCTTAACCATGCTTCACACAATGTAGCCTCCAGACTTAATTTAGTTTCCGAAATACAAATCGTAGAACAAAATCAGTTGAGACTCACACTCAAGACAAAAATTACTAGACTCAAATTATCATATTTTGGACACATTATGGGAAGTTTTAGTTCTTTAGGAGAAATTATAATGCTGGGAAAGGAAGGAAAGGGACAGTCTAAATTACATGGTGCTAAGTACCAGGTTGCATCCTGGAAAACTACGCGGTCTGATAAGGATGTAAAACTCCACCCTAATTGCAAAAACCACAAGCCCTGCTTGACATTATCTGCAATTGCAAATATGAGTGCCATCTGCCTAAAGCTCATGACCTTTGCGGTATAGATTTTTTTCTGAAGCTGGAATTTAATTAACACAGAATAGCATTTACAATGTATTACAATTATAATTAATTGTCCAGATGGAAGCAGTAAAAAAAAAAGTCAAAGGAGACATCCACAATTGTTCTATATCTTACATTTGACTATTCTGAAATAAATAGAAAAATGATATTTGAGTTGCTTGGGATTTCCTGTCAATTTGCCTTAGCTCCTACTCACCTAACAGTTCTAAAGCCCCAATCCCCTTTGTGTGTGTCTATAAGTACCTTGTTTTTAAGAAAAAAAATTGAAAACTATCTTTTTCACCTTGGTTATTTTAATCAAAGATAGATGACTGGTGCTGAGTTTTAGCATGAAGATAATTATGAAAATGCTAGCAATCATTCCTGTCATTTACATCCATTCAGCTATGTGCGTTTCTTTGTGTGTGGTGATGATTCAGAATGAACTTCAAACATATCTCTTTAAAATGTTCCCAGATTAACAACAACAACGAGAAGAGAAGAGAAAGAACTGGAGAAGGTAACAAAATACAAAGACCCACAAACAGAACGACTATGGCAAATGCAAGCAAGGGTAGTACCAATAGTAATAGTGTCAGAATAATATTCGTAAACTGGAACAGAGCTTACTAACAAGGTCAGCCAATGAGAGCTGAACTGAGGGCTAAAACTTAAAGAGAGAATCTAGGTGTGGTTTCTCTCTGTTCTGTGCTCAGCTCTAAAGTGAAAGAGAAACTAAATTGCTTGCTTGCTTGCTGAACTAAAGTGAAACTGATGTCTGTTTCTGAATTCCTGAGTTGCTGTTCTGCTCTGAACCTGTAACGTGACTGCTTCTGTTTGAATTTGCTTCATGTTGGAGAAATCTACAACTCGTATTATAAAATTTACTTTATATGTTTATAAAGAAGTTAAATGAAGCCTCAGCCATCTGTGTTTATTTTTCTGGCACTGAATTTACGCTGCAATACTCTGAACAAATAGATGCCTTGGGTGCAGTCCCAAAACAACTGGAGGACCACTTGAATACCATAGGCATTGACAAATTTTCCATCAGTTAATTGCAGAAGGCAGCTTTATTTGGAACTGCTTCCATCCTGCAGCGGTATCTGTAACACCATCAGACATCCAGATTTGCATATTCCCAGGTAAGGACTCGATAGGTAGACAAAAATGCCAAACCCAGTCTGAACATCTGGCTGACTGCAAATAACAACAACTACAGTAATAATAATAATAATAATAATAATAATAATAATAATAATAATAATAATAATAATAATAATAATAATAATAATAATAATAATAGTTGAAGAAAAAGAATTGGGGAAAAAATCACAAAATATCACAACCTGGCCATCAAAACCACACGATTATGGATGAAACATGTAACAGTGATGTCCATCATCATCTGGACACTTGGTACCATGACCAGGAATTTTATAAAATACATCAAGAAATTACAGCTTCCTGCAATAACATCAGCGGAACTGCAAAAAAACTGCGCTACTCGGAACATCGTATATTTTAAGAAGATACTTGGTTGATACTTAAGATGCTGGCAGCATCCTGTATCAACCATCAGTGCCAGTCAGTGATATTTGTGATACATTTTTAAATGCTCAGTTGACTGAGTTTCACGTTGAATGAATAAAAGAAATAATAATAACGATCACACCAAAAACAGCAACAACAATAACTTAAGATTTCTTGTTTGGGTGGGAAGCCCATTCAGACTTGCAAGATTTTTATATAGCAAAAGAAGTCCTGAACCGTAATAAATTAGTGAGGTTTTTTTTTTTAAAGTCTGGGCTATGCTTGTGGGGCTGACAGATTGTCTTCTTCTGAGATTCTTTTTCTTCAACTACCAGATGTGCCTATGGGAAGCCGAAAGGGGAAAATATTTCAAGATTAAGTTACAGATTGGCATCTAATGATGTCATTTTGATATAGCTAGAATAGTGGCCCCCAATCTTTTTGTCGGTTCTGTGGAGAAAGAGTTTTCTGCAGGCTGGAGGGTGCATATTTTCGCGTGCTGCCTGCATCCCACAAAAGGGGCTTCACTTGTTTGCATGGCCCAGTTGCTGCTGCTTGTCCACAGACTAGAGGTTGGGGACCCCTGGTCTAAAAAACAGTTATTTTAGCAGGTGGTTCAAAAACTTCAATTATTAAGGGAGCCAGAATTAAAAAGAGCTATTGAGCTGAGCAATTTGAGATCCCCAATGTTCTCCCATAAGTTTTCTCCTCTTTGACTTGATTTTCCTTTCCTTTTTTTTTTTTTTCATTTTTATTGGTATATATTTGAAGATTTATTCTCACTCCAGGGGTGGGATTCTACCAGTTTGTCCCTATTTGCTAGAACCGGTTGTTAACATTCTAAGCAATTCAGAGAACCAGTTGTTAGAAGAAATTACTGACCTAATCCTGTAAGGAAGGCAGGAAGGAAACATTCTGATGTTGCTTACAAAAACTGCCTCTCCGTTAACTCTTATTACATTCTTGGCAGGACTAGACTTCCTGTCTCGGGAACTTCTCTGGAGTTTTTTTCCCCTCCTTTGCTGGTACTTTGCTTGTGTGGAGTGACCATTCAAAGTTACAATGGCACTGAAAAAAGTGATTTATGACCATTTTTCACACTTACGACTATTGCAGCATCCCTACAGTCATGACAAGCCAGGCAAGGAGATGCGTGTCTCGATATGAGTGATATTGAGCTGGCCATGCCCAGCCAATAACATGAACACCAAGCCATGCCCACCCAGTCACATGACCACCAACCCACGCCCAACAACTAAGCCATGCCCAACAACTAAGCCATGCCCACAGAACCGGTTGTTAAAATTTTTGAATCCCACCCCTGTCTCACTCTGTCTTTTTTCATTACATTTCATTCCATTATAAACTAGTTTTTAATTTTTCCAATCCCATGCTTTCAACAGAATAACTAAATGAATAAATGAATGAATGGATGGATGGATAAAATGTAACCAGCATGCCTCCCCATTTCCACCCATATTCATATCAATCAATAGTATTTTATTAATACATAAATAAATGGAACCGAGAAAAGATCCAGAAACTTTTGCAAAGGCATGTGATTCAGCAAACATTATGCACAAACCTCTTGGAGTAGTTTTTACTTATCATGATGGTTCATCAAAGCATAATTATTACAAGCCATCTCTGGGCTCAAAATGTAAGGTCAACCTGAATGAAAGAAAGAAAGAAAGAAAGAAAGAAAAGAGAGAGAGAGAGAAAGAAAGAAAGAAAGAAAGAAAGAAAGAAAGAAAGAAAGAAAAGAAAGAAAGAAAGAAAGAAGAAAGAAAGAAAGAAGAAAGAAAGAAAGGAAAGAAAGAAAGAAGAAAGAAAGAGGGAGAGAGAAAGAGAGAGAGAGAGAAAAATGGGAAAGGATAAAGGAAAGAAGAAAGGAAAGAAGGAAAAGAAAGAAGGAAGGGAGGAAAAGAAAGAGAGAGAGAAAGATTGGGAAGGAAAGAAAGAAGAAAGGAGGGAAGGAAAAGAAAGAAAGAGAAGGAGAGAAAAAAAGGAGGAGAGGGATGGGAAGGGAAAGGAAGAAAGGGAGGAGGAAAAAAGAAAGAAGGAAGGGAAGGAGGGAGGGAAGGAAAGGAAGGAAGGAGGAAGGAAGGAAGGAAGGAAGGAAGGAAGGAAGGAAGGAAGGAAGGAAGGCCAGAATAGTAGTCTTGATAAGTGAAAATCAGTATGGCTGGTAGAGATAAGGAGGAAAGGTATCACTTTGAGATCCAAATAAACCAATTATATGAGAGAAATCCAAAACTTTCTAGTTGGCAGATTAAGGTTTTAATTACGCTCTGTTCCTGATGTCAGATAATCCATCTGAGAACTCAAAAAGATTTGTCTGACAGCTTGGTACTGCTGCTATTGTAGCTCTGCAATGAGAATAATAATAAAAATTTCCATCTGTCAGTCACAAAAGGCAGTTATGCTACTCTGATACATTACAACATCCTAGATTCTTGGGAAGAATTCGATGCCTGTGAAGGCCAACCCCAGTTAAAGAACTGGCAGCTGTGATTTGTCATTGTCGTACATATAAAAAATAATGTGTTATTCTGTTTCTGTTTATCCAGGACTCTTTCTTTCCTTTTGCTGAAAAGAAGAGATGACCTGAGGAGGCAAACTTAACCACTATTTTCATTCTGTAAATAACTGTATTTTAAATTGAACGAGTGCAGTTACTGAAGAAATCAAAGAACAGGAGAGAGACTTATTGTTCTTTTGAAACAGCCGCGTGGATGAACTTGGCCATCAGCAGTGGAAGAACTCTTTATTTATTCATCATCTGTCCCACAGCAACCACAATCAAAGATGGAATATTACAAACAGAACGCCACTGAAGTGCAAACTGTACAATCCACTAAAACCAGAAAATGAATTGAGATTGGTCTGGGCTTCCTTCAGACTAAAAACTTGGTTGGATAAATATATATTTTTGAACAAATAAAACATCAATTCCAATCCAAAGTGTTTGGTTGCTTTTTTGGGGCGGAGGGATTTACAACTGGAGCATTACAACCGAAGAGATTTTTTTCAATTGGTTTTTCCAATTCTGGGTGCAAAGAATTTTCTCTGCGGATATTAATTTTGGGATAGTCATCATCATCATCATCATCATCACCACCACCACCACCACCAGAGTTGGAAAGGACCTTGGTGGTCTTTTAGTCCAACCCCCTACTCGAGATCCTAAACCATTTCAGACAAATGGCTGTCTAATTTCTTCTTAAAAGCCTTCAGTGTTGGAGCACTCATAACTTCTGAAGTCAAGTTGTTCCACTGGTTGTTTGTTCTTATTGTCAGGAAATTTCTCCTTAGTTCTGGGTTGATTCTCTTCTTGGTTAGTTTCCATTCATTGCAGTGGTGGGATTCAACATTTTTTACTACCAGTTCTGTGGGTGTGGCTTGGCAGGCGCGGCGTGGTTTGGTGGGCATGTGATACTGTAAAATCTCCATTCCTACCCCACTCCAGGGGGAAAGTTACCACCGGTTCTCCAAACTACTCAAAATTTCTGCTACTGGTTCTCCAGAACTGATCAGAACCTGCTGAATACCACCTGTGATTATTGTTTCTTCTTTCACATTCTGGTGCTTCTTACCTCCCTAGTCCTTTTCACCAGACTAGACATACCTAACTCCTGCAACCATTCTTTATGTTTTAGCCTCCAGCCCCTAATCATCTTAATTGCTCTTCTTTGCACCCTTTTTCAAAGTACCAACATCTTTTTTTATATCATGGTGACAAAAACTGAATGCAGTATTCCAATTATGGTCTTACCAAGGCCTTATAGAGTGGTACTAACACTTCACATGATCTTGATTCTATCCTTCTGTTGATGCAGCCTAGGTTTGCATTGGCTTTTTGGATGGTTGCAGTATACTGCTCACTCATATTTAAATGATTGTCTTAAATAGTCAATTCTATATATTTCTGAGAGAACTTTTACAAAATTAGCTTTTTAAGTAGGGTTGCTGAAGAATTTTGCTTTGTTACAAGCTTAAGCAAGCCCTCTAATACAAACAAGGTTCAGATTGTTAAACATCTCTTTTGGATAAGTTGAGAACTTTTCCAAATTTTGCACTACAGTTCTTACAATTCTGCACTTTGCATAGTTCAAATGTCCATCTTTTTTTTACCTATGTGCAAAATGTACATATCCATCCATATATTGGGGGAAAATATATCAAGAATGCAATATGTGAATGTTGAACAAAAATGCATTGATTAGAAGACGTCCTTTCAGACAAGCAAATTTTTGGATTTCAGTGTGCTGGTGAGTCTTCCTTTGTACCAAAAGTCAAGCGCTCGTGTTTAAAAACTTATGAAAGATGTATTCCATGAGTTTTGACTTTTGAAATAAAACCCAGTACTGACAGAATGTCCATGAAAACCAATCAGTTATGCTTACAGATATTTGCAGATTGCATCCCTTTCTGTTTCTTAATGGTTGAGGCTGATTATTCGGTGGCATAAATTTCATGGTTTCGCAGACTTCTTGCCCTTGAATGTCACTCAATTAACCCTCAGTCAGATTTGGTGCTATCTAACCTTTAGATTATAGCCCTCTCCAGGCAATCAACATTCTAATCAGGGAGGTGTGGTGAAGAAATGAAGAAAGATAATTTTCCCTACTGGTCTCCTAGAGGCTCAGAAGTGTTCATGGGGAGACTGAATAGTTATACACTGTCCCTGAGTTATAGCTCTTTCATTCCTTCCAGGGGGGCAAAGAGAGTGTCTCAATCTTAAGGAACTTTTTCCCACTTCTGCAGTTTGTCAAGCTTCGAAGCATACTCATGCTGCTTTCATGTTTGCTGCGTCTCAGCTTGCCAATGAGCTACGGGGGGGTGGGTGGGTGGAGGGAAGAAGGAATTGGAATTTGAGTTTTAAGCATCAAGCAGTCAGTCCATGAGAACCAAGATCACTGCAGCAGGTGTTGGCCAGACTTTCAAGACATCTTCTCACAACAATATTGTGACACTTACCATATTTTTTTCACTGTAATAAAGGTCTGAGAGTGACACTAAACAAAGAGTTTACTTTAGAATCATAAAAGCAAAATTTTATGCACAGCAGGACTCCTAATCACATTTTCCAAATGTCAATGCACTGTAAACTGCTAAGATGAAAGTTTGTTTTGCATAACATTAATGTAAAGATATTGGTAGACATATATCAAATCTCCCGTAATCCAAACTATTTGCCAATCAAAGCATTTTTAATGACTTTTTAAAAAGTGGGTATAAAAGATGCATTGCATCAATAATCAGATTATCGTTTGATAAGTATTATTCATGTGGTTCCTTAACCTTTGGAGGAACATTTTAAATTTTAAAATTACTTGCTTTTTTAATTAATGAAAAATGGTAAGCTATCTCTCAAACTCTTAATAAACCTTCACATAATTCAGAGGTTCAAGAAAACTGACACAGTAGTGAACTCAAAACTTTGATCCAAGAAATGAGACATTTTTCCATGCATGGATGTCAAACAGCACACTTACCATCACATAAATTGTCTCAAGGAAAATAAAATTTTGTAGTAGGAAGAAAAGAGAGATTTTATTTATTTATTTATATTTATTTATTTATTAGATTTCTATACCGCCCCCTCTCCCAAAAAAGGGACTCAGGGCTGTGTACAGCCAATTAAAACAGAAACAGTATATACAATTAAAAGCAATTTAAAATGATTAAATTGGAGGCCGAATATACAATTAATAAATATAAAACTGATAACAAATTTAAAATACCAAATTTAAAACCCCAAAAATCAGATGAAATGCTGATCAGCAGGTGATCCACAGAACACCAGACGTTCAACTTCTTTCTCAAATATTATTATTTTTGTGTGATAACCACAAGCATCAAAATGCCATGCAGTAATCAAGTTATAAATAGAGCCTCTTCGTGGGCTTGAAGTTAAAAAAGGACAATCTACAATACTATTTCCCATGGCTAAAAGCAACAAGCCTAGATAGACGGGTCAACTTGGAGAAATCCATGAGCAAAATCAGGTTTTAGAGCAGTGGTGTCAGAATATTCATGAACTGGCAGAGACATGGGAACAAGGTCAGCCAATGAATAGGCATGGCAACAGACCACTCAATGGGAGCTGAATTGGAAACTGAAACTGGAAGGAGCTTGCATATGGCTCTGCAGCTCTGAGCTCTGAAGCTGCAAACAAGTCTGATCTTGTCTGTCTGCTGACTTGAAACTGAAGCTATTCTCTGCTTCTGTTTTGCTTTTAACTACTACCACATTGGAAAATCTACCATTGGTATTGTATATTTACTTCATGTTTTATTATGTATATAAAGAGAAGTTAATGAATCCTGCTGAATCAGTTATCTTTGTGTGCTTTCTGGATTTGATTTCTGCAATAAACTCTGAAAAGGGATGTCATAGTCAGGGTCTGTGGGCCAGATCCAGCCCATGGGGTGCTTAGATCTGGCCCACGGGGTTGCCCTGGAAACAGCAAAGGACCAGCCTATGTTGCCTCTGCCAGCAAAAACGGAGCTTGAGAGGGCTGCATATGGCCCTCCCAGGCTCCATTTTTGGCCTTTTTTTGCTGACAGAGGGCCGCAGAAGGCCACTGTGGCTGAAAATGGGGCTTGGGAGTCCGTTTTCACTGGCAGAGCACTCAGGCCCCACAGGTGCTCCTGACACAAATGACATCAAACTGGCCACACCCACCCTGGCCATACCCACTCCAGTCCCCCCAAGGTCAAATACAACCCTTTTACGGCCCTGAATGAAATCGAGTTTTGACACTCTTGTTTTAGAGTATAAGTGAATGAGATTTTGGAATGCAATGTACAGTCGTGGTTTTTAAAATTTTCAGCAACAAAATACTGCATATTTACAGACAAAATAAATATATGCAGAAAAGTAGCATGCTTCTTATTATGCAGAAGGCAACAAACTGATGAGGCATCAGCCAAGGAATTTCCAAACAGCCTGTAAAATGGGTAAATTTGGAAGCACTTTTCATGTTGAACATTTAGAACATCAAGTAAATGCACCAATAAAGGCTGAAAAGATAGGAGATGTAACTTTCAGGAAGCAGGCAGATGTTAAATGGAGAGAGAGAGAAAGCAAAGTTGAAAACTAACAAAATTATCAGTAGTGCAGTAAAAATCAAAATAAATGTAATTAGCCTCTTGTGATTGTGTGTTTGCTTATTTATTTTGATTTATCTTCTGATTTCTTTCCTTGAGTGAGTGTTAATAAACCAAGAAATGGTTAAAGAAAAGCAAAGACTGTATTTTCAAACCAAGGCACTAACAGGCTCATCTGTGGGAGTTCTCCCAATTAGCACTGCCAAATCTGTCAAGACTCAGGTAGGGAATAATCTGCAAATGTTTCCTTTAGATAGAGCAATAAGCATTTAAAACAAGCTAAACAACACTTGGAAGAAGGAAGAAGGAAGAACAGGACAAAATTACTTGTCAGATGTCATGAATTAATTTTTTGCAAAGAAAAAATAATGGAAGCTAAGACTATTTGTGACTCATTGCTCTGGCACATGAATTAAGTTTTGACCTAGTAAAGTTAGTGAAAACTACTGTAATAAACAACTAAAGCCCTGTTAGCCTTTTGCAAGGCATTGAAGAGTTGGCTTTTCCCCTGTGAATTAGGACAGGCGGGTACATGAGTTCTGTTATTATTCGTGTGATTCTGTTTCCTGGTGAATGGATGCCGTGTGGTTATACATGGTTTTCTGAATTTTAATCTTTGCCAAAATTAACAAACTGATGGCTCATCAAACAAATCAGCTCAGAGTTCTCAGCTGAGGCTCAAATGACCAGGCTCAAATGATCCTACTTTGGACCTGTTATGCGAAGATCTAGTTCTTTGGAAAAAGGCGCTAATGCTGGGAAAGGTGGAAAGAAAGAGAAGAAGAAGATGACTAGCAGCAAAATGGATGGGCTACATTACAGTAGTGATGAGTGCACCATTGGGGGACTTGAAAGTTCAGATTAGGGACAGATCAACAAGAGCCATGGTGATGCAATTGTTAGAATGCAGTATTTCAGGATGACTGCTTGGAGTTTGATCCCGACCTACTCAAGGTTGATTCAGCCTTCCATCCTTCCAAGTTTGATAAAATGGGGATCCAGATTGTTGGGGGAAATATGCTGACTCTGTAAACCTTAGAGAGGGCTGTAAACCACTATGAAGCTGTATACAAGGCTAAATTCTATGCTATTGCTATGAAGAAGAAAATCTATGTGGTTGCTAGAAGCCGAACATGACTTGATGACATATAATCAACATCACTGATCTTTGCAATCAGCACCAAGTCCCTTGAGTGAAATGGGCACCTAAATAAATCAACCAACCAACCAATCAACCAACCAACCAACCAACCAACCAACCAACCAACCAATCAAATACATTTACCCCAAACCTCATCCCTATTCTTAGCCTTGAATGTTGGACAGAACTGTCTAGGAAAGCTTTTGGTCATGAACTCTTATCTTTGGGAAGTGAGCTGACATGATTTCAACCAACCAAATTAGGTCCATGCTTTGAACCAAGATAATTGTGCTTCAGAATGTATGCTCCAACATGTATTTTTCTATTTTTCCCAAACAATATTCCTCAAAACAATTAAGAAGAAAAGAAATATTTTGTTTCTCATAAATCTGCATCCCCTGAAGATGATTTACTGAAAATTAAAATTTGCCCTCATTCTTCTAACAAGCCCATGTGTAGCATGGAAATATCTGACAAAACGTAGTGGAAAATATTCCTGTCCTCAAAAGACAATGGACGAATACAGTTGTATTCGTCCATTGCAACAATTCTCCTTCACAATCTAATATTTTATGGATTCTTTTCTATCTTAACCAACTCTAGATAGCTTCATCTTCCTTCTGGGAAGGAAACTTCCTTCTGGGCTTGGATAAAAACAAGCAAGGGTCCAGGAGATGAAAACTCCACAATATAAGTAAGAGGGCAAATGCGGAGAGAAGTAAGTAAGACTGAAGTCCTTGAAGTTTTCTGACCTTGGTTGTTCATCAGTATCAACATAAAATAATATTAGTAGCTCAGGATTGAACTGTGTAGCCCTTGATGCTCCCTGAGTTTATTTTCTTGCAGATGTTTCATTACCCATTCATTATCCACTGTGTATGTTACATATGCAGATAACATATACAGTGGATAATGAATGAGAAATGAAATTTCTGCAAGAAAACAACTAAGCTGTCAGCCTCCAGGATTCTTGCTTGCTGTCAGCTGCCATAGAAATGGGGAGGGGGGAAATTTGACATGGGCGGGGGGCGAAGTTTGCTGGAGAGTGGAGATGAGTTCTGTGCGAATTAAATGTGGGAGGATGCTCTCGTGTTCACTGCACAACTGAGTGGACTTGTTTGTGCCAAGTCAAGGTCAACTGTCTTGGCATACCAGATGGGGGAAAAACACCTGGAGATGTACCCCACAGGACACCATATGCACTGGAGATTGGATGTCCAGTCTGGGTCCTTGAGGGGAAGGATCTTGGGATAACTTTCAATATTCATTTTCACACCTATTGCCTCAGATCTTGCTTTTCTTTCATTGCTATCACTTCTAACTCTGTAAAAGTACTTTTTCTCTACAAATATGGAGTTGGGGGACTTCTTTCTTGGGTTTTGAATGGAGGCATGTCTGACATAAGCTAAGAGAGCACCAAGGAGTCCAGCATCATCAATGTTATAACATTCAAGAGTTCAATCTGCATCGATGTTATGACGTTCAAGAAGCAATGACGTTCAAGTGCTCAACACTAGAGGAAAGAAAGTGACACTTTACTAATGTCCTTTGCCTTCTCCAGGAAGCTATCTAAGCTGTCAGACTTCAAAACAATCTTTATTGTTCTTCTCCATAATCTACCAGCAATTGGAACAAAGTCACAAAGCTCTGTTCAGTTCCTAGAAGAATATAGTGCTGGGAGAAAAACACCAAAGAAAAAATTATAACTGTTCACTGTGAAATCATAGCCTTTCTTCTATAAACACAACAAGATAGTCAATGGTGTTCTGACTTTTTATTTTCTCAGATGATTTACATACTCACACAGTTGCTTTTCATAGTACTAATAAATAAACATTGACTCTGTAAAATAATTCCACCACCATAGAAAATCTGCAAAACACAAACCCTCCTTTCAAAACAATTGAAAATTATAAGCACATCAGATGGCCTTCATAACCAGGATCAGTACTCAGCAACAAAAAATGTGATATAAGAGGCAAAAACAGTTCTTTCTACTCACCCAATACTGATAACTCAGCCGAGGCACTACTGTTCTCATCTCTGTATGTGACCACACAGGTATAACTTCCGGAGTCATCATCCGTCGCATTAGAAATCAATAAATTACTGCCAGCCAACAGTGAATATTTTTTCACCCTGAAAAATTGACATAATATCAATGTTCAAGTAAGACAATATGCAAGGGTGTTTTTCTCTATGGGCTGATTTATTTTAGATTTCTATCACATCTTTTCTTTTGTTCAAAGAGCTGAAACATGGCAATTCCATTCTTCTAGGAAACACCAAGATTTCTAGCTCTTCAGTGAAGTATGACAAGGATGAAAGAATTGAGAATTTTTGTTTATTTATTTAAAACATGAATGTGGCTGCCCAACTTATCACAAACTGGGTGACTCCCAATCTAAGATTAAACTAGCAGAAATCCATTTTAAAACTATTAAAACCAAATGCATAAAAACAAAACAAAAACTGACACCAAATTAAGTTTTCAATGTGTAGGCACCTCATCGTATCCCAGTATTTATTTATTTGAGTTGATTTGTCAAACGCTTACAAGATAATAGGTATAAGTATAAACATGAGTTAGAATACAGGAAATAGGTACAAATAAATGGGGACAATAGGACAGGGATGGTAGACACTATTGTACACTTATGCATGCCCCGTACAAACCTCTTAGGAATGGGGTGAGGTCAGTAGTGGATAGTTTGAGGTTAAAGGAGTGGGGGTTAAGAGGATGTAACAACAGAGCCAGGTAGTGCATTCCAGGCATTGACCACTCTGTTGCTGAAGTTGTACTTTCTGCAATCAAGTTTGGAGTGGTTAACATTGAGTTTGTATTTGTTGTGTGCTCTTGTATTGTTGCAGTTGAAGCTGAAGTAGTCATTGACTGGTAGGACATTGTAGCAGATAATTTTGTGTGCTACGCTTAAGTCCAACCGTAAGTGGCATAATTCAAGGTTGTCCAAGCCCAAAATTTCAAGCCTGTTGTGAGCAGAGGAGTGTAGTACTCTTCTCGTGATATATTTCCGGACTTCCTCAATTGTATTAATGTCTGATATACAGCGCGGATTCCAGACAGATGAGCTGTATTCGAGTATTGGTCTAGCAAAGGTTTTGTATGCCCTAGTTAGCAATTCAATATTTCTGGAGAAGAAGCTTCATAAGATTAGATTTACAACTCTTAATGCCTTTTTGGCAATGATGTTACAGTGAGCTCTGGTGCTTAGGTAGTTAGATATGAGTACTCCGAGGTCCATGACAGAGTGGGGGTTGTCAACGAGGTCATATCTGCCTAGTTTGTATTTGGTGTACTGATTTCTTTTACTAATGTGTAGGACAGAGCATTTGTTGGTCGGGATTTGGAGTTGGTGGACTTTAATTTAAAGATTTAAACAAAGTGGGCTCCAAACTTCAGGGTGAAGAATGTTCTATAAGGCACAGGCATGCCTCCCAGCTACCATAAGATGCCAATGTTTAAAGGAATGGTTTAGGAGCATTCCCACTTATCTGACTGGTAGTTCAAGTAGATGTCTTTAAGGAAAGGAGGTCCCATAGAGAAGCTGGCCTTGTGCTACAGAGAGCTTTACAGGTGATGCTTTAAATCAGTGTTTTCAAAACACTGTTCACTGACTTCAAATCCCAGAATTCCACAGTCAGCATGGCTAGTGAATGAAAATTCTGGGAGCTGAAATCCAAATAACTGGAAATCATCAAGGTTGGGAAATATTGCTTTAAATGATTCTACTATGGACAGGAAGTTTTGAGGTTGTGCTTGAATGACAAAACAGAATAACAGAGTTGGAAGGGACTTTGGAGGTCTTCTAGTCCATCCCCCTGTTCAACCTTATTTCAGACAATTTCTTCTTAAAAACTTCCAGTGATGGAGTACCTATATCTTCTTGAGGCAAGCTGTTCCATTGATTGTTTGCTCTGTCTCCTTAGATCTAAGTTGGTTCTCTCCTTGATCAGTTTCTATACATAACTTCTTCTCCTGCCTTCAGGTGATTTGGAAGAGGGGGTTGACCTCCTCTTCTTTGTGGCAGCCCCTCAAATATTGGAACACTACTACCATATCACCCCTAGTCCTTCTTTTCATTAAACGCTCATTTGCAAGCTCTTCCTTTTCCATATGCAAATGCAATATCAGGATCCACACAGAAAAGGGATGGGGCAAAGCCACAACACTGCTTTTATTCCACAAACACTACAGCTTTGGTTTTTCTTCCTTCTTCCTGTTGGGGTTATTGCAAAGATTGGAAGTAAAATATTGCAAGTGATGAACAAAAAATAGATATGCTTCACAGGTGTTTTAAAATTTTATCTCAGCTCAGGGAAGGTTGGGGAGGATTATGAATCCTTGGGATGTTATTGTCTGCCTTCAAGATTCCTTTCCTTTCCTTTGCATCTTTCGGCTGCCATAGTAACGGGGGTGGGGGTGAACTAATTGGGCTTTGTGGGTGTGGGAAATGTGCTGGAGGTTTAGACAATGAACTGTATATCTTGGAGGAAAACTTTATTGTTTATGCTTACTTTCTTCCTTACCGCATAGTCGCAACTCTTTATCAAAATAGGCAGGGGTGGGATTCAAAATTTTTAACTACCAGTTCTGTGAACATGGCTTAGATGGTGGGCGTGGCTTGGTGGTCATTTGACTGGGTGGACATGGCTTGGTGGACATGTTATTGGCTGGCTGTGGCCAACTCAATATCACTCACATTGAGGCACGCATCTCCTCGCCTGGCCTCTCATGACTGTGGGGATGTTGCAACAGTCATAAGTGTGAAAAATGGTCATAAGTCACTTTTTTCAGTGCCATTGTAACTTTGAATGGTCATTCCACACAAGCAAAGTACCAGCAAAGGAGGGGAAAAAACTCCAGAGATGTTCCTGAGACAGGAAGTCTAATCCTGCCAAGAATGTAATAAGGGTTAATGGAGAGCAGTTTCTATAAGCAACACCAGAATGTCTCCTTCCTACCTTCCTTTCAGGATTAGGCCAGTAATTTCTTCTAACAGCCGGTTCTCCGAACTGCTTAGAAAGTTAACAACCGGTTCTAGCGAATAGGTGCGAACTGGTAGAATCCCACCCCTGAAAATAGGTTAATGGGCAGATGTTTGCATCACTACCTGAAGATGCTCCACATGACATTATACACAATTTCAATTGGATGGACAGTTTGAACTATTGTGGGTGGGAACATTGCCATCGCTTTGTATATGTGTTTTTCGCATGCAATTCCTCATATTCAGAATTCTTTTGATGCTACCATTTGATTTCCAGTAAAAGATATCTTTTCTCTATATAATGGAGTCTAAGTGTTTCTTTCTTGGTCTTTGAATGGAGCACCACCTGTTCTAATTCTACTTGTACCATGTCTCTGATCTTGAATTTCAGTTCCTCTTGCAGATTTGGGAGTTTAAACATCAACAAGGAAGAGATCATGAATCAGTGTTAAATAACCTGAGCAATTTTGAGATGTGTGAGAACTCCAAGAACAAAAAAAAGCTCTCAGCCCTTCACCTCAGGTGGAAAATATTCCAAAGGTTGAAGGTCATGGCAGAAAAGGCTCTTCTGCTAGACCCAGGGGTGGGCTTCAGATTTTTTAGCAAGGGGCTCTCTGCCCTAATGACTGGCTAGATGGGTGTGGTTAGGTGGTTATGTGACTGGGTGAGTGAGGCCAACTCGATGTCACTTCTTTGCCAAAATTACCTAGAAAAAGATAATATACCAAAACATTGTTTATTATTTTGTGCATTTAATACTTAAATAAAAGACTGGGTGAAACCAGGCTTAATAGCAGTGACTGCAAGAGGGATCTTGGAGTTTTAGTGGAGTTTCTGGTGAGCTATGTGATTCTTATTATTTGGGAATTAATCCCCTCAGAGGCTAGTGGCTACGTTATCTGATTTTCTTAATGACTCTCCCTCGCAAGCGCTGAGTGGATTGTTTATCTAGCTTGCAACATTTTTACTAGGTGTGGAATGCTCTTGGCTGAATGCCCAGAAGTTCAATTAAGCCTATTAAGAGCTTTCCCTTGCTGCTTGTCTTTCTGAGGTTTTTGGGGGGCTCTATGAGCCCCGAAGAGTCTTAGCTAGAGGCTCTCCCAAGCCCCTGTGAGCCCCCAGCAGCCCATCCCTGGCTAAACCCCATCCAGCCAAAGTTCTTTGAACTCTTACAGGCAGTCCTCAAGTTACAAGTGTAATGGATCCTGCCCATTATTGTGGTGACGACAGTCATTAGTTGGGAATGGTAATGAGACTGCCTGGATTTTATGACCTTTTTTGTGGAAGTTAAGTGAATGTCGTGGCCTTAAAGCAAACCAATTGTTTGCTACCAGAAATGAGTGCTGGTTTTTTTTGGGGGGGGGGCGGGGAATGTCTAATAGTGAAGCCACTAAGCTAGAAAGTAGGAGACTATGAGTTCAAGTCCCACTTTAGCCATAAAAGCCAACTGGGTGACTTTGGAATAGTCCCATCCTCTCATCCCAATTCACCTCATAGGAGGAAGAGGAAGTGTGGGACATGTTTGCCCTCTTGACTTATTTGTAGAATGAATAAAGGCTGGATATGAAATAAATAAATAAATAAACATCATAAAATGTGGTCATGAGACCATGGAATGGTGCAAACGGCCATAAATGTGACCATGTGGAATAGTATACCTGTATTTATTTATCAATCAAACTTCTATAGCCAGTCCTTCCATGGGTTTAAAAACCCGTACATACCTGAATGATATTGGTTCATCTCCTCGCAGCCACATAAATGCTGGGGCTGGATAGCCTGAAACACAGCACTCCAAAATGGCATCTTTCCCTTCTACAACCACCACATTGGATGGTCTCTGAAGAAAAAATTGTTGCCTGTACAACCCAGGATCTATGAGAGAGGGGGGGGGGAGGGAGGGGAGAGAGAGAGAGAATGGTTATTCTATAACAATCACATCATTTCTCTCAGTAACAGTGGGGAACAGTTTTTAAATAATCACAGTGGAAATCTATGTATCCACCTGAGGAGAAGAAATGTATAAGAGAAAAACGGCAGATAATATTATTCAGGCTAGAACAACAGAAATACCTATACCAAATAAGTATAGAAATCTTTGTGGATGTATCAAGTACATTTCTTTGGTTAAGCACAGGGGAGGGAAGCATATTTACAGCTTGAGAGTTAACAATATCCTTCTTCAATTTGTGAAGATCTGGTATATTACCTAATAGAGGGAGAAAATAAAATATTTCAAATAGAGATTCTAGATAACAAGGCAGCCCAGCTTTCATTGTAAACTTTCTCATAATTATTCCAGTACTGGGGAGAAAAAAGTGAGTGAGATTTTTTTTGATGAAATGCATGCTTTAAATAAAATCGTTCTGAGATACATTAATAGGCCTCAATTGCAAAATAGGTCTCTTTTTCCTCTGTAAATAACTCTCTTTTTCCCTGTGAATCTCCATCACAGAATAATAGTTATAATTTTGTGGAGATCAATGAGTTCAAAACCTTGCTCGGCACTATCTTTGCTCCATTTCAACCCAGTCAATGAAAAGGATCCCACAACCTCTCTGGGTAATTGGTTCCATTATGAAGCTGATATTATCATCGAGGTCCAAACATTCAGTTGGAATCTGCTTATATATGTAACTTAATCCATTTTTTTTTCCTGCCCTGGAAGAAAAAGGGTCTTAAGCATCCCCAAAGGACAGTTCCTCTGATATTTGAAGGAGTATGCTCGAACATTTTTTTTTGTTTTCACAAATCTAAACAATCCCAGTTCCTCAACTTCCAACCAAATTTTTAGTGACCTTTCAAAGTTACAATGACACTGAAAAAAAGTGATGTATGACAGTGTTTCACTCCCACGGTCACTTGATCAAAATTTGGATACTTGGCAACGGAAATGTATTTAAGGCAGTTGCAATGTCCCAGGGTCATATTATCACCTTTTCCTATCTTCTGACAAGTAAAATCACTGGGGGAAGCTAGTGTCATTTAAGAACCATGTTACTAATTTAACAACTGCAGTGATTCCCTTAATTGTGGCAAGAAATTTTGGGACCGATTGTGTCAGGGACTACCTGTATTAGGGTCAATTTCTAATTTTCTGATCCTCTTCATGGCCTTCTCTAAATCTATACTTATATATTATCTTATCTTTTATTATTAATATTATTAATATTATTATGAAATGTGTATAATTATTGTATTATTATAAGTCCGTTCATTGCAGCAGTCAGCTGGACTTGGCATTTTATCTCCCTGACAAATCCGTCCCAAGAACGTGGAATAGGCAGAAATTGAGGTGTTGTTGCAGGATGTCAGCTGTCCTGAGTAAAGCTCCTTCTGCAATTGACTGATGGTGAATTTGTCAATGCCGAAGGCATTCAAATGGTGCTCCAGTTGTTTTGGGATTGCACCCAAGGTGCCTATGACTATCGGCATTACCCTAGCTTTCTTTTGCCATAGTTATTCTATTTCTATGACTTTATATTTTGTTATCTTCTCTAGTTCTTTCTATTCTCTTCTGCTCTCTCTTGCTACTGCCACATTCACATTCCAGACTTGTTTGTCTTTCTTATCAACAGTTGTTAAGTGTAGGGTGTTATGTGGCAGGTGCCTGTCTGTTTGAAGTGTAAAGTCCCAGAGCATTTTAGCTTCTTCATTTTTATTATTTTTTCTGCTTTATGGTCCCACTATTCTTGTTTGCAGGCAAATGGCATTTCTTGCAGATCTTCCAATGCATAATTGTTGCTACTTTGTCATGCCATTGCTTGTAATCACTCCATGTGATCTTGTTGCAGCTAACCAGATGGTCCATTATTTCTTCAGCTTCTTCACAGAGGTGGCACTTGCTATCTTTTGCTGCCTTCTCAGTTCTGTCTTTGAATGCATTTGTTCTTATGGCTTATTTTTGTGCAGCTTCTATAGCCATTGGAAATCCCATCCCGTTCAAGGCGCTTACAGGTAGAAAGAATTAGCCAATGGCATCACTGTTGCCAGGGGGGGGGGGAGGATGACCATGAGGGTTCCTTTCATGCAAGAAGCTAGGGCAGGTGATAGGAGCTCACCCAGACATACAGCAGCACTCAGGTCTCTAACGCTGACTTGCTAACCTGCAAGTCAGCTCTCTAAGCACGTAAGGCACCATGCTCCTGAGCCGTTGGAAGTCATTACCATGTTCTCATTTGTTCATTTTTGTTATTTCACTCCACACTTAGAAGGCTTTGATTTCTTCTTACACCTATCTTAGGCTCTAAGGTTAAGCAACAATACATTATAGATTTATTTGAATAATTTGTTAAGGGTTTTGCCCTGAACTTCAAACTTTTACTTTTTCCCCTTCCTGCTCATTCATTCAATAAGCTAACTGCCTAAAATTGGCTGCCTTATAGCAATAGCAACAGCACTTGACTTACATACTGCTTCGCGGTGCTTTATAGCTCTCTCTAAGCAGTTTACAGAGTCAGCCTATTGCCCCCAATAATCTGGATCCACATTTTACCAACTTTGGAAGGATGGAAGGCTGAGTCAACCTTGAGCAAGCCAAGATCGAACTGCCAGAGTCGGCAGAGTTAGCCTGCAATACTGCATTCTAACCACTTTACCACCATGGTTCTCTTATGTTGCTCCTACAACCTCTGCTTACTGCTTAACCAGGAAGCAGTTACTCAAGCATCCACAGGGGATAATTAGCAATTCTCAGCATATATCCCTTTCAGTCGGTAGCTATTCAGGAGGGGACTTTTTTCATCCTTCTCAGAACATAAAACTTAATTCTTGCCTCTACGTTTTGTTAACTGTCAAACTTAAGTTTTGCCAAACTGTTTACAACTAAGTACAAGCAAAAATAAAATTCCTATGGAGAGTTTTCTAACCAGATTTCTTAGAATCAGGCTATGTTATCTTGACAAATGTATACTTTCACTTTCAGGAAGCAATTCAGCTCTGAGCTCACAACTTCATTTTCCTGATACATACATTGCAAACATAGGAGATGAGCTTTCATTGCCATCTTAACATCTCAAAATCCTGCAGAAACATTACTGACATCTGTTTCCTTCATTGTTAATACTGTTCTTGTTCTTAGATCCATTGAACCCTTGGAGAGTATCTTCTATTTTTTTTGGCATTTGGAAGTAAGCAATAATCATTTGCAATTATCATGGCCATTTCTCAATAAAATAACAGTTCTCCCTCCTAGAAGTATAATTGATTTTCCCCAGCACAATTACCACAAAATGTCTAGTAATTATCATTACAACTTTTCCCACTTCTTACATTTCGAATTACCTAAATGAAATGCAGTTACAATTGAAGAAACTGGGATGGGGGAAGATAGAGAACAGTAAACGATCAACTCAACATTAGTTTAATCGAATTAAGTGTTAAGTTTTATGTAAGTTTAATAACATGAATTTGATTCTTTCAGTTTACAATTTGAGTAAGAATAATTAGAAAGCCATAGTTTTATACTGTGCTGTATCGTAGGAATTGAAGATTTCATAGAATTACACTTCATAAGTGTCATGCTCTTGTTAGAGTCAGACTCTGAGGGAGAGGAGGAACAGCCAATAGGGAGTGGAGGTGTGGCTCTGGAGGTTGTGGAGGAGGCTGGGGAAGGGCAGAGGCCGGCTGGGCAGTCAGAGGAAGAACCAGGCCCATCCCCTCTTCATCCTAGGACACGCAGGGAGGAACGGAAAAGGAAACAACTTGGCTTACAAGAGAGGAAGTGGCCATGATCCCCCTCATTGGTGGCAGCTGGGGAGAATAGTGTATAAGAGAGACGGTTAAAACATAGCGTTGCCAGAAGCAAAGCATGTTTTATTTTGAGCTGAAGTTATCTTGGTTGGCGTCCTTCCAACAGACTGTGCCTTGTTATCTCCTTGAAGTTGGTAATTACTTATCCTGGTCCGTTGTGGAAATTCCTTCATTGTAGTTTGTTTTAGTTGTTTACTTCACCTGTATCTGCTCATTAAGTTCAGACTATATTGTTTTCTTTTGAAGACTATTTTGAGTAAGTTTTATCTCCAACTGAGAATTATTGAACAGTGGGGCTAAGTTGGAATCATTAAAGGACATTTATTTATGTTTTGGCTTTTGTTACGTTTGTGTTACACTCCGGGTCATCACAATAGGGGAGGTGTTTGTCAACGCTTATAGGAAAAAGAGTTGGAAGGGATCTTGGAGGTCTTTTAGTTCAACCTCCCTGCTCCAGCAGAAAATCCTATATCATTCTGGACAAATGATTGTGCAATCTCTTCTTAGTTTGTTTGGTTTGACCAAGCTACACTGGATGGTGAAAATTAAATTAGTTTGTTAAAACAACGTAAAACCTTCTTATTCAGAATTACTTCTTGTTACACTACCTCAGGTACTTTTTTGACCAGAATAGAATAGAATAGAATAGAATAGAATAGAATAGAATAGAATAGAATAGAATAGAATAGAATAGAATAGAATAGAATAGAATGCTTTATTGGCCAAGTGTGATTGGACACACAAGGAATTTGTCTTGGTGTAAATACTCTCAGTATACATAAAGAAGGAACATTCATTAAGAATCAAGAATCATAATGTACAACACTTAATGATAGTCATAGGGTACAATCAACATCAAATCATACTAGGAAACAGAGGATACAAACAACAAAGTTACAGTCACAAGTGGGAGGGGATGGGTAATAAGGAGTGATGAGAAGATTAACAGTAGTAGTAGTGTACACTTTGTAAATAGTTGAACAGTGTTGAGGGAATTATTTGTTTAGCAGAGTGATGGCTTTCGGGAAAAAACTGTTCTTGTGTCTAGTTGTTCTGGTGAGCAGTGCTCTATAGTGTCGTTTTGAGGGAAGGAGTTGATAGAATACCTCATTTAGATTTGACTGAAAAAAAACAAACCCCAAATTAATAATCTCTTATCTGTACAGATAGCCATCCAAAAACATTGGAAAGGGTGTCCAAAATCACTCAAGATGACTGACTTAAAGCCCCGCCTTCTTTTTACTTGCTTGCATGGACAACACACTTTAAAAAAAGAGCGGTGGGGGGGGGGGGGAACAGGGCTTTGCTTGCATGGCCATAGCTGCCATCTTGACTATTTTAGCCATCATGGTTTGGAATAGTTGTTATTGTTTTAATATATTTTAATGGTGGTTGTTGCTATGATTTTATATCAGCGTTTTTACATTTATTTGGTGTTTCTAACTATGAGTCACAGAGTCATAATTGTGAGAAGGGCAACTTTTGAATAAACTGAGCAAACCAACAAAATGCATGTAAATACATGCAGCTGAGAACAGCTGTGCAGATTCCCAAAAGTCCATATACCGGAAATTATTTGGATCAATACACATTATTAGTTGCTTAATTTCCCTACAAGCAGGGAAGATACACGTTTAATGTGTATCAACGTTTAATTCCAACGTTTAATGTGATCAAAGGAAATCATTGCGTTCCATGGATGATATATCATGTACCTTCAGGGTTTGGAGAAGTATTTGGAAATTTTGTGAGTAAGGCCCAGTTTTACATTTGGGTGTGTGTATTATATGAATAAATGCATATGTGTGTGTCTGTGTGTGGGGGGGGGGAGGTGTATACACATACATACACACACAGTAGATATGTAGGTCTGTGTGTAGACAGACAGACAGACTAACAGATTAACAGAGTTGGAAGGGATCTTGTAGATCATCTAGTCCAACCCCCCACCCAAGCAGGAGACTCTACACCAGTGATGGCTAACCTTTTTGGCAGCGAGTGCCTAAAGTGCATGCAAACTTCCAAAATGCAATGCACACATGTCCCCCCAAGCATGCACCCCACCCCTGTGCATGCGTGGCGAATACCTGAAGACCAGCTGGCTGGTGGGAGGTGCATGCACACGCATGGTGGAGCTGAGCTGGGGTGACGGTTCTCGTGCCCGCAGAGAGAGCTTGCCATAGGTTCGCCATCACGGCCCTACACCATTTCTAACAACTGGCAGTCCAGTCTCTTCTAGAAAACTTCCAGTGATGAAGTATCTTTCAACTTACGATGGCAAGCTGTTCCATTGGTTGATTGTTCTCACTGTCAGAATGTTTCTCCTTATTTCTAAGTTGAATCTCTCCTTGACCAGTTTCCATCCATTATTCCTTCTTTGACCTTCAGATGCTTTGGAAAACAGGTGGACCCCCTCCTTTCTTTGACAACCCCTCAAATATTGGAAGGCTGCTATCGTGTCTTTTATGTACACTGAAAGCATTTGCACCAAGACAAATTCCTTGTGTGTCCAATCACACTTGGCTAATAAAGAATTCTAATTCTAATGTCTCCCCTGGTCTTTCTTTTTACTAGACTAGCCATGCCCAGTTCCTGCAGCTGTTCATTGTATGTTTTAGCCTCCAGTCCCCTAATCATCATTGTTGCTCTTCTCTGCACATTTTCTAGAGTCTAGATAGACAGAGTCTAGATAGACACAACACATAGCATGTGTATACATACATACATGTGTGGACGAGTATGTATGTATGTATGTATGTATGTATGTATGTATGTATAAAAATATGGTTAAAAGAGGACAGATAAAACCAAAATATTACTGAATCTCTTTTCTGATTAATGGTACTGTTTTTTATTTTTATTTATTTATCAATTTCTAAGATTATGTTCAATCTACATTCAACGATCCAAAGAAACTCTGTATGATGTATATTCCATATAAAATTGCTTCCAGGTTTAGGGTGTTTTTCTCAAAATGGAAGTGCAGGATATATATTTTGATAGTGAAAGAAATAAGAGGAATTAGTGTAAAGATTTAACACTGGCATTTGGAAAAGGGATCTTCGAAACCTTTGCTCTTGGTTCTATAAGTAAATCCCCCATCCAAGATTACAATATACTGTATAAAAGGCACAGAGAACAGGTAAAACAAGCAGGAACTGAGTAAATCCAGTGACATTTTAAAAAGGCATCATATAATCAGAACTAAAACAACATATCTTGCTTACTTATGTTCTTTTGGCTGGTAAATAGTATTTATTTCCAAAATAAAACCAGTCTGTCTCAAGCACATACACACACATACACACCTATAAATACCCTCCTTAAAATGACTTGTTGTTTTGTTATTTATTTAACCTCTGCCATCACCTTCTGCTCCCAATCTTCTTATCTAGTCAACTTTTCTCTCTCCATCCCTTGTTCCTCCAGCGTTTTGTTGCTTGAGCACAAAAAAGAAAAAGAAGGTTCAAAAAACCTTCAGAATTCCAGTTTTTGTGTGTAGAAGATACACAACCTGCAGTAACCTTTTGTTTGTTTCTGAAGATAAATTTCTGGAGGCTGACAGAGGAAAGCAAGTGGTACTTCTCCCACACAATCAACAGCTGAGAGAGACCTTAGTGTCTTCCCAAGGAAAAGAACGCTTGACCCTTAACATAATGGGGATGGGGAAAAGAGACACCCAAGCTTCAAAGAGATGCTTCCTTAATGAATTCACTAACAAAGGAGGTGTCCATTTTGGAAACCTTATTCAACGCTGCCACATAGCTTGAGAAAGTGGAGGGGGGTGATTTCAATTGAGTAGCTCTAAATAGACAAAATAGAATTCTTTTGTTAGTTCAAGGTCATGAAGTGTGGCGCAGGAACAAAAAGGATCTTACTTTGGGATTGGTTCATGTGATGTGATGATAGGGGTTGTAGGTTGGGACATTGTGGAAAGTTCTGGGGAATTTAGTCCTGAGATTTCACAGATGTGCCAGGTGCTATTCTAACAAAGGTACTTTTGAGATGACACTTGTCTCGGAGTTACTGATTGGAATGGAGATTTGCTGTAATGCCGACAGGAGGATTTCCTATCTAAATTCCTGGGCTTGCGGTGGCTCAGTGGCTAAGACACTGAGTTTGTCAATCAGAAAGGTCAGCGGTTCGACGGTTCGAATCCCTAGCACTACGGTAACGGAGTGAGCTCCCGTTACTTGTCTCAGCTGTCCAGTAGTGGGATTCAAATTTTTTTACTGCCGGTTCTGTGGGCGTGGCTTGGTGGGCGTGGTAGGGGAAGGATATTGTAAAATCTCCAGTCAGAGGTGGTATTTGCCGGTTCTCCAAACTACTCAAAATTTCCACTACCGGTTCTCCAGAACTGGTCAGAACCTGCTGAATACCAGCTCTGCAGCTGTCCCAGCTTCTGCCAGCCTAGCAGTTTGAAACCATGTAAAAATACAAGTAGAAAAATAGGGACCACTTTGGTGGGAAAGTAACAGTGTTCAGTGTGCCTTTGGCATTTAGTCATGCCAGCTACATGACCATGGAGACATCTTCAGACAGCGCTGGCTCTTTGTAATGGAGATGAACACTGCCCCCTAGAGCCAGAAATGACTAGCACGCATGTGCAAGAGGAACCTTTACCTTTATCTAAATTTTCAAGATGCTGTGCTCCAATCCCTAATTTTTGGCAACACTTCTCATGGAAACTCTTGACCCTTCATATAAACAGTATGGGGAAAAGAGATAGCCAAGCTTCAAAAAAGAACCACGGAACCTTCCTTTGTTAGTGAATTCATTGAGCAAGTGAATTCCTTAATAAATTCAATAACAAAGGAACATTCTGCTGTTCCTATCTTATTGGGAATATTCTGGGCTCCAAGAATATGGCATCAAAAAAGTCCATGCTTCTCAAGGAAAAGGGCTCTCAATCCTTCACATAAAAAGGATGAGGAAAAGAGATAGCCAAGCTTCAAAGAGATTCCTCTTTAATGAATTCATTAGCAAAGGAAGATTCTGTGGTTCCCTATCTGAATTATCAAGATTCTGTGTTCCAAACTTTAATTCTTGACATAAAAGAAACTCCATTTGGATCTTGTTTTTGTCACTGAGTTCTGCAACCAAACAGCTAGACAGATACTACAATTCTTGTTTTGCTGCTCCGTAGTCCAACTGAAGGAAAAAGGTTGTGCAAAGTTGTCATTTTCCACTCAGATTTAGGTTGACAAGAGCACAGCTTCACTCACACAACAAGTGAGAAATAGGAAAGACTATTTGTGCAGTTAAGAGGTTGGAGGAATATGAAAGTAAGGAACTGTCCATACCTTACCAGAACTTTGACCTTCCTGGAATGTAAGATTTGAAGGCTTCTGGTAAGATCAGAACAGATGACTTTTAGATACAACACTGCCCGTCAGACCTGTAAATCTCGTCTGTTCTTGGAGGTGAGTTTTATAAAGTCACTTCTGAAAATTCTTCCAGATATGTGTCCAGTGCATCTCATCACAGTTTCTAGGCATGGTGTGTCAGTAGCTCGATAGCAGCAGCTTAATCTCCTCAGCTAATGGCTATATGTTTTCTTGACAAACATATGGAACATAATCAAACACTGATTACTTTTTGATATCCTGTGATATAATTCAAGCTATAATTGAGACAGATATTAAGCTACACATTTCTACATATGGGGCTTGGATTGTAATAAATGAGAGATGACTTGCTTCGCTGCACATTTGCAGAAACGCAGACACACAGAGGGCATTTTGTAATCTAACCACAGGAGTGAGTTGAAAATAAATGAAAATGAAGGGTTCACAAAATCACGAAGCAGACTCCTTGTCCCGACAAAATCCCCTTTTATTAGGCTAATGTGAATTTCTCTCATTCACATCCAGCAAAGTTCCAGCAAACAGTCTTTCAAGGGTGAATTATAACCACAAACCTTATCAGGCTTGGAGAGCTGCCAGGACGATAGCTTCCAAGCGCAATGCTGTACAAGAAAATACTTGGCAAGGAGTCTCTAAGAATCACGAACAAATCTTCACACTAATTAAACGAACTAATTGTCTCCTGCAAACCCCACTCCCCTTTTGCTCCCCTTTATTCCCAATGGGAGGGGCCATTCACTATCCACCTGTGCCTTTACTCCCGAGTCGACCCTTGTTCCTTAACTGTTCCCTTCTCCTGGCAGCTCTGCACAGGTGCACATCGGAAACAGGCTCCAGCTGTTCTTCAAACCCACTGATCTCTGACTCTGAAGGCAGCTGATAACTGTCGGAAGGCCCTGGCCCTATCTCTGCCTCCGATGCAGAGCACTCATCTTTCCCAGACTCCAGGACTGGCCCATGTTCCTCCCCAACCTCTTTACTGTCTGAATCTGCCACCAGTTCCATTGGCTGCTGGCATGCCACAACAATTAATTTGAGACTAGCTACCATGATTTGTGGATTACGTTGCACTATGATTTTTACAGCAGGCAAGAAAGAGTTGAAGGGCAGGGTTTACGTAACTCTGCCATGTAAAAAACTTGGATGACTCTTTCCCAACATGGTACCTTGCCTAAGTTTTGGGGTACAACTCCTTCTATTCCAGAATATCGGGCACAAGGGATGCAGGAATTTGTTCTAAACATATAGAGGGTGTTTGGCTGAGGGAGGCTGAGTTTTGTGATACAAAACGTTCAAAACAGTAGAAAGGGTTAGAAGATTGTAAACATCTATATACAAATTACAGATTAACAGAGTTGGAAGGGGCCTTGTAAGTCATCTAGTCTAACCCCTCACCCAAGCAGGAGACCCTACACCATTTCTGACAAATGGCACTTCTTGAAAGCCGCCAGTGATGAAGCTTCCACAACTTGCGAAGGCAACTTCTGTTCCATGGGTTGGTTTTTCTCACCTGTCAGAAAATTTCTCATTTTTAGGTTGAGTTTCATCTTCAGAATCTGGCCTTATAAAGAGCAGTCAGGATTGATCTCCTCTAGGACTGACCGGTTTGATCGCCTTGCAGTCCAAGCAAGAGTCTTCTCCAGAACCATAGATCAAAGGCCTCAATTCTTTGGCACTCAGCCTTTCTTATGGTCCAACTTTCACAGCCATATATTGCCACTGGGAAAACCATAGCCTTGTCTATACGCACTTTTGTTGGCAGGGTGATGTCTCTGCTTTTTAGTATGCTGTCTAGATTTGCCATAGCTTTTCTCCCCAGGAGCAAGTGTCTTTTAATCTCTTGGCTGCAGTCCCCATCTGCAGTGATCTTAGAGCCCAGAAAAATAAAATCTGTCACTACCTCAATTTCTTCCCCATCTATTTGCCAGGAATTGAGAGGGCCGGATGCCATGATCTTAGTTTTCTTAAAGTTGAGTTTCAAGCCAACTTTTGCACTCTCCTTCTTCAAAGAAAAAGCTGTACCAGCTACAAAAAAGAAAACTGAGGGCAAGCAGCATCCTATTCCCTCATGACATCGTCAAACAAATGATGCTAAACATTCAATTTGTATGTACTGATGAGATGTTCATGATGAGGTTATGACCTTGGGGCTTTCACCTTTGACCTCTGGTGACAGCAGGCCTCAAGGGCGACTTTATGATTTGTTTCCACAGTTTCAAAGATGGCTGATTAGCAATTGCAGGTTGATTTGCAAAGAAATGGAAAGGGATTAAAGCTGATAAGGATCTTTAAAGGGAAAAGAGGCAGAAAAAAAAAAACGATGCTAGGTCTTATCAACTTCACTGCACCACCTCAGTTGTTTTGCCTTTCAGGCCTTGGGTGTGGCATTATTAATCCCCTCAGTCAAAGAGAAGCTTCTGGAACCTGGATGGATAAATCTCTCATTAAATTGATACTCATCTCTCAATAAAGAGAATCTGTTAAGGTGTCTAACCACACTGCAGGAAACCTTTGTGGGATGTGATTTTTTTCTTCTTCTTCTCTCTCTCTCTCTCTCTCTCTCTCTCTGTCATGATGGAAATTCTGGCCTGACTTTGCACTGTCAAAAGATGTGATAAGCGAAAGTCTAAAGTAATCAGGAGGAAAGGGGATAATAACATGCTTACCGTGATCTCCAGCAGCTCATATTTTCATCAAAGGCATAATCAAATATAGGACTATTTTGACTAGCGGCGAGGTATTAAAAAATCAGTTTATTATGTTATTTATTTGCATTAATGCAATTCACCCTGTTGAATCCATATTTTGTGAACTCTCTATATGTCATTCGTTGGTTGAAACTAAAGCAAAAAAAGGATAGCAGTTAAATTAGGGCAGTGGAAGAAAGGCAATGGAGAAAATACTACTTATACTACTACTGATTGCTTCAACTACAAGCCATTCAGAATTCTTGGTAATGCTGATCAATTTCTTTCTGCATGTTTAGCTAATACTATGACAAAATGTGTGTGTATGCAATCATAATTCCATAATTTAGATTCTAATTCCATAATTTAGATTTTTTTTAAAAAAAAAGATTTACTTTTTTTCCCCAGGAGAAGAAAATTAACCTGCTGTGGAATTTTCCGTTTTGAGGAACAATGCTTTTTAAATCTAAGATAGAAGGCTTAGAAGGCTTATATCCAGAGAAGTGCACAGATAACACAGAAGTGGCTTGGTAGATTCTGTGCAGCTTTTTAGTAATTAAATAAAGTGTGAAGAGATAATCAACTTTCTACCTACCCATCAAGCGTAGGAAAATTGGCTTGGGGAATACTTTGCAGACTCTTTTTGACACAGATCCTTTGCCAGGTTGAATGGCACTTATATCGGAGACTGTGAGATTGATGGATTCAATGAAGAAAAGCAATGACACAGTACAGGTTATTCCTTGCCACTTGTTTAATACCATTCTGAAGCTACAGTGATACTGAAAGAAGCAACATATGTCCGATTCTCAAGCTTATAACCAGAGGTGGGATTCTACCGGTTCTGTCCGGCTCTGTAGAACCGGTAGCTATGAAGAGCTGCAGACATAGAACTGATTCTATGTCTGCTGCTGTTTTGGCCCGCTTACCCACCCGGGCTCTTATCTGACCTTTATTTCCTGCTTTTTCAACCTCAGCTGCTGTGCAAGGTACAGCTGCGGTTGAAAAAGCAGGAAAAAGAATAGAATAGAATAGAATAGAATAATTTATTGGCCAAGTGTGATTGGACACACAAGGAATTTGTCTTGGTACAAATGCTCTCAGTGTACATAAAAGATGCATTCGTCAAGAGTTAAGAATCATCAGGTACAATAATAGTCATAGGGTACAATAAGCAATCAAATCACACTAGGAAACAGTCAATAAAAATCGTAAGGATACAAGCGATAAAGTTACAGTCATACAATCACAAGTGATAAGGGGATGGGTGATAAGGAGTGATGAGAAGATTAATAGTAATAGTAATGCAGACTGTATAAATAGTTGGACAGGGAATTATTTGTTTAGCAGAGTGATGGCATTCAGGGAAAAACTGTCCTTGTGTCTAATTGTTCTGGTGTGTAGTGATAGGATTAGCCCTCACTCAAGATCCAACCCAGGACAAAGCCATTAAGCCATAATAAGGAATTGCCCAAAGCCCCATTCATCGCATCACCCAGTAAGATTCAACCAAGTTTGGAACACAGACAAACTCAGGTATGACTACAAACTCAGCTCTAATTGCAACCAGTATGATACATTTCTTGCAAGGCCTAAGGAAGGTATAAATATATCTCACTCTCCACTCCAGGTGGTCAGCTATTGAGGACTTCAAACCCATATGGTCCTCTCCACCATTAAACCATCCTTCCAAGCAGTCTCCATGTTTCCAATGTCTTTCTCCCCACTTGGAATTGAACCCAGAGGGACGTTTCTTCCAATATCCCAAAGGTGATTTTTCAAGAGACAACTGGATTTTCTAGTTTTCTTTGAAAGAGGGAGTCAAAGAGGCCATATGTGTCAAAATTGAACAGTGCTCTCTCAACAGAGAGGGAGGGATACGACATCATCTACCTCCAGTCTACAACACAGTCCTTTCAGCCATTCCCCAAAAGCTCCACACCCCTTTGCACCCCTCAGGTGATCCTGAGGTAAACTTCCGAGTAGCCTTAACAACTCGCTAAAAGAATTCAAATGACTAGCAATCTGCAAGGAATATAAATCCTTCCAATTCCCCACCACCCAGTCAAAGCTGAAGAATCTTCTTGGATGAGAAGCAAAACATTTTCAAAGAAAAACCCAAAAGTCCAGTTGCCTCTTGAAAAAGCACTTTTTGGGACAGGTGCAGTCATGTGATGCATTACTTAATGACAAATGTTCCTGTCATAATTGTGTTTCTAGGTTGACTGCCTGTACTATCTGAATTAATGAAAAGCAAGTTGTGAATGGGGAATAGTTACACTCACACACATACACACACACATACCTTCATTCGCTCATGTAAATTAAACAGGCCCATAACCCCAAAGATTAAGATATAGCAAGTGTGGTACAAAAAAAAAATCCAGCTAACTATCTTTCTGTTAGTCTCTTAATCCCAGTTAGTAAACTGCATGCAAAACATCTCAGCCACAAATTCTTAGATTAGCTAAAATCAGAAAATATACCTGGGGATAAAGAGGCCGAATTTTGGGAGGGGAAATATGAAGTAAATCTTACTGTAGGAATATCAACTTATTTTCCAAAGCACCAGAATTTTCAAGACAAGAAACGATGGATGGAAACTTATCAAGGAATTAAGGAGAAACTTGCTAACAGTGAGGGCAATTAACCAATGGGACTGCTTGCCTTCAGAAGTTGTGAGTGCTTCATCACTGGAAGCTTTTAAGAAGAGACTGGAAAACCACTTGTCTGAAGTGGTAGAGGGCAAGGGTGTCAAACTTGCATCATCACGGCGGTGTCACATGACATATTGAAACTTTTTTGTCCTTCGCTAAACCGGGCGTGGGCATGGCCAGCACATGATGCATCCGGCCCGCAGGCTGCAAGTTTGACAGCCCTGGTATTGGGCTGGACTAAAGGACCTCCAAGGTCCCTTCCAGCTCTATTGTGATTGACTGAATGATCCACCCCCAACTTCAAGTGCATGCAAAACGTATTAGCTGGTTCTGCTTAAGCTTCTTGCTGTGACTCTGGCCTGCATTCCCTGTTTCTTAAGCAAAGAAAAAGCAATCCTGCTAATCCCAGATTGATCACAGAAGTGCAAATTTATTTAATAACGAACAGACTAAAAACCACACTGGCCACAAGCCAGCACACTCAACAGGGGGCCAGGGGAATCAGCACTTTTTGTGACAGCTATTCATTTTGTCTCTTATTACTCTATTATTCTTATAACTTTGTTTGAATCATTCCATGCCACAGTGATGCATTGATAAAGAATTCATGTCCATGTCCTGCTCATTTCTGTTCACCTTCTGGTTTGTTATTTATAGACATACTTGCATTTAAACCAATTTCAGGGGTAATTCAGCCAGCCTAGTAAATCTGACACTGCCAGTTAAAGTAAAAAATAAAAATAAAGCCAGTTAAACTCAAATTAGGGAAATCTGAAAAGCATTCCTTGGAGGAAACACCCTGTTAATTTAGAGCAATGGGGGAAAAAATTATCCCCATAAAGTAAGCAACATCCCTTAAATACTTTCATTTAAATCTATGATCATAACTAGTTAGAAAGAAGTGCTTATCAATTTTGTGTCACGATGAACGTCAGTTGCTAGGAAACATGAGCAGAAGGATGGTGTGTTGGCTTCCCACTGAAATCTAATTGTACACTATGGGAACATACCAACAAAAATTGATCCAGCGTAGTTCTTTTACTTTTCCTAAATAATGTAAGAATCTAATCTATCTCTTTACAACTTATACATTTTTATGAACCAACCTGGAACTAAGAAAAAAATTTCTAACAGTGAGAACAATCAACCAATGGAACAGAAGTTGCCTTCGGAAGTTGTGAGGGCTTCGTCACTGAAGGCTTTCAAGAAGAGATTGGACTGCCATCTGTCAGAAATAGTGTAGGGTCTCCTGCTTGTGCAGGGGGTAGGACTAGATGACCAGAAGATCCCTTCCAACTCTGTTAATCTGTTAAGGAGAGATTTCCTGGCAGTGAGAACAATTGATCAGTGGAAAGACTTGCCTCCAGAAGCTGTGAATGCTCCAACACTGAGGATTTTTTAAGAAAAGATTGGACAACCATTTGTCTGAAATGGGATAGGGTCTCCTGCCTGAGGAGGGGGTTGGACTAGAAGACCTCCAAGGTTCCTTCCAACTCTGTTATTCTGTGATTCTGTGACGGAACTGGCAGAACTACCTCTAATACACATTATTACATTGCAGTATATATCTGCAATATTTTTTGTACCCCTTCTTGTTTTGAGACCAGATTTTACCTACTGAGTTTATCCAGTTATCTTAATGCATATGGTAGTTCCTTGAACTTCTCTAGGTGAAGATGACAGAGACCAAGGGACCTTACTTGCTGCTGCCATTTGTGCAAGATGCCCTTTGGCCAGCAGTGGGATTCAAAATTTTTAACAACCAATTCTGTGGGCATGGCTTAGGTGGTGGGTGTGGCTTGGTGGTCATGTGACGGGGTGGGTGTGGCCAACTCAATATCACTCACATCGAGGCATGCATCTCCTTGCCTGGCCTCTCAAGATTGTGGGGATGGTGTAACAGTTGTAAGTGTGAAAAAACGGTCATAAGTCACTTTTTTCAGTGCCATTGTAACTTTGAATGGTCACTCCACACAAGCAAAGTACCAGCAAAAGAGGGGAAAAAAACTCCAGAGAAATTCCAGGGACAGGAAGTCTAGTCCTGCCAAGAATGTAATAAGGGTTAGTGGAGAGGCAGTTTCTGTAAGCAACACCAGAATGTTTCCTTCCTGCCTTCCTTGCAGGATTAGGCCAGTAATTTCTTCTAACAACTGGTTCTCCGAACTGCTTAGAATGTTAACAACTGGTTCTAGTGAATAGGTGCAAACTGGTAGAATCCCACCCCTACTTAATGTCCCACCTTTGGCACATTAAGGCACTTAATGAAGAAGATAAAGAATAGATAATCAATATAGGCTAGCCCTGGCCCCATTCCTGCATCACACGCAGGCCCCTCACCCGAATCCTCCCTATCAGAGACCTCTGCCATCCGCAGCTGCTGCTGGTGAACCACAACACATTGTAACTTGAGGTCTACCTATACTAGATTTTAAATAGCACTTTTGATATAGCTTGGATTATTTGTGGGTTGTTGTTTTTTTGTTTCTGTTAGACTTTAATATTAAATATTGGTGGACAAATTAATCCCGAATTAGATAATCCTAAAATATTTAAGAATGCAAGTGATTCTAAGTTCTTCTGAATCGCAAATGTCTGTTATTATTCTTTTAACATGCAGAGAGAATTTTCTTACTCTTCTTGGGTTAATTCTAATGAATCATATTTGCTGATTATTAACTTGCCTACTGGGTTCCCATGGAGAAACCATAAAGGGTTATCAACAATCTTTTTTTCAAGCCCAAATTTTGATCAAGCATGGCCAAAGGACAATCTAAAATTATAGTCTTTATAGAAAGCTGTAAGAGAAGTCAGTCACTGACCTCCTGTGAAACAAAAAAACATGAATTCATTGTAATAGAACTGAAATTGGAATACTGGAATATTAAGCTTGTTTAAATTATCTCCAGTAATCAGAAAGAGGGGAAAAACAGAGCAACTATTACCTCCCTCTCTCAATAATCTCTTTTAAAATGTCAGTTGAATTCCTTTCAGAAAGAATTAATCAGGTTTAACCACTGCAGCTCTGGAACTTTCTCACTACTAAGAAACAATGAACTGACTGTCAAAATATGAATTATCAGAATAACAGAATAGCATGGAAGGACCTCGGAAATCTTCTAGTCCAACGGTGTCAAACTCAATTTCATTGCGGGGCTGCATCAGGGTTGTGTTTGACCTCGGGTGGGGGAGCGAGTGGGCATGCAGGGTGGGTGGGAGTTAGCCATCTCAACGTCCTACAACCCCCTGACAACAAAAACAGAGCCTGCTCATTTTCGCTGGCAGAGGCACTGTGGGCCAATCCTTTTCTGTTTTCAGGGTGGCTCCATTGGCCGTATCTATGCACTCCTCAGGCTGCATCTGGCCTGCGGGCCTTGAGTTTGACACCCCTGTTCAAATCCACCCCCCTGCTCAAACAGAAGACTTTACACTAGCTCTTTCCAACTCATTTGAGTGCTCACCGCTGCTTGTGTGGCCTAGCTCATAACAGGCCACCGCCAGAGGTGATATTCAGCAGGTTCTGACCAGTTCCGGAGAACCAGTAGCAAAAATTTTGAGTAGTTTGGATAACCGGCAAACACCACTTCTGACTGGCCCTGCCCCCATCTATTCTCTGCCTCCCAAGTCCCAGCTGATTGGCTGGGTCTTCTTTTGTTGCCCTGTGCAGGAGAACGGAGCTGGAAAGCAGGTTAGTGGGGGTGGAGAGGGAATAGGGATTTTTCAGTAACCTTCCCCTGCCATGCCCAACAAACCACACCCAACAAGCCATGCCATGTCCACTAAACCACACCCAGGTCAGTTTTCCAAGTGATGAAATCCATTTAAAAAGAATAAAACAAAATCCATCTTCCAAGACAACTTTCTGTCAAGCCCAAAATTGACAGCCCACAGAACCAGTAGTAAAAATTTTTGAATTCCACTACTGGCCACTGCCCAGTACCAGCCTGCAGATGGGGTTGGGACCCCTGCTCTATAGCATTCCAGACAAATGACTGTCTAGTCTCTTCTTGAAAATCTCCGGCAGTAGAATACGCACAATTAATCTACTGATTAACTGTTCTCACTGTCGGAAAATCTCTCCTTACTTCTAGATTGGTTTCCTCTTTAATGTCCTTCCATCCATTTCTTCTTATCATGCCTCAAGTGCTTTGGAAAATAAGTCAACTCTTCTCTATCACAGGCCCTAAAATATTGGAAGATTGCTATCATGTCACCCTTAATCCTTTCCTTCGTTAGACTAGACATACCCAGTTCCTGAAACAATTCATTATTTCCATCCTCCTAATCAACTTCGTTGTTCTTTCCTGCATTCTGTTCTAGTGGTGGGATTCAATTTTTTTTTTACTACCGATTCTGTGGGCATGGCTTGGTGGGCGTGGCAGGGTAAGGATAGTGCAAAATCTCCATTCCCACCCCACTCTAGGGGAAGATACTGTAAAATTCCTATTCCCTCCCCTCCCCCACTAACCTGCTTTACAGCTCTGTTCTCCTGTGCAGGGTAACAAAAGGAGACCCAGCCGATCAGCTGGGACTCGGGAGGCAGAGAATAGATAGGGGGCAGGGCCAGTCAGAAGTTGTATTCCAAACTACTCAAAATTTCTGCTACTGGTTCTCCAGAACTGATTAGAACCTGCTGAATACCACCTCTGTTTTCAACATCTTTTTTTGTATCGTGGTGACCAAAACTAGCCTTTGTGAAATATTCTTGGTGGTTTGGATTCATTATCCATTCCACCATTCCATCGTTATTAGTTTTACTCTATAATAAAATGATGAACACTGTACGTGTTGCATATGTGTGAGAAGGAGAAGTAGATACTGATGGGGTACATCATATGAATGGAAAAGGATTTTCAGCCTACAAAGCCACTACACTGAAAGCAAAACCCACGGAATTGCTTTCATCTAATTGATTATTCTTTTGTGTTTGAACACACTAAAGCAATTCTCCTGAATGAGAATGCAGTCTTCCTGAACTGACTGAGGTTGGGTTAGTTTAAGTGGTGCTTAAGGAGGTGTGACATTTTAATTTCTGCTATTTTTTTTTTAAAAAATATAGCTGTTGCTTAACAACCATCAGGCTTTTTAAAGCAAAGCCTGTTGTGTCTTGTTTTGTTTTAATGACAGAGTACCAATTTCTTTTAATGCTGCATTATAGCCATCTTATTCCAACTTCACACAAAGACATGCTCAATTTATGCATAGAACTGAATCATCTAAAAAGTTAATTGGCTCTTTAATGTTAAACAATAAATAGGTTTAAAAGATTTTCTTTATTTTTCTACCATTGATTGGAATTGTATTAGCATTCCAATATAAGGAAGGAAGGAAGGAAGGAAGGAAGGAAGGAAGGAAGGAAGGAAGGAAGGAAGGAAGGAAGGAAGGATGGATGGATGGAAGGATGGAAGGATGGATGGATGGATGGAAGGATGGAAGGATGGATGGAAGGAAGGAAGGATGGAAGGAAGGAAGGAAGGAAGGAAGGAAGAAAGAAAGAAAGAAAGAAAGAAAGAAAGAAAGAAAGAAAGAAAGAAAGAAAGAAAGAAAGAAAGAAAGAAAGAAAGAAAGAAAGAAAGAAAGAAAGAAAGAAAGAAAGGGACATTTTGCCTTTCTGGATTACAAGCTGAATTTAAATAGTAACTGAATGCAAAAGTTATTATGGAAAAATGAACAATTAAACTTTTCTCATGAACAATCATATGGTTCTATTTTTTTATATGTACAAAGCTTGTTGTCATCTGTTTCTGAGGGGAAAGAGAAGGGAAATATGAAATATGAAAAGAGGGGAAAAAGAAAGAAAAGGCATTAACTTCAGACTTGCTTTGTGCAATGGAATAAGATAATAACATCAAACCTCAACTTGTTTTACTTTAACATAATAATATAAACTAGGCATTTCTATAACAACAAACCTATGTAATTGGTAAAAATCCAAAATCAAAATTTTTATATGTGCATTTTCCACCTCAGGCCCAAAATCCAGAAGCAGTTTCCAAGGAGAAACAAAAATAATTGTATTTTTTTCCTTTTGTCAAGGCAGTCAATTTGGCCATTTCTACTAACTCCATCAACTTTTGAAGGCATTCATTCATTGTGGGAATCAAAGTGCCCTTCCATTTTTTGTGCATAGAACATTCTTGCTACCATCAACATATATAACACTAAAGTTCCCATTTTTTTCCAAGTCTTTTTCCTATTAAACCCAAAATAAAAGTTTCTGGTTTTATCTTAATATTCACTTTCAGAATCTTCTGTATTAAGATGTGAATACTACTCCAATATTTCTTTGTTTTTCACATGTCCACCATAAGTGATAAAAGGTCCTTTCTTTACTTTCGCACTTTCAACATTCATTTGAAATACCTTTATACGTTCTTGACAGCTTGTCTGGTGTTAAATACCAGCAATAAATCATCTTATAAAAATGTTCTTTTAAACTGTAATTTAATATACATTTTAAACCTTTCGTTCACATATTCTCCTATTGTTCAAGCATTGTATTATATCCAAAGTTCCTTGCTCACTGAATCATGCAATGCTTTACATATTCCTTAAGGACTACATATAAATCAAAATTCTTCTTTGACTTAGTTCTTTCTTTTTAACTGATCCTTGGAAAGCCCCACAAAAGCTAAATGTTTCCTATGTGCCCTCCAACTTGTAAACAAGGAGATAAGTGTGCATCACAATACTTTGTGTTGCTGATTAGGCCCTTTCAGACTCATAATTCAGGTTTGATCAGTCTGGAAGTCAGCTCTGAATTTTTGTCTTGATTCTCTTTGTTTGGTTTACCTTTTTGGATCTCTAGAAAGTAAACAAGTGTCCATTTCAACTTCCAATTGTCATGACTACGCAACACACACATGTGAAAACGATACCACATTGATCTGAAGAATGACAATTCCCTATATTGACATAGACTCTACATAACAAACATGTGCGGGATATTGAAAACCACTGTTTAGTTAACTTATGCGAATTAACTACGATACATGTGTTTGACTTACAATGGTTAATTATGGGTAATAAGGGTAATCATAACTAATGGAAGATAATACAGGAAATCATTATAAATACCAGGTCGGTGGAACATGGGTTGGAGCCAACTTTATTTTATTTGCTTAACTATTTTCTTGGAGTTCTTGCGGAGGAAGGAATAAAAAAGAAACTTTCGTTTTACCAAAGATTGAAGCAAAGTGTTTTATTTTCTCCACGATTTTGACCCAAAGAGAGGTTGAGAGGAAAGTTGGCTCTCCCCATTCTTTCTTCCAAAATATTTGGTCATCTGCAATATGGCTGAAGGTACTGGTGCTGGAGGCGGTTTGGAAGACGTTTTGGAGGCGGAGGAGGATGCTACAGTTGGCACAGCTGGAGTCTTGCGGGAACAATCATCCGGCCAATTGGATGAGAATGTTGGTGTTGGGGCAAGTGGGCAGGATACCGCGAGGTGTGACAAAGATTCTCAGCCAGCAGTATGGCCGAAAACCCAGAAAGAACAAAAGTTGGGATTGGAGTTGAAGGACGATATGTCGGGGAAGGTTTCTCAGGGGAAGCCTCCTACATTTATGCCGCTGCCCTCTGGGACATTTGATAAATGGAGCGAACGACGGATTGCTGATGAAGACGAATGGAGTACTTCTACCGCTAGTTTAAATGCTAGTACGTTGGAATTGCTCCATGTCAAGTATGGTGAATTAAGCATTCGCGAGGCTACTAACAGGAATGTTTGGGACAGTCTAGGGAGGCGACTTAGGATGGAAGACACTTCTTTCTTTAGTTCAAGTGCCAGAGATAGCAGGGATATGATTAGACGGTTGGAGGGAGTATTTTCCACAGAGATAGATGAGTCCTTGGCAGATGTAGTGGGAGTATCAAGAACTCGAAGTAAAACCTCCAAGCCAGTAGACTCCAGGGCTGAATTTAGAGATGCACAAGTGGGCAGTAGACAAGCATCCCGGCCTGGGGTCAGTCAGGGACATCTGGATGTTGACCCCAAAGAATGGTTTTGGGGTCCACCTCCTATAAATACCTCATTTCATGGGAACCCTGATAGGTTGGCATTATTTTTAAGCCAGGTTGTAAGCCACCTAGAATTATATTCAAATTGCTACTCTTTTCAGTGGTCCATTATCGTTGCTATCACTACAGTGTTAACAGGAGATGCTGATGATTGGGTGGCAGAGCTGCACAGTGTGCATACGAAAGAATTGATGTTGGCTTGTTTCTGGATGCACTCAAAATTCAGTTTGAAGATCGCTCGCGGATTCACCAATATGAAGAGGCTTTAATGTCATTAAAGCAGGAGGGGAGTCCTGCTATAGAGTATGTCAGAGAGTTTAGAAAATTAGCAACTAGGTTGCGCACTTGGCCGGAAAGACTGTTGATTAGGGAATTTAGAACTGGTTTAGATAAAGAATTAAGGCAGGCTTGTCTTTATAGGGGGGTCCCCCAGAAATTAGGGGAATGGTATAAAACAGTTGTGGAATTGGATGTGGGATTAAGGGAATTCCGTCCTATGTTTGGTGGTCCTAGAAGACCACAAATAGAAGTGTTAACAACAAGGGGTAAGATGGGAGAAACAGCTAAAAGTAATAGTAGAGGAATGGGGTCGATGGGATGTTTTAAGTGTCAAGGTCTGGGACATAGGGTGATGGAATGTCCATCTATAGACACTGATATTAGAAAACAGGTGGCCCACATTCCTGGAGCCACAATTAGTAATGTACAAGGTAGTGGAGTGCCATGTAGTACGAAACAAGGGGTAGTTATTTCTGAAAGATCCCAAGGGATATCACAAAAACTGGATAATGAAGTAATGATAAAGAGACATGAGAAGAAAACAAAGGATGGGAAACCATCACCTAGGGTAGTCTCGGGGCTATATGATAGTGGAGAGGAAAGTCCGGAGGAGGAGGATTTGGTGAGTAATCCTGTATGAGCATTTGTCATACCAGTAGTATTGGAGAATCTACAAAGGAAATTGAGAAGTCATTATGGAGCTTTTATCGACACTGGATGTACTAGATGTTTAATTAGTAAAAAAGTAGTTGATGACTTACAGTTAGCAGTGGAAGATCTGCCTAAACCTATGTGTTTTGAACAAGTAGATAGTTTGTTATTGGGGGGAGGTCCTGCTACAGTAATGACAACCCCTATCAAACTAGAGATAGGAAGCCATTGGAAGTCTTTATGCTTTATCGTAGTACCACAGATGCGGGAGGCACTAATTTTAGGTCTAGTATGTTTAGACAAATGGAAGCCCACAATATGGTGGGAACATGGTTTCCAGAAGTTACGAATTGTAGTTGGACCTATGTCCCCTCCATATATACATAATAGAGAAATTGTAACAGCTGTGGCTGATCGTGGGAAAATACTTTATCCTGAAGTATATAAAAATTTGTTGGATGTATTTAGCGAAAAGGAGTGTGAAACATTACCACCACAGCGACCAACTGATTGCGCGATTGATTTAATTCCTGGAGCAAAGTTTCCAAAACCAAGAATGTATGCCATGACTCCAAAAGAGATGGAGGAAATGAGACAATACATAGATAAGAATCTGGCACATGGATTTATCCAACCAGGGAAATCACATATAGCTGCCCCTGTTTTGTTTCATGAAAAAAAAAATGGTGGATTACATCTTTGTGTTGACTTTAGAGGCCTCAATGCTATTTGCATAGACAATGTATACCCCTTCCCATTAATCAATGATTTGTTAGCAAATTTAGCAACTGGCCGTTATTTCACTAAATTGGATTTACATGAAGCCTACTACCGAGTTCGGATATGAGAGGGGGATCAATGGAAAACTACTTTTAATTGCCCTCTTGGAGGTTTCCAGTTTAATGTTATGCCATTTGGGCTGCAAGGAGCACCCGCAGACCTTATGCAACTTATAAATGAAGTATTACAGGAACATTTATATTGTGGCATTTTAGTATATTTAGATGACATTTTGATTTATACTAAAACAATGGAGGAGCATGTGGCTTTGGTGAGAAAAGTTCTACAAAAACTACTTGACGTTAAGTTGTATGTTAAACTATGGAAGTGTGAGTTTCACTGCACATCGTTGGATCATTTGGGGTATCGCATATCAAATAAAAGATTAGAGATGGATCCCAATGAAGTCAAAGCAGTAGTTGACTGTACAGCACCAAAAACACAAAAACAATTACAAAGTTTTCTAGGATTCACGAACTTTTATCGGCAGTTTATTCCTAAATTCGCACAAATAGCTTTACCACTAACAGAATTATTATGAACTAAACATCAACCACCAAAACCTAGACCCAGCCAATCCATTATGTGGTCACAGGAGTGTTAGCAAGCGTTTGACACTAAAAGCCTTATTTTCTCAAGACCCTATTTTGCAACATCCTGATACAACTAAAAGTTTTGTAGTACAAGCTGATACAAGTGATGTGGCTGTGGGAGCTGTATTATTACAATATAACTAGAAGGACAGTTACAGCCATGTGCATATACATCACAAAAATTTAAAATGACAGAGTGAAGGTGGGCTATTTGGGAAAAAGAAGCTTTCGCTGTAAAATGGGCACTTAGTACGTGGCAACACCTATTGGAAGGATTAAAAAGAAAAAAAATGAAGTGTGGACAGATCATAAAAATGTGCAAGCCTTACAAAAACCAAAAAAACTGTCCCCTAAACAAGTGAGGTGGGCCTTGTATTTTAAACATTTTGATTTCCATTTGCGATATGTCCCGGGAGGAAAAAACTTCATGGCAAATGCACTATCTCGACTCCCACAATACAATATATCTAGAGATGAAGTTATTCAGTATATGATCTCTGCGGGAGTACCGACTGAACACATTCAAGTATTGACAACAAAAGAGATAACCAAAAAGGAATTACAAGAGGCTACAAAAACGGATGTGTGGATAAAAACCAATAACACTGATTGTTTATATAAAGATGAGTTATATTGTAAAGGGAATAAAATATATGTTCCATTGGGTTATAGAAAAAATATATTATCCCAATGTCATGATGTTTGACAAGCTGGACACTTTGGATTTTTGAAAACACTACATTTGGTAAGGCAGCAGTTCTGGTGGCCACATATGAGATCAGAAATTGCACAATACATTAAAGAATGTCACATTTGCGCTACTGCAAAACCACAGGTAGGAAAACCTTTAGGATTATTACAAACTGTATCAGATCCCAGTTGGTCATGACAAGACATAGCAATGGATTTTATTGTAGAATTACCCAGCAGTAATGATATACAGTAATCTGGACTGCTATAGACCTGTTTTCAAAGCAGGCTCACTTCATTCCATGCAAAGGGTTATCGTCGACAACGAAGTTAGCAAATCTATTCATAAAACATATATATCGGTTACATGGTATACCCAGGAGAATAATTTCAGATAGGGGTGTGCAATTTACGGCACAATTTTGGAGGGAGTTTGTACATCTTTTGGGATCCTCACAAGGTCTTAGCTCAGCATATCATCCTAGCACTAATGGTGCTGTTGAAAGAGATAATGCAATGATTGAGAGATATTTGAGATCATATATTTCTTATCAACAGCATGAATGGGCTGATTTAATTCCATCTGCTGAAGTAGCATATAATAATGCCATATGTGAAAGCACAGGATATAGTCCGTTCCAAATAGTAAATGGAATAGAATTTGTTCCAATCCCCGATTTACATTGTGATGATCAACATCCCATGAATCTCAATGTGGTTGAAAAAAATACAAACTAATTGGGATAAAGTAAAAGAGACTCTCAATAAAACAGCACTAGAATACAAGTAAAACCCGTGACCATAAGACTTAAACTACCACCATGGTTACACCGAATACAACCTGTGTTTCATGCTAGTTTACTGAAGCCTTTAGAACATGTTAGTGTCCCTCAACTTGAAAAAGATGTAATAACTAAAGATTCTACACATGCTGAAATTGACAAAATCTTAGATGCTTGAATACACAGAAAAGCACTGCAATATTTAGTGAGATGGAAGGGGTACCCAGAAACAGAAGCAACTTGGGTGAAAGTGTCAGATATATGTGCAAATAGACTGATAAGACAGTTTCATGCCAAATATCCAGATAAACCCAGACCATAAGTAAAGAAATAAGTAGTAATATAATATATATTGTTTTACAGACTGGTTCCTGGTAGAGGGGGATGCCTGTCACAACTACACAACACATGCATGTGAAAATGATACCATATTGATCCGAAGAATGACAATTCCCTATATTAACAAAGATTCTACATAACAAACATGCACGGGATATTGAAAACCATGTTTAGTTAACTTATGCGAATTAACCACGATATATATGTTTGATTTACAATGGTTAATTATGGGTAATAAGGGTAATCATAACTAATTGAAGATAATACAGGAAATCATTATAAATACCAGGTCCATGGAACGTGGGTTAGAGCCAACTTTATTTTATTTGCTTAACTATTTTCTTGGAGTTCTTGCGGAGGAAGGAATAAAAAAGAAACTTTCGTTTTACCAAAGATTGAAGCGAAGTGTGTTTTATTTTCTCCACGCTTTTGACCCAAAGAGAGGTTGAGACCAATATTGCAACTGCAACTAATAAGTTTTACAGAATTTTTAGTATGCAATGATGTTTTCAGCTTATAGGTTGTTCACATTCAGAACAAACTTGATGCCTCATGGAGGCTGAGGGCATATCTGTATTGTTATTTTCTTGCTCTAGAACAATTCAGCACATTGTTACAAAGGTGGGTAGAATGGAGTTATAAAGGGTGCCTTGAAATGCAAAGTTCAACCAGGTAATCTCTCAAAGGTGCTGTTTCAAAAAGGAAACAGGACTATCCCAAAGGTGCTTTTTCAGGAGGCAATTGGAATTTCTTGTTTTTCTTCTAAGACGTTTTGCTTCTCATCCAAGAAGCTTCTTCAGCTCTGACAGGATAGTGGGGAATTGAAGGATTTCATGTTTTCAGAGAAAAACAAGAAAGTCCAATTGCTTCCTGAAAAAGCACCTTTGGGACAAAGATGACCTAGATGACCAAGAATCTCTACAGAAACTGAGCTATGTTCTTTTTTTCTTTTTCTTTTGAGGAAAATGTTTCACTTCTCATCCAAAACGTTTCATCAGTTCATCATTGAGACAACCATGACCTGGATGACTGAGAATCACCACAGACATTCATCTCCAGGTAACTCACAACCTGAAGCAAAGACTTCCATGGCTGAGGTCTACTAAGAGCAAGGGTCTTCAAACTTGGAAAGTTTAAGACTTGTGGACTTCAACTCCCAGAATTCCTGAGCTAACATGACTGAAGGAGGAATTCTGGGAGTTGAAGTCCACAAGTCTTAAAGCTGTCAAGTTTGAAGGCCTCTGACTAAGAGAGAGAGAGTTCAGGAACTATGCTCAGATTCTTCATGCAGATGGTCCCAAACTCAGTCCAGATCAAAGGATCAACCACAATCTGGAGACATTCAGTTGGAGAATTTAAATAATGAATTAACTGATAAATAACCTGTTCTGGTAAAGGGGTGTCCTACATTTCTAAGTGTTTCTAACCCAGGGGTCTCCAACCTTGGCAACTTTAAGACTTATGGACTACAACTCACCGAATTCCTCAGCTAGCTGGCTGAGGAACTCTGTGAGCTGAAGTCCACAAATCTTAAAGTTGCTAAGGTTAGAGACCCCTGTTCTAACCAACCTTTCCTCACAACCACCACTCACTCTACCAATCTTTTATTTTCTGTCTTAACTTGAAGCATTTCAAGCAACTGAAACTAACAAGCATGCACGTACACACAAATAAAAACTACTGATATATGCATAGTTCCATATAAGTATATCCTAAATTGGTACCCTAACAAAAAAAAGCAATGTGTGTTTTTTGTTGTAGAGTTCGGCATGTACTATATATGGATTGTTATCTACAGTAATTTCAAAAGTCTGTTTATGTAGGACATATTTCCTGCTGAAGTTGCACTCCCAAAAGAAAGTGATTTATAAAATGCAAAAAAAACAACAACCAAAAAACAAATAATGAATCCCACTGCAGAAGTAAAACCACAACTAACTGTTACTAAATAAAATGAAGCAATTGGGCAAATTTAAAAAAAAGTAGCTGTCTTAACGAGAACATTTTTCAGCACAGAATTAAGCTACTGCACACGGGACATCCAGCAATAACATGCTGCATAATGTATATCTAAACACTTTGTAATTGCGCATTATCTTGTACATGGAAAAATAATATGTTCCACACTTATCTGCACCTAATAATAGATTGTGGTGTTCTTTATACATTGGCTCTTAACAGAAATGTGAAGCAGCTCAAAGCATCACTTGCTGGAGATAAGTGAATCAATCTATTTCTGCCTTGAGTCAATTTTGCATATGTTAATGCAATTTTTATATTAGTTTACTAGAAAATACTTAATATTTTTTGCATCGCCCCATTCACCAATGGATGCAGCCTGAAATATAACTGCAATTAATTCCAGTTTTGGTCACCATATTATAAAAAAGATGTTGAGACTCTAGAAAAAGTACAGAGAAGAGCAACCAGGATGATTAGGGGACTGGAGGCTAAAACATACAACGAACGGTAAAGAGAAGGACCAGGGGAGACATGATAGCAGTCTTCCAATATTTGAGGGGCTGCCACAAGGAGGAAGCTATTTTCTAAAGCGCCTGTAGGCCAGACAAGGAATAATGGATGGAAACTGAACAAGGAGAGATTTAACCTGGAAATAAGAAGAAACTTTCTTACAGTGAGAACAATCAACCAATGGAACAGCTTGCCCTCGGAAGTTGTGGGAGCACCATCACTTGAGACTTTCAAGAAGAGATTGGACTGCCATTTGTCAGAAATGGTGTAGGGTCTCCCGCTTGGGCAAGGGGATGGACTAGATGATCTACAAGGTCCCTTCCAACTCTGATTATCTGTTATCATATATATTCAGGATCAATGGATAACATGTGACAAAATTAAACAAAATGGCACTAAAAAGATCACATTTTTTAAATTAAAAAAGAAAAAGCCAATTTCTTGTGGTTCTTTTTTCTAGAAATGTCATGTTTCCATCGGTGCATGGTTGACCCAAGGAGACCACAATAGCTTACAAAAGCTTGTGCCTTTAAGTAAAATGTGTTAGTCAGAAACGGTGCTACCATACTGATTTTTGGCACAAAATATACATATCTGCTGACAATAATTTCAATATCGAATACCCAAAAAAATGCTGCTTTTAAATGTGGACATTAATTTAGTACTTCACATAGAAATTTAGCCACAAAAGGGACTGAGGCTCTGTATGCATCTATTTAAAAGCAGATATTAATTCACTCTGCCCTCAAGTTCATAACGTTGTAATGCCTGTTAGTTTAGAAAACTATTCACACAGAGCACTGTTTTTCAAACTTGGCAACATTAAGATGTGTGGAGTCTGGCAGCTGAAGTCTACACATCTTAAAGTTGCCAAGGTTATGAAGAGTTGTTCTAGAAGATCAAGAAGACTGATCCCATTCCAGGTACTGCATGTTAGGCATTGATAAATGCTAGTATGTCTGGAGATATTTCTAGTCTAGTGAGAAGGAGGACTAGGGGTAACATGATAGCACTATTCCAATATTGGAGGGGCTGCTACAAAGAAGGGAGTGGTCAACCTATTCTCCAAAGCACCAGAAGGCAGGACAAGAAACAATTTATGGAAACTAATCAAGGAGAGAAGTAACCTAGAACTAAGGAGAAATTTCCCAACAGTGAGAACAATGAAGGCTTTTAAGAAGAGATTGAACACTTGTCTGTACTGGTATAGGTGGAACACTTGCCACTTGTCTGTAGTGGTATAGTGCAGAGGTGTCAAACTTGATTTCATTGAGGGTCACATCAGAATTGTGTTTGACCTCAGGGGGCCAGATAGATGTGGGCAGCTCAATGTCACTCATGTTGGAGGCGCAGGTGGTGGCCCCAGTGCTCTGCCAGCAAAAATGGGCTCTGTTTTTGACTGCCATGGCTTCCTGCAACCCTCTGCCAGCAAAAATGGTGCTCGGGAGTATCACATGCAACCCTCTCGAGCTCTGTTTCTCTGGCAGACGCACTATGTGCCAGTCCTTCGCTGTTTCCAGAATGGCCCTGTGGGCCAGATCTAAGCACTCTGTGGGTCAAATCCAGCCCAAAGGTCTTGAGTTTTACATCCCTGTTATAGGGCCTCCATCTTGAGCAGGGGGTTGGACTGCAAGATCTCTAAATTCCATCCCAACTCTTGTTATCCTGTTATCCTGGATGGGTGAGCAACCGAGATGATAAGGAAAGAAAATCTTATGAGGAATGGCTGGAGTTACTAGGTATGTTTAGCTTTGGAAGAGAAGACTGCATGGAAATTTTCTTCAAGTGCCTGAAGAACTGTCATGCAGGGGACAGAGCAGATTTGTCCTGAATTTTTCCATAAGACTTGGGAAAGTATTAAGAGTAATGCATAACCTTACCTGATAAAACTCGGACTTCTGCTTCATTTCCAGTTCTTGAACTAGCAGGATTTTTGGCAAGGCATCTATAGATCCCACTGTCCCCTACTTGAATCCGACTGATTTGTAAAGATCCAGAAGGCAAAATGGCTACTCGAGTGTCACCAGGATTCAGAAGTAGATCTTCTTGGTTCCTCTGCCAGTGGACTGTAGGCATAGGTTCACCCACAACTTCACACTTTAATAAAATGGTGTCACCTGAAAATGCTGTGACGGAGTCTGTCTGGGACAGAAACCTCAATGGACCTGCAGGAAAAAAAAGATAATTGAAATTAAGGAAGAATATAAATCTAAAAGATACATATATAAACACAAATGCACATCTTATTTATTTATTAAGTTTATATGCCACTCATTTCACCATGATATAATTTTGGACAGCTTACAACATGATAAAACAATATTATAAAACAGTATTTTTTATATTTTTATCTATTGTTTTGGAAAATTTAATTAATTGGCTTCTGGCAGAAGAAGATAAGACACAACCAATGGAGAGGGTAAAGAGAGAAATTAGCCTGGAATCATTACGTTGCCACAAACAATCCAAGTCCATCTCCTGTTGAATTCTGTTATCTAGCACCAATTTAGTGCTCACCAAGAGTTGACTAAATTATTGTGTACATTCATGAGCAATAAACAGTTTAATTGGAATTTAATATGTGTGGTCCTCGTTCTTTATACCTGAAACTTTCAATCAGAAATGATTTTCACATATTAGTATAGCAATAAAGTAATATTCAGCCATAAAACCAATGGGATTTTGTGATAATGGCATTCCTCAAGATACAATTCAACTAAAAATAATTAAAGTCCTAGATTAAAACCAGATTGTTTATTTTGTGTGATATAATTTTATAACACTGAAGGACTATCACACTGGAGGTGGCTGATTGATTAATAGGCAAGATGGGCAGCAAGAAAATTTAATAAATAAAGTAATCATCCCAAAAGAATACTTCAGCATTACTGGCATTGACAAATTCACCATCAGTCAATTGCAAAAGACAACTTTACTCAGAATACCTTACATCCTGCAAAGCTACCTCTAACACCACAAAACATCAACATCTGCCTATCCCAAATCCTTGAGAAGAAATTGATAAGCAGACAAAAATGCAGCATCAGGTCTAAACATCTGACTCACTCTGTGATAAATCATCATCATCATAATAATAATCAGAAAAAAATCAGACCACAGCAACACAAAGAAGTCAAATCCTCCAGGAGGGGTCTAGGTGGGGAAGCTTTAATTGGGAAAAGTTTGGATTAAGGAATTACTTAATAGCTATTTTAGAATAAATTATTGGAATGCTTGCAGAAATGCATCAGAAATTGCTCCAGGGAAAAGAAACAGTGTTTTTGGATGATGTAATATATCAAACGCTCATAATTTTTTCTCCAGATTTTATCTGTCAGGTTATGTGAAACCTGCCAATTTCATTTTATTCAAAATCACACTTTAACAAATAATAATCTAATGCAATATATAAATCTAGTCAAAGGATAGTATTGGTAAGGACAACAGATATGGGGTAAAGATTAGAAGAAATTTCATAATGATCAACATTATTTGATAGTAGAGATTATTTGCTGGAAGTGTAGAAGGAAAAAAAAAACTAGAATGACCATCTGCTAGGGGTATAGAAATACAATGAAGTACACAATGGAGCATACCAGAAAATTTGAATATATGTAAGATAATTATCTGGACTCAATTATAGCAGTGATGGGTGCACCATTGAAAGATCTGAAAAACCACAATGCAGATAAATTCTCCTGAAGATAATCTATGTATGTGTTCACTGAGAACTGACCTCAATTAGATGGCACATAATCCATCAGTCAAGAAAGAATACCATTATCATCTTGTACAAAAAAATTCATAGTACTTCTGCAAAGACTATAGGCAGTTTACACAATCAAAAGAACCTTATACAAAATTCAACCTCTCTTGCATCTCTCCACCCAAAACCACAAATGAAAAGAAATATTTGAGGGGCCACCACAAAGATGAACGGGTCAATCTATTTTCCAAAACACCAAAAGGAAAGAGAAGAAACAATGAATGGAAACTAACCAAGGAGAGAAGCAACTTAGAACTAAGGAGAAATTTCCTATCCATGGGAACAATCAACCAATGGAAAAGTTTGCCTTCAGAAGTTGTGGGTGCTCCATCACTGGAGGTGTTCAAAAAGAGACTGGACAACCATACGACTTCAGCAACAGAGTGGTCAATGTCTGGAATACTCTACCTGACTCTGTGGTTTCTTCCCCAAACCCCAAAAACTTTAACCTTAGACTGTCTACTAATGACCTCACTCCTTTCCTAAGAGGTCTGTAGGGGGGCCTGCATAAGCGCACCAATCGTGCCTACTGTCCCTGTCCTATTGTTTCTTTTATTTTTCTTATAGGTATCCATTTCATGTATTCATAACTATGTATATACTTATACCTATTATCTTATAAGCAATTGACAAATCAAATAAATTATAAAATTCTAAATTTGTCTGAAAAGGTGTATTCTCCTCCTCGAGCAGGGCTTTGGACTAGAAGACCTCCAAAGTACCTTTCAACTCTATTATTCTATGTCCTATTAATGAAAATTACTGACTGAAGAGTCTGTCAAAAACATTTGAAAAGGTAGCACTATTACTATTAGTGCTCAAATGCTATCCAGAATAAAATGGTGTTGAAAACTTTGTGAAAAGCTAAAAGGCTGAAGGGACAGGCATCTAAAAGGTTCTTCTATATCAGGGATGTCAAACTTGCATTGTCACGGCATCGTCATGTGCAGTGGTGGGATTCCAAATCGTGTGGTACCAGTTCTGTGCACTTTGTATGTGGCTTGTCCTCAGTGAGGTGAGCTCAAAGATTGCCCTTGGTGAGGTGAGCTGTTCTTTTAGCTCAGCTGAGGTGCGGCAATCCACTCTACCGTACGAATCAGCTGAGCTAAAAATCAATGGAATAAAGGACGGGAAAGAGCAGGGGTGGATGGGCAGGGCCAGCCAGAGGTGGTATTTGCTGGTTCTCTGAACTAGTCAAAATGTCCACTAACCGGTACACCAGAACTGGTCTGAACCAGCTGAATAACACCTCTGGTCACGTGACATATCGGGAATTTGTTCCCTTTCGCTAAACTGGGCATGGGCATGGCCAGTGCATGATGCATACAGCCTGTGGGCCACAAGTTTGACAGCCCTGGTCTAGTCTAACTGTCATGGCCCTGGACTCAGACAGGACAGACATTGAAGAAGAGGCTCCAACAGAACCTCTGGATCTTAGAAGACATAAAGCCAAGAACCACTTGAGGCTGATTAAACTTAGACACAGCTGGAACAGTCAGATAATTTGGATGACATTTGGCCCCCAAACCTGGGTGAGTAAAGAGCACAGCAACATTGTTCTATTAGGTTTCTTGCCAGGCAAGAGAGTAAATCTCTTGATTAATAATAGCTGGCTGCAGCCTGATTTAATAAGGAAGCTCTGATCTATGTTCTCTTTACTGGATACAATCTCTGATCTGTGACTCTTGAATGATATTAGAAACATTGAATTGGCTGATAACTCTGGCTCAATTCTTGGAAATTTGGACTGTATTTGGACTATTCTTTTGAACGTTCCTATTTGGCAGCATATCGTTCAGGCAACTATCTGAGACTCTTTGATTTTCAGGCTGTTATCTCTTGACTTTAAGTAAAGTGTGATTTACCATATCAACTTTGTGTGAGTCAGTAATTGAAAACTGAGGCAGGACACCAGCTCCTTGTCCAGGACAGGAATTTTCATCAAGAATGTTGCCATTATTTGAAATCTTCCAGTGAGGAAACGCCTATGGTTCCAGGAGAAAAACTGTTTCATCACTTAATAGTTTTCATGATCAAAAAAATTCTTGTTACTTCAGATCTCCTCTGAAGTTTCAATTTATTATTTCTGGTCCTATCCACAGGAATTATAGAGAACAAATTCATATCTCCTTTCCCATGACATAGGAACATTATTGGAACACTATTATGAGGTTCTCCTCAATCTTTTCTTTTTTTGAGTTAAGCATAGCCAGTTCCTTTACCCATTCTTCATAAAATTTAGCCTTGAAGTCCCTCATCATTTGTATTATTGGTTACTATATTGTTTTCATTTTCTCAGCTTCATTGGTTTAGTGTGATGACCAGAATTGGTTACAATTGAAGTGGAAGTATGGATACTGTAGAGCAGAAGTAGCAAAGTCAAGGCCTGTGAGCCGGATCCAGCCCATGAGATGCTTAGATATGACCCGCGGAGCCGACCTAGAAACTGAAAGATCGGCCACAAATAGATAGTGCCTCTACCAGCAAAAATGGATGAGTTACTTTTGGCGTAGTTCGTATTTTGGGGAAAACACAATACTTATGGATAGCAAATACTATTTGTATCTTGTTGATGCACCCCAAGATTGCATTAGCTGTGGTGGTAGCTGCAGTGCACTCAGTCCATATTCCAATGTTAGGTTATGTTTTGAACCTGGATTTTTCTACTTCTGGTTCAAAATTTGAACTCTTGGCAACTGACTCATATTTATGATGGTTGCAGTGTCCCGGGGTCACAGTGATCATTTTTGCAACCTTCTGACAAGCCAAGTCCATAGGGAAACCAGATTCACTTAACAACCATGTTACTATGATGACCCGGGGTGGCATACAAAAGCAACAAAGTCATAAAAACAGGTGAAGTCCCTTTAATTCCTTCAACTTGGTTTCAAAGGTCCAATTATCATTGACTGGAGAAAAAAAATCACAAAAAAACCCCCACAAACAGTTGAGAAAAGGAAGAACTTCTGTCCAAACTCAAAATACATATAAATTATAAATAGGAAAAAACAACACAAACTACACTGAAGCAATTAATGAGACAAGGCAGGATAAGGGCTTGAAGACACATTGGGATATAGAACTACACACATTGGGAAGGATGCCAGAATTCAGATAAGAACTGACAAACTAGAAATATTTTCATGCTTTGCTTCCAGCACTGGCCCATGTGCAGTTCATCCTTTTAAACAGTCCTCACAGTTGCAGCCCATGAAGGGGATCAAGGCCCTTTCTTCCCCTGTAGACCACACCATTCACGTTGCTCCCTTATCCATTCCTCCCTGCGTGCCCTAGGATGAAGAGGGGATGGGCCTGGGTCTTCCTCTGAATGCTCAGTCGGCCTGTGCCCTTCCCCAATTTCCTCCACAACCTCCTGAACCACATTCCCATTCCCTGTTGGCTGTTCCGCTTCTCCCTCGGAGTCAGATTCTAACAGGGGCATGACAGTTACAAACTTAAAAATAGTGATTCACTTAACAACTGTAGGAAGAAAGATCACAAAATGGAGCAAAACTACTTAACAAAAATCTCACTTAGCAATAGAAATTTTGTTCCTAACTCTGGTCATACAGGTAGTCCTCGGCTTACAATCTCAACTTATGTTGTTAAGCGACACATTTGTTGAGTTTTGCCCATTTTCCAATCTTTCTTCCCACAGTTGTTAAGTGAATCCCTGTAGTCGATATGGTAAATTAGTCACCTGGTTGTTAAGCTTATGATCAGGCTACTTAAATATTTAAATGGCAATTCTTTTTATCTATCTTCTCTCCTCCTCCTTAGTGCTTCTGTGATTATGTTGATGAGGAGCTGAAGGTCTTCTTGCTTACTGCCAAGCAGAACTGTATCATCAGCATATCTTAAATTGTTGATCCAAACACTGTTTACTTTATACTTCAATATTTTCCAGTGCTTCGTTGAAAACTGACTCAGAGAAGATATATTATAAAACAACAGTGGTGACAGAATATAGCCCTGTCTGACCGCTCTTCGTATTTCTGTAGTGTCTCAGTATATTCGGCCTCAAAATCAAAGGGACCGGTTTGGACAAAACTCAGCAGCAGTTTTTCTTGCGGCTATTAATAAAAATAGGATCGCCAACATGATTGCCAATGTCCAATGATGTATATGGCATAACAAGACGATGATTAAACAAACTGTTATAAGTCAAGAACTACTTGTCTTGCCTGATTGCCACAACATGTTTGTATTTGATGAGAATACTTGTCATCTTCACCTTCTTTTCCTGAAATAGCCATCTTGGCTGACAATAATTTTAGGAAATGTATAGCCTGAATCCCCTTTCTTGTTTCTACAGTTAAAAGTTCCCATGGTAGCAGATCGATTTTTTTATTTTTTTATTTTACACCACAGAGCAAAAGACTCATTAGCTAGTTCTCTTTCATTTCTTCTAATCATCTGGGAAAATAAAAACACAAAATCTTCCTGGTTTTCACACTAAATTCTTGGCACAATGTCAGGGTTTCGAACCATCCAGTATGCTCTTGAAAAGAAGACAGATTAAAAAGTGCCTTTTAAGTTCGTTTAAATTAAAACATAGATACATATGGTGACACAATTCCCAGAATGACCTCAGGAAGCTGTTTAAAACTACTTTGATATCTGCAGCAGGATATCACATAACAGAGCAGCAAAGATGAATTGGAATCAGAAAGGAAGAATTTCGGTCTTTTTTTTTTTAATGACAGGAGGTATCTGGTATTATCTGAATTTCAAAATTGCTTTGACATTGAATATTTCCCCCATCTACTGATGCATGGAATAAATTCCTTCATGATTGCTGGGTTTCCTGATATTCTAAATCTGCTCTACTTCAATTATGTATATCCTCAGTTACAGATCTGTCTTGTCATATCAACAGCAAAAATCACTTAGACCAGGGTGTCAAACTCAATTTCATTGAGGGCCACATCAGGGTTGTGTCTGACCTCAGAAGGGCTGGGATGGACCTGGCCAGGATGATGTCACTCATGTTAGGGGGGTGCCAGTGATGGCTCGAATACTCTGCCAGTGAAAATGGGCTCTTGAAGTTCATTTTTGCCTGCAACGGCCTCCTGCAACCCTCTGCCAGCAAAAACACAGTTCGGGATGAGGGGCATGTGTGGCCCCTGTGAGCTTCATTTTAAGCTGGGACAGCATCTTGTAATCTTCTGCCAGTGAAAACGAAGCCTGCAAGGGCCAATGTGGCTCTCCTGAGCTCCATTTTCACTTACAAGAGGCACCACATGCCTGTCCTTTGCTGTTTCCAGGGCAGTCACGCAGGCCAGATCTAAGCACCCCCGTAGGCCGGATCTGGCCCCCAGGCCTTGAGTTTAACACCCTTGACTTATATACTTGTTGTGGTTAGCTGGCAGCAGGTACAGATGGCTGAGGAGAGTGAGGACTCAGATGAGGGGCCAGGACCATTAGGGAGTAGACAGCTGCCTTCAGGGATTGTGGGGGTTGGCAGCAGCAATGAGGATGTTCCCGAGGAGCCTGTGCCAAGTGCACATGCACACAGGGCTGCTCATAGGAAAGAGCAGCTGCAACAGCACGGGCGACTCAGGAGTAGGGCTGCAAGGTAATGGCTCCTCCTTCAAGAAGATAAAAGCCAGCTATGAATCAGACATTCTTTCTTGGAAGCAAAAACGTTTTGAAACCCCAGCCTCGTGGACATTGCAGTATCTTAAGTTGGTATTTAAAGACTCTTGTGTTGTAAAATATTTCTTATCTGTTATTCTTGGCAGCCTCACACAGTTTTGTCGAGGCTCATGCTTATCAAAGTTAATGGTTTGCAGCATTACCATAATGGGGATTCGTAAGAATCATTAAAAGGTTTCTGTTCCGTTTGGTTCGTGTTTGTTTTATTGGAAAAGGGTTTGGGTCAGAACAATACTGCTTCACAGTGCTTTTATAGCACTAAGCTGTTTACAGAGTCAGCATATGCCCCCCAGCTCTCTGGGTTGTCAGTTTACCGACCTTGGAAGGATGGGTCAACCTTGATGGATAGATAAACAGACAATAGATAATAGATGGATGAGATGGATGGTTGGATGGATGGATGGATGGATGGATGGATGGATGGATGGATGGATGGATGGATGGATGGATGGATAGATAGATAGATAGATAGATAGATAGATAGATAGATAGATAGATAGATAGATAGATAGATAGATAGATAGATAGATAGATAGATAGATAGATAGATAGATAGATAGGCAGGCAGGCAGGCAGACAGACAGACAGACAGACAGATAGACTTATATTTTGCAAGAGCAGGCCTTCCTCTAATGATGAAAGGATCACTGCTATTAATGGCCAGGAGATGGCATTTACTATTATTATCTGCCTTTGAGGAGCCTGAAACTGCAAGGAAACTGCCAATCCCACCTATAAAGAACAGGTGTTGGAGACCAGCAGGAGAAGACAATAACAGTAACTACAGGTACTCCCTGACTTACAACCATTCATTTAGCAAGTTTTCAAAATTACAAGTGTACTAGAAAAAAAAGTGACTTATGGCTGGCTGGTCCCCACACTTAATGACTATCACAACCTCCCCACCCTCACACAATCCAAATTCAGATGCTTGGCACCTCCTCTATTTATGACAACTGCAGCATTCTGGGGTCGTTTGATCACTATTTACAACCTTCCCAACCAACTTTCAACAAGCTAAGTCAATCAAGGAAGCTGGCTTCTTATAACAACTGCATGATTCGCTTGAAACCTGCAGTGATTCATTGACCAATCATGGCTAAAAATGGTCATAGGATTGGGCATGCATGACTCACTTTCCTTGCTTAGCATGGAAAGTCTAGGCCCAAGTGTGGTCATAAGTCAAGGATTACCTGTAATGAGCAGTCTAATAGCATCTTTCTATGATTGTTCAAAAGGGACGCGGTGGCTCAGTGGCTAAGATGCTGAGCTTGTCAATTAGAAAGGTCAACAGTTCGGCGGTTTGAATCCCTAGTGCCGTGTAACAGAGTGAGCTCCCGTTGCTTGCCCCAGCTTCTGCCAACCTAGCAGTTTGAAAGCATGTGAAAATGCAAGTAGAAAAATAGGGACCACTTCGGTGGGAAAGTAACAGCGTTGCGTGCACCTTTGGCATTTAGTCATGCTGGCCACATGACCATGGAGACGTCTTTGGACAGCGCTGGCTCTTCGGCTTTGAAACAGAGATGAACACCTCCCCCTAGAGCCGGAAACGACTAGCACGTATGTGTGAGGGGAACCTTTATGGTTGTTTGTCTCTACTTCTGCAAAGACAAAACAAGGTTTTAAGTTCTCTCACCATAACTGGAACTCAAGCTGGTTTTTATAAGAAAGTGTTGTAAATTCTCCTTTCCTGTGTGAAGCTGGAAATACACAATGAAGTCTTATGACTTATCCTCTTTGTCAGCTTCATCTCTTCCTCAAAGCTTGTTAGGTTGTCCTGAGCTTCTTTTCTGCCTTCCCTTCCTGTTAATTTGCACAATCATCGCAGAACAATGTCTTTCGCAGCTCAACTTCTCATCAAATCTTTGTCCCCTAAGGGAAAATTGCCTCCTAACTGAGGCCTCAGCAAAGACTTAGCACACCTGCTTTTAATTTCTAATCAAAAAAATGCCACGGAAGCTTGATTTGCCCTACAGCCTAGTTGGAAGCCTATCAAGATCCCTATCTTCTCCCTATAGACGGTCTAATTATTAAGTAATTAAAGTTCATTTAATAATAAAAAAGAGCTTATCATTTGGGGGACAGACCTTGGGGTCTGGAGCATGTGTATGACTATTAAATATTCAGCAATTTAGTAACACTCAGTACAATCCTCCAAGGAGAAATGCTTTGAGATGCTTTGTTTGTTTCAAATTAGAGTCTGCAAGGTTATTTAACAGAGAAATGAAAAGCCCATTTCCCATCGGTCCTCCCTTCAATGTGCACAGCAGCTGAAGGACAGTAAATGAAAAGGAACTATTGGCCTCTGGTTACTTTTGATACTATCAAAGGGAATGAAAACAGGTGGAGACCTCTGATTGCTCCAGCACTGAGAAGGGAGGAGATGATACAGGTAGAAAGAATAGAGACTAGAGAATAACAGAGACAGAAGGGACCTTGGAGGTCTTCTAGTCCAACTCTTCTAGTCCAACCAGGCTCAATAGCAGTGGCTGCAAGGGGGATCTTGGAGTCTTAGTGGACAACCAGCTAAATAGGAGCCAGCAGTGTGCAGCAGCAGCCAAAAAAGCTAATGCAATCCTAAATTGCATTGAGGGATATAATCAAGATCAAGTAAGGTACTAATATCACTCTATAAAGCCTTAGTAAGACCACACCTAGAGTACTACATCCAGTTTTGGTCACAACATTATAAAAAGATGTTGAGACTCTAGAAAAAGTATAGAGAAGAGCAACGAGGATGATTAGGGGACCCGAGATTAAGGCATATGAAGAACGGTTGCAGAACACTGGGCATGGCTAGTCTGGTGAAGAGAAGGATCAAGGGAGACAGGACAGCAGTGTTCCAATATTTGAAGGGCTGCCACAAAGTGGAAGGGGTCAAGCTATTTTCCAAGGCACTGAAGGCCAGACAAGGAACCATGGATGGAAACTGAACAAGGAGAGATTTAACCTGGAAATGAGGAGAAACTTTCTGACAGTGAGAACAATCAACCAATGGAACAGAAGTTGCCCTCGTAAGTTGTGAGAGTGCCATCACTTGAGACCTTCAAAAAGAGATTGGACTACCATTTGTCAAAAATGGTGTAGGGTCTCCTGCTTGGGCGGGGGGGGGGGGGGTTGGACTAGATGACCTATAAGGTCCCTTCCAACTCTGATTATCTGTTATCTGTTAACTCCCTGCTCAAGAAGGAGACTCTACACCAAAGGTCTTCAAACGTGGCAAGTTTAAGACCTGTGGACTTCAACTCCCAGAATTCCTGAGCTAACATGACTGGAGGAGGAATTCTGGGAGTTGAAGTCCACAAGTCTTTAAAATGTCAAGTTTGAAGACCCCTGCTCTACACAGGTAAACCTTGACTTATATCAGTTCACTTAGTGACCATTCAAAGATACAACGGTGCTGAAAAAAGTGACTTATGACCACTTTTCACACTTATGACTGTTGCAGCATCCCCATGGTCATGTGATTTTATATTTGGATACTTACAACTGACACATTGATGATGGCTGCAGTGTCCCATGGTCCTGGGATCACCTTTTGTGGTCTTCTGATAAGCAAAGTCAATGATGAAGCCAGATTCACTTAACAACCTGTGTTACTAATTTAACAACTGCAGGGATTCACAGGGATTCACCTCCAAGGAAAGATTGAAGGCAAACGAGGTGCAGGCAGAAGAAGAACATCATGGCTTCAAAACCTAAGGGACCAGATTGGAGAAAACTCAGCCACACTTTTTTGTGCAGCTGTTGATAAAAATAGGATTGCCAACATGATCACCAACGTCCGATGATGGATATGGTGCAAGAAGAAGTGATTCACTTAAAAATTCAGCAAGAAAAGTCATAAAATGAGGCAAAACTCACTTAACAAATGTCCCACTTAGCACCATAAATTTTGGGCTCAATTGTGATCATAAGTTGAGAACTACTTGTGCCATTTCAGACCAATGGTTGACCGATCTCTTCTTCTTCTCACCGGCAGGAAGTTTCTCCTTAATTCTAAGGTTGGATCTCTCTTTGATAAGCTTCCATCCATTTATTTCTTGTCCTACCTTAGTAAATGAGTAATGATTAAAATTAAAAAGATAAGGAAGTAGACCTCTTAAAAAAAAAAAAAAGCTTGCTTGCTTTGTTTACCAGGTGGAATGAAATTCTGAAATTCCACAGAGGTATTTCTTATTGTCATAAATAGATAATTTCTTTGCAGCACTAAACAATTGATGTATGCCACTGAGGATGCAGAAGAAAATAATACTTCTCTGCAGGAAAAATGGATTCAGTTCAAAGCCAATACATTGAGGTATATTACGTATTGGAGTTATTTAGAATTCAAAGTTCTGAATCCTAGAGATTACATAACACAGTAGCTAAAGAAAAAATGTAGGCTTTCAAAAGGAGAGTTAAGTAATTTTGCCACTAGAGTTAATTTATACAAGTGATTCTTAAATGGTCTCCTTTCAGCTGTTACAAAGTTCATTTTTAAAAAAAACGTACTGGAAATTATAAAGGTGCTGCAAAGTTTCAAGTCAACTTATATAATTAACATTTTATACACACACCCACACATACCAATAAGAAGAACATTGGTGTTAATTATGTACATTTAAGAAATACTTTTTATAATGAAAAGCTAAAAATGTATACCAGGAACAATCTTATACCAGGAACAGAAAAAGAAAATCATCTTTGTTTGAAAAATCCAAGGGATGTGCAGCTTGTTTAACATCACATTCTTCATCTTGCAGGAGGGAGGGTGAATGTTTAAAGCCAATAGATTTTACAGGTTTTTACCTGTACGTTTTATAGGTTTTTACCTGTACGTTTCACCTCTTGCAGTGTAGTTAAAATGGCATACATTTTTTTTTTTACTATCCTAAGCAGGCTTTTGTTTACAGAAGCAGAATCGTGCTCTTGGGGATGCAAACCTTTCCTCATGTTCACAATTTAAGATGAGACAAAACAGTCATCTCTGCAGCTACTGTAAAGTCGTAAATCTTTGTTGATTTAGGGCAATGGAACTCAATTTCTTTGAGGGTCCTATCAGGGTTCTGTTTCAGAGGTGGTATTCAGCAGGTTCTGACCAGTTCTGGAGAACCGGTAGCGGAAATTTCGAGTAGTTTGGAGAACCGGCAAATACCACCTCTGACTGGCGCCACCAACTCCATCTCTTCTCTGCCTCCCAAGTCCCAGATGATCGTCTGGGTCTTCTTTTGTTGTCCTGCACAGGAGAACAGAGCTGGAAAGCAGGTTAGTGGGATGGGAAGGGAATGGGATTTTGCAGTAACCTTCCCCCAGGAGTGAGAAGGGAATGGGAATTTTACAGTATCCTTCCCTTGCCACCCCCACCAAGCCACACCGACAGAACTGGTAGTAAAATTTTTTGAATCCCACCACAGTTGTGTTTGACCTCAGCGGCTAGATGGCCGTGGCCAGCTTGATGTGACTCATGTGGGGGCACCTGTGATGATTCAAGTGCTTTGCCAGTGAAAACGGATTCCTGTGCTCTGTTTTCAGCCGCAATGGCCTCCTGCAGCCCTCTGCCAGTGAAAAGGGAACTCGGATGGGCCACACATGCCACCCTGGGCCCTGCTTTCAGGCATGATGGCCTCCTGGAGCCCTCTGCCAGTGAAAATGGAGCTTTGTTTTTGCTGGCAGCCGTCGCAGCTGAAAATGGGGCCTGGAAGGGTTGCGAGCGGCCCTCCCGAGCTCCATTTTCATTGGCAGAGGCACCGCAGGCTGGTCCTTTGCTGCTTCCAAGACGGCCCCGCAGGCCAGATCTAAACACTTGTGGGTTGAATTTGGCCTGCAGGCCTTGAATTTGATACTCTGATCTAGGGCAAGTCAACTAGACATTCCCCAGTGGTTTCAAACTGACTTGCTGGTCATCCTGTTGCAACAAGAAGTAATTTGGACTACAGGTAGTCCTCAACTTACTATTTATTTAACGATTGCTGGAAGTCATAAAAGCACTGAAAATGGTTATTTATACAACAGAGATGGTATTCAGCAGGTTCTAACCAGTTCTGGAGAACCTTTAGTGGAGATTTTGAGTAGTTCGGAGAACCGGAAAATCCCACCTCTGACTGGAGATTTTACAGTATCCTCCCCCTGCCACGCCCACCAAGCCACGCCCACTGAACCAGTAGGAAAAAAAATTGCATCCCACCACTGATTTACAATTGTTCCTCTCACTTATTGTTGCAGCATCTGCATTGTCATATGATCAGCATTTGGGCATTTGGCAACCAGCATGTATTTCTGAAGGTTGCAGCATCTTGGAATCAGATGATTGCATTTGTGACCCTTCCCAGCCAGCTTCTGACAAGGACAGTCAATGGGGGAAACCCAAATTTGTTTAATAACTGTATGTTTCATTTAACAGCTGTAGTCATTTGCTAAAACCATGGCAAAAAGGATGTAAAATTGGGTGTAAATCATTTAATAACTGACTTGCTTAGCAATGGAAATTCTGGTCCCAGTTATGGCCATAAATCAAGAACTACCTGTATTAAGAAGTTGCTTATTAGTGGAAAGGAAGGGAAGGAAGGAGGAAAGGAAGGAAGGAAGGAAGGAAGGAAAGAAGGAAGGAAGGAAGGGAGGGAGGGAGGGAGGGAGGGAGGGAGGGGAAGGGAAGGGAAGGGAAGGAAGGAAAGGGAGGGAAGGAAGGGAAGGGCAGGGCAGGGCAGGGCAGGGCAGGGCAGGGCAGGGAAGGGAAGGGAAGGGGAGGGAAGGGAAGGGAAGGGAAGGGAAGGGAAGAAGGATCTTTAAACACATCCTCCTGAAAGCTTAACAGTCCTCTAACCAGAACCACCACATAAAATCATTACTGGATTTTGCCTAAAGCCATTAATGGTTACAGTTTGATCTTGATTCGGATGAAATAACTGTAGGAATTTTGAAGTGATCCAAAATAATTCAAATTAGCTTTTCTGGAAGTCTAGCAAAGAACTTCCAGCATTTCCAAAGAGGTTGAATTGGATGACCATTACATTTTTCAGAGACAGAAAAGGGAATATCACATACTATTTATTCACTAGTGATACCTGCTAGGCTCATATAAAATCAAGACTTTAAAAATCAAGACTTCTCAAGTTGCTGACTTTGGGTAAGTTTTCTTATAGCAATGTGGAAGTAGATGGTTATTATTTTCTTCCAGGATGCTACTTAATTTCCCACTCTAACTTGTAAGTCTTAAGATTTTCTGAAGCTCTTCCCTCCAGGTACTAATCAAATCTGATCCTCTTCAGTTTTTTCCAGATGAGCCAAGGTCATCTAGTTATTGCTGCATGCTGTGACAGCTGGGCTCAGTTAATGTTCCGTGAGACATATGGTCCAAAGGTTTTAAAAGACCGCAGTATCACCATGATCTGTGAAGGAAGATCTGGTTCAAAGGTTGTTTCTTTGTTTGTGTAATCAACTTCTATACTGTCCAAGCAAGATGGCCAATTTACTCTAAAATGCTTTATCAAGCTGTCAGAGGAGTCAGCTTTGGAAATAAAGTCCCCATAGAGAGCTAAAACATGACTTAGTTTACTATGATTTGTTAAATAAGCTATAATGCTCTGGTTTCACATACTAAACCAGGGGTGTCAAACTCAAGGCCCCATGAAGTGCTTAGATCTGGCCCACGGGGCCTCCTTGGAGACAGCAAAAGAGTGGCCCGTAGTGCCTCTGCCAGAGAAAATGGAGCTTGGGGGGGCCGCGTGTGCCCCAGGGATGGGATTCCAATTTCTTAACAACCGGTTCTGTGGGCATGGCCTAATTTGTGGGTGTGGCTTGGTGGTCACATGACTGGCTGGGTGTGGCTTATATGTAAATATTGTAAATATTTATGTAAATATTGAATATATACTGTATATATAAAGAAGGAGCAACTTTTATCCAAAATCAGGAAAAGCAGATTGAGTTGCTTGCAGAATCACAGATTCACTCCAAGATCTACCTTTCTGCAATCTGCTGCCTGAGTCTGCACTGAAAAATAGAAGCTTCAGTCCTAAGGAAGGTGCAGCTCTGCTCTCAGGCCACTTCTCCCCCATCCCCCAATTCCCTGAATACCACCCCCTGACTGGGCCTCAGGGAAGCCTCCTGGGTGAAGGCAAAGCAGTACCACAGTGATTTAGATTAGCTAGAAAGCATAAATGAAGGCAAAGCAGTACAACAGTGATTTAGATTAGCTAGAAAGCATAAATCCGACAGGGGAGGGAAGGGAGGGGGCCAGTCAGTGGCGCAATTTGCCGGTTCTCCAAACTAACAAACGGTTCTATAGAATTGGCCCAAACTGGTAGAATCCCACCCCTGGTGTGGCCCCTGGGCTTCGTTTTCACTGGCAGAAGGCTAGCAAAACAAATCAAAAACAAAACAAAAGAAGAAATGTTTCCCTTTTTTTTAATCTGAGTATGCAAGAAGGTCAGGACAGGAGAAAGGGAAAGAGGAAGAGGAAAACAAAGAAAAAGGAGGGAAGATGGGAAGAGAGCAAGGAAGGAAAAATAAAGGAAGAGGGAAAGGAAGAAGAAAGGAGAATGAAGAGGGAAGGAAAAAGAAGAGAAGGAAGGAAGGAAGGAAGGAAGGAAGGAAGGCAGGCAGGCAGGCAGGCAGGAAGGAAGGAAGGAAGGAAGGAAGGAAGGAAGGAAGATTATACTGAGAGTGAGGGTGGGTCTAAGAGAAGTCCTACCTTAGCACTTGGCCACCACGAGCACCTCCGACACGAGTGATGTCAAGCTGGCCACACCCACCCTGACCATGCCTACCCCAGTCATTCCCACCCCGGCCTCCAAAGGTCAAACACAACCCTAATGCAGCCCTCAATGAAATCAAGTTTGGCACCCCTGCACTAGACCAAGCCATTGGTTTTACAAGTCATTGGCTGTGATCCTATAACGTCAAAAGCAAATAAACATTGTAATAGTGCCATGGGTAAACTTGGAATCATCAGATTTGTTATTAGAACTAGTGACAATGGCAGACGGAAATGCCATTGTTCTTTGTTAACAAGAGGTTTTAGTAGGTTTTCCCCAGGCATTTGAGCCAGAAGGTCAGGCAGTGTTCTGCTGCTGTTGAAAATATTTTCTTTTGTGATTGGAGTTTACTTCTTTAACCTTTGGTGTCATGGGGTTTTATGTTGTGGGCTTAGTTTTAATCTCTGTACACTGGGAAATGTGGCTGTACAATATTGTGTGTGTGCATGTATATCTATGTAGAGGTGTGTGTGTAATGGATTAATAGTACAATCTACTGCTTGCAATAGCTAATACGCACAAGAGGAAGGAATAGACCAGTGGTTGGATTCAAAAAAATTTACTACTGATTCTGTGGGCATGGCTTGGTGGGTGTGGCATGGCTTGGTGGGTGTGGCTTGGTGGGCATGGCAAAGGAGGGATATCGTAAAACCTCCATTCCCTCCCCATTCTTGGGGGAAATTTACCACCGGTTCTCCGAACTACTCAAAATTTCCACTACCAGTTCTCCAGAACTGGTCAGAACCTGCTGAATACCACCTCTGGAATAGACACTCATTATAAAAGTTCCATGTTAGGACAAAGTAATTCATAGAAAGGGAGGCTGGAATTGAGGAACCAACTCAAATTACTCAGTAGTTGATGCTGTATGAATGGACAATATTGTTGATATTCTATTTTTCAGCCCAAACAAATTTCATTTTTAAGGTATATGAAGTTGCATTATACAAAGGCAGATGTGGTGGAATCTCCAGCTAGAATGGTGGAAGATATGAAGCGGGATCCGAGTTTAGAGTCCTTGCATGGCAGGAAGGGGCACAGATCTTACCTCTGCAGCCTTAGTGACCATTACCAAGGAAATTATAGGAGATGACCAGGCTGAACCTGAGGGAGGTGTCAAATGTGTCATCAGTCATGAGTCCCTGCATGCCTGCAAGAAATCTAAGTCCAGTCCACCTTGAATTCCTTTCTTAACTCTTGCTAATCTTCCTTGACTGTTAGTAGCTCAGATTCTTGTAGAGAGCTCAAACTTGCAATAAATCTTTATACTCCTTTGAACTGCCTGAATCTCCTAATTTTCCCACACTTGACATAAATGCAGTCAGTTTGGCCAGATTCTTGTATAAACAGGCATACAACAATACTAAAGAAACTTGGATAAGCTCAGGGTGTCATTCTGGTTCCTTAAACTGGGCAACAGCTATTCATTGTCTTATATTCCAAACTGTTTATCCCAAGTGAGTTTTATTTTGCAAACTGCTAGAGTTAACAGCAGAAGAGTTTGGTCAGACTGGACTTCAACCTGTTTAGTCCAACATCTTGATTAACAGTGAGGAGCTTCTCAACTAGTAATGTGGAGAGGCTGGGCTGGCTTTTCACCACATTAACAAGATCAGTCTAGAATAACTGGAACACGCTGTAAAATATGCAAAACCATACTTTGGTCTGATTATGGAAACATATGCTGCACACTGTTCTGAAGAAATACATATTTAAAGCAAGTCTCTGACAGTCTGTACAGATGTTGGGAGTTCATTTGATAAGCTGTTAGCATTACAAAAAAAATTAGCGTGTCATTGAACATTTCCAAAAGGAACACCACAAGCACTTCTACCTCTCACAGAATACTGTTTAGTAGGATAAAGAATATTTGGGCTAGATTAGCACATTTCATCATTTCCAACTTACACCGAGCATTTTTTGATAATAGACAGAAAGAATGATTTGTTCTGGCACATTTTGATTATAGGTCAAATGCCCACTTTGACCCCAAGAGTAATCACACTAATCTAGAGACAACCTTGCAAGTCAACATTCTATTGCTTGCATTCCACCGATCAGGAGCTACATTTAATTTATGAAATAGTGTCTATAGCAGGGCTGTCAAATTTGCATCATCATCGTGTCATCATGTGACGTATCACTACTTTTTCCCCCTTCACTAAATCGGGTATGGGCGTGGCCAGCATGTGACGCATCTGGCCCGCAGGCTGCGAGTTTGACGTCCCTGGTCTATATCATTAATATATGATCATGACACAGTATATGAAATAGTGTATAATAAGTATGATGGAAGTAAGGAAACAGGAAAGAAAAATATAAACATAGTGGAAGATATTTATATAAATCAGAGTTAGGCTTAGAGGCAGATGGCAAATGCCCTTGGTATAATCTAGATGTGAGAGCCTGTACAATTGCTATGCACCTGGGGACTTAGTGCATCAAGATCTCTCCCAAGCCAGCTCAGCAATTGATGTCTAGCAGAGAAGGTGATTTGTATTTGTTTGAACTAAAGCACTAAAATAGCCTGAAGAACTAAAATAGCCTGAAGCAGCCTAAGGCAAATTTACATTATTGTTCTTGTTCTCCAGAAATAGGGCTCAGAAAAAGAAATAGTGGAGGAACAGAAGTTGTAATAGCTTAGGGGAGGAGGAATATAGTAAAATTGTGAGCACCAGCCAGTATCCATGACTATGATTATCACTAAGTGTTGTATCTATGATTCGTGATGAATATATTTATGATGACTATGATCATGATTTATCACTTATATCTTTTATGTATACTGAGAGCTTATGTACCGAAGACAAATTTCTTGTCTGTCCAATCACACTTGGCCAATAAAGCTGTTCTATTCTATTCTATTCTATTCTATTCTATTCTATACTATTCTATTCTATTCTATTCTATTCTATTGTGTGTGTGTTCCTTAGAGGCCAGGTGTGCTTGTATTGGTTCTCTGGGGGTTTGGAGCCCACTAATCTGGATATATGTAGAAGAACCTGTTATGTTAGACTTAGCAATCGCTGATTCTTTTTTCATCTCATACCGTAATTATTTTGGTTTACTACTCATTCTTCATCTCATTTTGTGTAATGTTGGTTACCCTGAAGAGAAATCCCATTCTTATGAGTATTTCTGTACCCTTCCATTTCTTGACTTTTAAAAGTTGAACAGTGCAGGCAATAGCATAGAAGAAAATGTAAGGATTAGAAATCACCATGAAAATTATCTAGTTTAACCTCCTGCTCTTACAGTCACCCACTACTACAGCATTCCCAAGCCTCATTTTGAAAATGTTCTCCTGCTGTAACAGTTTATTTCTTTGCTGAAAAAGTCTTACAATGAAGCAATCTTCTTCCTTGCAATTTAAGTTTATTTTTTCTTATCCTGTCTTCTGTGGCAAAAAACACAGATTTCAGATACTTTGAATTAGTTATTGCATCTGTCTGTAATTTTATTCTCCAGGTGAAACATCACCAATGCCTCCCCAATTTGTCATCTTCTCTACTACAATTTCATTTAAGTCAAAATAGACAGTGTCCATCACACTTCCATGTTCAATTAAACTAGTTACTCTATTCCAAGATCGGGTCAATATAATTTATTTTTGATAAACTATCGCGCCTCCCACTAAGCAAAGTTCAGAAACTGATTTTTGCTTGAGGTATGTTAGTTATCATGCTAACAAAGGAATAAACTGGAAAATTGTAATAGTGAAGGATATTGGGGGAAAGCCAACCCAATGGGGGAAAAATGGGATCAAAGTAGGTTACTATATAAGATGCAATGAAAAACAAATTAAATGTTTGAAGTTAATTGCTCAATATATAGTTTGTTATTGAATATTTGAAATTGCTGAAAAATAGCAATAGGAATAGCACTTAGACTTACATTCCACTTTACAGTGCTTTACAGCCCTCTCTAAGCAGTTTACAGAGTCAGCATATTGCCCCTAAGGCCCCTACAATCTGGGTCCCCGTTTTATCAGAAGGATGGAAGGCTGAGTCAACTTTGAGCCTGGTGAGATTTGAACAACTGCCAAATTGCAGGCAGCTGACAGTCAGCAGAAGTAGCCTGCAGTACTGCCCTCTAACCACTGTGTCACTGCAGCTATGGATAGAATTTCTTAGTTTGATTTTATGAAGAAATCATATTTTCAATTCTTGGATTTTCTTATCAACTTCTAAGAGTTTCTTGATCTTATCTAAATGGCATCATACTGATTGGTATATAGTTATATGGAGCTTATTTATCCTTTTTTTAAAAAAAAATAGGAACAACATATGCTAAATCCCTGGCAAATGCTGGTACTCCATGATTCATCAAAGATTATGAAAATAATAAAATGTCTAGAAAGGTTCACGAGCATCTTGTTAGCTTTTCAAGAGGGAAATATGTAAACTCTTCACTTTTAGTTTTACTGTGTTATTTTATATTGAAGTCTGCTATGCTGCCTTGTAAGGGAAGAAAGTGTTCCTAGGAGGAAAGAAGGACATTGAAAATTATAGCAAAAATATACAATTTTACCAGGCTTACCCAAGGAATGCTGGTCATCCTATCTGCCCAGCTAAGGAAAATGGACATATATTGGGAAGCAGTGTTATAGGAAAATTCTGGAGAGAAACAATGACCTTACTGATACTAGAACAGACTAATACTGTATAAAAGGAAATGGTAAACTACTCCTGTATTTTACCAAGAAAGTCATGTGGATATGCAAAATAAAAGTGATGGGCAGTGTAGTACCAGAAGATGGGATTTTGTCCAGCCTCATAGTGTAAACCAGACCAGTCAATCAACTTCACATGAAGGGTAAAATTACTTCTATGGCAGTGGTGGGATTAATCTTTTTAACTACCGGTAAAAAAATTGGGTGTGGCTTGGTGGGTGTGACAGGGGAAGAATACTGTAAAATCTCCAGTCAGAGGTGGTATTTGCTGGTTCTCCGAACTATTCAAAATTTCCGCTATGGGTTCTCCAGAACTGGTCAGAACCTGCTGAATACCAACTCTGTTCTATTGATATTGACTATAATAATAGAATCTTGCCACATGAGAAGAATCAATAAAGATTCTAATCAAGCTATGCTGGAAGAAATGGAGAATGACACAGTGGCCAACCACTTGGAGAAATTGATCTACATGACAATACCAAAGCAAACAATCTTAACAGACTTAATATCGTCACAAAATATTCTAATTTCATGTGCTGATGAAATGATGTTTAGGATTATTCAATGCAGATTAGAGCCCTTCATGTAAAAAGAGATGCCAGGTTGAAGAACATGAGACATTACGATACACTTTGGATAATTAAGAAAGCCATGGAATACCAAGAAGCATGTGCTTCATTAATTATAGAGAGACCTTTGAAGGTGAAGATTCATTTTCCGAGCTTGTGGTTTGCTTTCCAAATGTTTTGTTATCAGGCAAGGTAACATTAGAATAGAATAGAATAGAATAGAATAGAATAGAATAGAATAGAATAGAATAGAATAGAATAGAATAGAATAGAATAGAATGCTTTATTGGCCAAGTGTGATTGGACATACAAGGAATTTGTCTTGGTGTAAATACTCTCAGTATACATAAAGAAGGAACATTCGTTAAGAATCAAGAATCATAATGTACAACACTTAATGATAGTCATAGGGTACAATCAACATCAAATCATACTAGGAAACAGAGGATACAAGCATTACAATCACAAGTGGGAGGGGATGAGTGATAAGGAGTGATGAGAAGATTAACAGTAGTAGTAGTGTACACTTTGTAAATAGTTGAACAGTGTTGAAGGAATTATTTTTTTTGCAGAGTGATGGCTTTCAGGGAAAAAACTGTTCTTGTGTCTAGTTGTTCTGGTGAGCAGTGCTCTATAGTGTTTTGAGGGAAGGAGTTGAAACAGTTTATGTCCAGGATGTGAGGGGTCTGTAAATATTTAGGGGAATGTCACTGCCAGTGTTTTCCTATTTATAAGGGCTTCAGTTATGGATGTGTCAAGTGAGGGTTTTGTGATGGGTTAGGTATGAGACATCAGGGAGAGCGTTGTGATGTGTCTTGTAATAGGGAGGTTATATCAAAGATGAGCTGCTGATGGGGGAGTTAGCATGGGTTGGTTGAGGGTCAGTGTGTCTCTAGTTGGCTGTGCAGTTGATTTGGATTCTGAGGGGTTTGTAGGCTGGGTTGTAGGTCAATGTGTCTATTGATGACTGGATTCAATTTTTTTTACTACTAGTTCTATGGCTGTGGCTTGGTGGGCACGGCTTGGCTTGGTAGGCATGGCTTGGTGGGCGCAGGGGAAGGTTACTGCAAAATCCCCATTCCCTCCCCACCCCACTAACCTGCTTTCCAGCTCCCTTCTCCTGTGCAGGGCAACCAAAGAAGACCTAAACAATCAGCTGGGACTCAGGAGGCAGAGAATAGATGGGGACGGGCCAGTTAGAGGTGGTATTTGCCGGTTGTCTGAACTACTCAACATTTCTGCTATCAGTTCTCCAGAACTGATCAGAACCTTCTGAATACTACCTCTGATGGGAATCGTTTGTGGAGTGCCAGGCTTTGATGAAATAATGAGTATGGATGGTGGTAGCATGGTGCCAATTTTTGGGTTGCTCTAATTGAACTGGTGCTCTTTGGTGTCAGTGTGGGTAGAGATTAAAGATTTGGGATCATGGTGTTTGACTGTCAGCCGGTGTTGTGGATCCTGGTTTTTAATTGACGTGATGTTTGTCCCATGTAGAATCAGTTGCAATGGTTGCTATTTATTTTGTAGATTATATTGTTTCTTTCATCCAAAGAGACCTTTGATTGTTTCAGTCATGTCCATGGTGGTGGTAGGAGAAAGTATTTAATGAAAAGGAAATCCAAGAGCATATCATTGTTTTCGTGTGAAATGTATATGTGGTTCAGGAAGCTACAATATGGACAGAGCAAATCAAAACAGTCTGGCTATAGACTACCAAAGAGATTGAGACGAGACTATAAATTCTCCCATTATTGATCCAACCTATATGTTGAATATACATTGAAGGATGGACTGGAAGAAGTTGAGTATGGTTATAAAAGTGGAGGAAAACAAAAACATAAATAACTTGTGCTATGCTGATGATACTACTCTGAGTGTCAAAATGATCTGCAAGCAGTAATCATGAAGTCAAGAAATACAATGAAAAAAATGTGGTACCGAGATAAAACATACAGAAGACCAAACTAATGAAAACTAGTACAGTAAACAGCTCCAAAATGACAGTGAAGATACAGAAGTGATGGATAACTCTTGCCTTTAGGATTGATTATCAACAATAAAAGAATGAGCAGTCAAGAAATATGTTACTGCCTAGCATTTGGTAGAGTAGCAACAAAGGTGTTGGAAAATATATTCAAAAATGATGATGTGTTTCCACATACAAAGATCAGAATCAAGCAGGCAGGAGTCTTCCCTTGTGACATTCTATGGGAATCAAAGATGGACTTTGAAGAAGCAGGAATCAAAAGTACTGACAATTTCCTTTAAGAAAGTAACCATGACGGATTGCCAAGAAAATAAACAAATGAATCATGGAACAAATCAATTCAGAGTTCTCATTTCAGGTCCAAATTACCCTATTTTGAATCCATTAGTGAAAACCTAATGCCTCTCAGAAGTCCTGAATGTTAGGAAAAGTGGAAGCAAAGAGAAGCGTGGATGGCCTTTACACCAATTATGAGGATGATGGGTATACTGGAAAGAAAGAAAGAAAGAAGGGAGGGAAGGAGGGAGGGGGGAGGAGGAGAGAGAGAGAAGGAGGAGGAAGGAAGAAGGAAGGAGAGGGAGGGAGAGAAGGAAGGAAGGAAGAAGGAAGGAAGGAAGGAGGAGGGAGGGAGAGAAGGAAGAAGAAGAAGAGAAGGAAGGAAGGAAGGAGGAAGGAAGGAAGGAAGAAGAAAGAAAGAAAGAAAGAAAGAAAGAAAGAAAGAAAGAAAGAAAGAAAGAAAGAAAGAAAGAAAGAAAGAAAGAAAGAAAGAAAGAAAGAAAGAAAGAAAGAAAGAAAGAGGGAGGAAGGAAGAAAGAAAGAAAAAAGAAAAGAAAGGGGAGGGAAGAAGCAAGGAAGGAAGGAAGGAAAGAAAGAAAGAAAGAAAGAAAGAAAGAAAGAAAGAAAGAAAGAAAGAAAGAAAGAAAGAAAGAAAGAAAGAAAGAAAGAAAGAAAGAAAGAAAGAGGAAGGAAGGAAGAACTGTTTGGGTTGGGATCATTCTGGAGAAGGTTTATCTCTGTGACCATTAAGAGACAAGAGGACTTGATGAAGTATAACCGATCAACTTTATAAAAAGATAAGATTACTTTTATCGTCATTTTTTTTCTGTGGGCACTCCGGCAGACATTAAAAATGAAATTCTGTTGCCTGCTCTCAAAAATGTACACATACATAACACACATATAGACATGCTGTATACAGACATATTTATATACTTACACCCTAACGTAAGGGTCTTCGAACTTGGCAAGCTTAAGATTGTGGACTTCAACTCCCAGAATTCCTGAGCTAACATGACTGGAGGAGGAATCCTGGGAGTTGAAGTCCACAAGTCTTAAAGCTGTCAAGTTTGAAGAGCCCTGCCCTAACGTATAAATGCATATAAATATTAATCACGGTCCATCTTGAATACATAGGGGAAAGAGGAAGCCTGAGAGTTCACAAGGCTGATATTGTATGGAACAAAACTGTGGCTGAAGTTGGATGTTCTGCTTCAGATACCGCGAAACCTCATATCAAAAGGTAAAAAAATCAATCTAAAAATGGCTGAGAATGGAAAATGCCGAAAAATAATGTTGTTGTTATTGCCTCCCATTTTTTAACTTCCTAGTCCCGTGGTGGCAAACCTATGGCACGCATGCCACAACTGGCATGCAGAGCCCGCTCTCTGGGCATGTGTGCCATCACCTCAGCTCAGCTCCACCACATATGCACCCATGCCTCCAGAGGTGGGATCCAACAGGGTTAACTACCAGTTTGGTTGATTTACGAGGTTCGGTGATTTACGATGTGTTTCCCTGCACGCTGTCAGCACGCGCGCCTGTAAATCATCATCAGCACGCTGCGTGCAGAGAAGCAGCCTTTGAAAAAGCCCCTTTTTCCTGCTTTTTTAACTGCAGCTGTGCCTCGCACGGCAGCTGAAGTTGAAAAAAATCAGGAAATAAAGGTCAGGTAAGAGCCCGGATGGGTGAGTGGGCAAAAACATCAGCAGACATAGAACCGGTTCTATGTCTGCTGCTCTTCAGAGCTACCGGTTCTACAGAGGTGGACAGAACCAGTAGAAACCCACCCCTGCATGCCTCCCACCAGCCAGCTGACCTTTGGGTCTGCTGCGCATGTATGGGGACGGGGGTGCATTTGGGGACACACGCATGTGCGAAGATGCACATGCATGAGTGGAGGGCATGTTTTGGGTATGCGTGTGCACTTTGAGCACTCAGGGCCCAAAAAGCTCACCATCACTGTTCTTGTCCAACCGACAACCCTAATCATTCTTTGGTTTCCCATCTACCAAGCAAATCCAGCCTTTAGGTTTCAAATAACCAACAAACTAAAGTTAGCCAAACAATTTGCGTGCATGTGTGCGCGTGATCTAGTCAAAATAGAATATTTACAAAAGACCTTCAATTTAATTTCCAAAACTCTCTGTGGGCAACCACTTCAGACATCTGCCTAAAGAGTTCATTGATGTTCAGACTGTATTACAGGCAAAAAAAAAAGGCAAAACACCTACGACGGATTGGTAAGTAGTGTTGCTGGGTTTCTATTTTGAAAAGCAGAAATCCAATTTATTTGTTTTGTTGCTTGTTATTGACTAAATAAAATGTTTCTAGCTAGACAGCTGCTTGGGCAGTTTCATATGACCCTTGCTCACTTTGATCTTTGATTTCGAGCAAAATAAGATGTTGCATTCAAGACATCACCATCTGCTGCCTTGGGTTAGATCTGAAAAACTCTTCCCTCTGAAGCTTTCTGACTCTTCATATCGAAGCATCTTCAACTAGTTAAAGTAAAGATGTAACAGATGTATTTGTACACTGTATAGTAAGCTTGGTCAGCATTAAGCCTGGTTACTTTTTTGTGATTTAATAAGCTGTGTGAACACAGTGAGTCACAGTGAGGGTGTGCATAAGCGCACCAACGTGCCTACCATCCCTGTCCTATTGTTTCTTTTATTTTTCTTATATGTACCCATTTCATGTATTCATAACTATGTATATACTTACACCTATTACCTTGTAAGCGATTGACAAATCAAATAAATTCTAAAATAAATTCTAAATGACTACCCTTTGGTAGAGATTAGGCTTCCTCAATCTGATTTGTGTCAGATGAGTTGGGTTATAAATCCCATCATACCCAGCCAGAACATTAATGGAGAAGGACAAACTCAATGGAGCAATGCTTTGACTCAGCACAAGAAAGCTTCCTGTAGCCATTGTATTAAGAGGCAGCATAACTCTAGGTTCTATTTATCAATCAATAAACAGTACAATTTTGTTGGAAATTGCTTTCTTTTAATTAAAAAGCACAAACTATACCAAAGTCAAGTAAGAAAATGAGCTCTCAAAACTTTTCTAGAATGCATGAACTTAATGTTTTAAAAGAACTGTTTTATCTGGTACTAAAAATATGGAGATCTGTTGCACTGTCTTCTTTTTTTTTTAAGAAAACTTTATTGAATTTTATTATAAAAAAAACATTAAAAAGTATATAATTCAATAACAGCTGTTTGTGGTGCATTATCATATAACAATCATTTGTGTGATAGTGATAGTTTATACATAACTATATTCTTATTCTATGTTCTATATTTAATAATCATCTATCCTTAGTCTGTCTCCGATCTATCCAATTGTACCATTGTTCCCATACCTTATAAAATATTGAAGATTCATTGTCTTTTAAACTCAACAATAATTTATCCCTTTCAGCATAATTCATAACTTTTTGTATAACCAGTTCTTTCCAACACTGAGCAAAAGCAATCCTGGCCGCAGTCAATACATGTAGTAATAAGTATTTTGTAGTCTTTACATATTTTTTTTTTGAAGATCCCCAATAGGAAGAGCTCTGGTTCTAAATCTAATTGTTCATTGGTAATTTCCTGTAGCCATTTTTGGATTTTAAGCCAATATTTTCGAGCCTCTGGGCAAGACCATCACATATGATAATATGTTCCCTCTTTTTTTCTACATTTCCAACATGTGGGATTCAGTTTAGGGTACATTTTCGCTAATCTCAAAGGGGGGTGTTGCACTGTCTTCTGATGGAGGTCAGTTTGATAGAACATAGATCATAGAATAATAGAGTTGGAATAAGAATAAGAATAAGAGATCTTGGAGTCTTCTAGTCAACCCCCTGCTCAAGGAAGAGAACCTATACCAGTGGTGGGATTCAAATTTTTTTACTACTGGTTCTGTTTTACGCCTTGGTGGGCATGGCAGGGGAAGAATACTGTAAAATCTCCAGTCAGAGGTGGTATTTGCCGGTTCTCTGAACTACTCAAGATTTCTGCTACTGGTTCTCCAGAACTGGTCAGAACCTGCTGAATACCACCTCTAACCTATACCATTCTGGATAAACAATTATCTTCTTGAAAACCTCAAGTGATAGAACATCCACAGTTTCTAGAGGAAAGCTGTTCCACTGATTAATTGTTCTCACTGTCAGGAAATTTTTCCTCAGTTCTAGGTTGATCCTTCTTGAATGATCTTCCATCCATTAATTTTTGTTCTACCCTCAGGTGCTTTGAAGAACACGTCAACTCCCTCTTCTTATCAGAGTACTGGAGAACTGCTATCCTAGCACCCCTAGTCTTTCTCTTAAACTGGACACACCTATTTCCCTCAATTATTCATGATATATAAACTCCAGTCCCCTAATCATCTTTGTTGCTGTTTTCTGCACTCTTTCTAGAGTCTCAATGTCATTTTGGATCATAGTGACCAGAACTGGATGCAGTATTCCCAAGTGTGGTCTCGCCAGTGCAGTATAAAATGATACTATCATTTCACATGATTTTGAATCCCTCTGTTGATGCAACCTAGGATTGCACTAGCTTTTGTTTGTTGTTGTTGTTTCTTTGCATATCTGTTGTAGAAATGTAGTAGCTGATACTGAGAATACAGTATCTACATTTTATTTTATATTTTAAAACAATTTTTTTTCTTTAAGTTTGACAAGGAATATTATTTTTCCTGTAACTTTATCAAATGCATCTTTGAATAACTCAAACCAAAGGGATGATTTGCTAGAAAAACCTTTAGTTTACAAATGTTTTTTTGGCTGAGGGGATATTTGCTGATATCACTCAGCATGACCAGCGGAAATCCAATTTGATTTTCTGGCTGAATATTTTTGCTGTAAGCAAAACAATGTTGTTTTTCTACCTGGATAGCTTCATAAGTAAGTTTCTTTTTAAGATGCTTGCACACGTTAAGCTTAATTTCAACTGTTCTAACAAGGAGCAGCTGTATTTAAATTATTAGACCCTTGAAGAGAATTAGAAAAAAACAGTATCCACCTGTTTAAAGGGGATTCAGAAAACACAATAGGAATATATTGACAAGTACCTAGCAGAGAATGGATACATATCTACACATTAACTCTGTTTGAATGGGGCCATTTGCTTGATCCCAATTTAACTATCTGCATTAAAAAAACAACAGGATTTTCTACCAAGTTCCAAGAGATAATAAGAAATCAAGTTTTTATTGAGATTAATACATTATGGATAAAATATTTATAATGCTCTGTCAGAATCATCTGACCTGTTTCATAGACTGACTGTGTCACTAAACAGGGTGTCTATCTTCTTCATTACTTACTCTATTAGATGTTGAATTAGGGAAAAAAGGACTCTTAGGCAGAAAAATGGACTTGATGGTGGTTTTTTTTTGATGGGATGAAATTCTACATATAAATTAGACCTGAAGGAATCTCAGAGCTACCAAGATTTAAAATCTATGTATAAAAGGGAAATACCATTCACACATCATCACAACATCTCCAGAACTGTAATGCTACAAACTTGAAATTTGGCATGTATGTTTTTCTTGGCTTCTAGGAGCTCACTAAGAAAGGATTTTTCGAAATGACTATCAGAACATTAATATTTTATATATTATTATTAACATACTCTGATGCTAAAGAGTTCTACTCCCCCTTTCCCACCTAAAAAGAAATATGTTCCAAATGCAAAACACAAGCAGAGGAGAGGAGTTTCAGTTTCAGTTTTAGTTTCACAGCACCAAGCAACTTTAGTACAGAACAGTTGAGCTAAGCCATGCTCAGGCTCCTTACTGCCTCCTTCTTGCTCACACAGCAAATACTGTTTCAGTTTCCAAACAGCCCTTCAAACTCTCTCACACACTGACAGGATCTAGCCAGATGAACACTGATGGATGCTGGTAAGCAAAGGCAGATTTTTTTTTCTTATTTTCCTCCCCCAAAACTAAGCCCGACCACATAGTTTCGTAGCAAAGCACGGGTATCGAGCTAGTTTATCTATAAAGCACATATTAAGTTGTTAACAAGTTTACAAGAAAGCTATATAGGTGCTGCTGCTAGAACATATAAAAAATGTCTTATCTTGTTGCAGGGATTTCTTGCAGGAATGTAATTCTGTTCCTTCACCAGGGGTCTCCAACCTTGCCAACTTTAAGACTTGTGGACTTCAAGTCCCAGAATTCCTCAGCCAGCTGGTTGAGGAATTCTGGGAGTTGAAGTCCTCCAGGCTTAAAGTTGCCAAGGTTGAAGACACCTGCTTTAGATCACGGGTGTCAAGTTCAATTGTGTCATATGATGTATTTGACGTATCGTGATGTTTTTTGCCTTTGTGGAGCCAGGGTGGGTTGACTCATTCAGCCTGTGGGCCACCAGTTTGACAGGCCTACTTTAGGCTTTGTTATTTGACAAATTCTAGAGTTTTGTAAGTGCATTTTAAGTCTTAAATCCAACCCCCTTTTTGCTGCAGTTTAAATAATCACATATTTGTTAAGTGAATCCAGGTTCCCCTATTGACTTTGCATAATGGGAACTAGCTGAGAAGATCTACAATGGCAACCCCCTGAAACTGTCATAAATGCTCGTTGCCAAGCAACTGAATTTGGATCAATGTCCACAGGGATGCCACAATGGTTCAAAGGACAAGGACCAGTGGTGGGATTCAAATAATTTAACAACCAGTTCTCTGCCCTAATGATTTCTTCCAACAACTACTTCACCAAACTGCTCAGAAAGTTAACAAGCAGTTCTCCCGAACTGGTGAGAACCAACTGAATCCCACCACTGGCAAGGACCAGTCATAAATCATGTTTTTTTCAAACCCATCGTAGCTTTGAATGGTCATTAAATGAACGGTCATAACTTGAGAACTCCTGTAAAACCAAATTATCCAAATGACAAATGAATATTGAATAAGCTGATTAGAAACATTCTTGATGCAAATCAAACTCACTGTTAAAATAAAAATGCTACATAAGCACTAAATTGGTCCAAAATATAATATTCCAGGTTTAAGTTTACCCAAAAGATACATTTGTAAAAAAAAAAAAAATATATTTATTTTTTATAGTTACAATAATTCCATCTTTCATTCATACAGTGTGTCGACTGGATACATATATTTTGTGCTAACAATTGTAATTAATACTTTTCTTATCAATATAACAACAATCGCTTTAAGGTTCTAGTTTTGACCTTTAGGGCGACCCATGGCATGGGACCAGGTTACCTCCAGGACCGTATTCTGCCAGTGATCTCCAACAGGCCGGTGCGTTCCCACAGAGAGGGTCTGCTCCGGGTGCCGTCGGCCGCTATGTGTCATCTGGCGGCGCCGAGGGGTAGAGCCTTCTCTGTGGGTGCCCCCGCCCTCTGGAATACTCTGCCACCGGAGCTCCATACCGGCATGGACCTGAGGGCCTTCAGGCGCGCGTTGAAGACCTGGCTCTTTGAGCAGGCCGGCCTGGGCTGAGATAATGGTTTTAATTTGGTCTCCATATTTAATTTTAAATTGGGGTTTTAAGGGGGGGGGTGTCTTTTTAGTCTCAGTAATCAGCCAATTAATTTAATAGTTTTTTAATTTTTGTATATTTGTGGGTTTTAGATGGGTTGTACACCGCCCTGAGTCCCTTGGGAGAAGGGCGGTATATAAATTTAAATAATAAATAAATAAATAAATAAAATCGTATTTTATTTATAAGCCATTATTTCTGATATCTATTACTTTTATAACAATCTTAACTTATTCCTCTATGTATTCATCTACTCAGTTTTAACTTGTTTTATTTTCCAACCATTGATAAAATAGGTTCTATACCTTGTAATATTTGGTTTCTTCTTTTTCTTTAATTGCCAATTTTAATCTATTACCCAATAGATACATTTATTGGGCATTTTTATTGGAATTATTTTATAATGTGAGCTTTTCCTGTGAGCTTCTCAGAATATCTGCAGCATCTCTCTTATATTAAAGTGTAGCTGTTGGCATTTGTCCCAAAACATAATGCTTATGCCAGCGTTCTAGTGGGATTAAATAAGAGCTTTTAATTTAATCCCAGAAAGGAGCTGAATTCTATATGTTTATTGTTGTTTTTCCATCAAGTAACTGAAACTAAAAAGAAAAGCCCAGTAACAATTCTGAAAAAAAGGAAATTAAAATCCATCTCTCCCAACAGGCAACTCCAATTCATGTAGTGAAATTCTTCAATGATACCCCTGCCAGAGAAGGTGATTTAACAGCAAGTAGATTTGCTTCAGGTAATACAAACACATATATACAATATATTTTAAAATATAAATCAGCCTCATAGATAAATATCTGTCTTAATCTTTTCCGTTTACAGTTGGCCCTCAACTTACCACAATGAAGACCAAAATTTCTGTTGCTAAATGCAGCATTTGTTAAGTGAGTTTTTCCCCATTTTATGACCTTTCTTGCCACAGCTGTTAAGTGAATCACTCCAGTTGATAAGTTAGTAACCCGGTTGTTAAGTGAATCTGGCTTCCTTGTTGATTTTGCTTGTCACAAAAGGGGATCACATGATCTTGGGACATTGCAATAGTCAAATAGGAACCAGTTGCCAAGTGTCTTAATTTTGATTACATGATTATCTGAGTGCTTCAAAATTCAGTAGTGTGAAAAATGGTCATAAGTCACTTTTTCAGTACTTCAAATGGTCACAAAACAAACTATTTTAAGTTGCGGACTACCAGTATTCACTTTAATTTTGTAACTTGTATACAGTATAGCAACCGCAATAGCACTTAGACTTATATACCACTTTATAGTGCTTTACAGCCCTCGCTAATCAGTTTACAAGAGTCAGCATATTGCCCCCAACAATCTGGGTCCTCATTTTACCCATCTCAGAAGGATGGAAGGATGAGTCAACCTTGAGCCTTGGTTTTGATTTGAACTGCCAAGTTGCAGTCAGCTGGCTGCAGAAGTAGCTTGCAATACTGCACTCTAACTACTGCACCACAGAGTATACGTCAAGGATCTTCAAACTTGGCAAGTTTAAGTCTTGTGGATTTCAACTCTCAGAATTCCTGAACTAATATGATTGGAGGAGGAATTCTGGGAGTTGAAGTCCACAAATCTTAAAACTGTCAAGTTTGAAGTTCCCTGTTATATGAACATACACAAAAGTATATATCAGTGGTGGTATTCCGCCGGCTTGCACCAGATTGGGCGAACCGGTAGCAAGAATTTGATGTGGGTCACCGAACTGGTAGTAAGTTCTGGCTGGCCACGCTCCCCACCCAATCGCCCTCCTGCCCGATGCTCGCTCTCCCCACCTGCCTGCCTGACATTCTCCTAAGGTATTTCTTTCTTTTTTTCCCCTCCTGATAATCAGCTGTAGATAAGATCAGCTGTGCCAGATTCCCCTTGCTGAGGCCCAGGAAGGCAAGAAATGGAGGGAAGAGCTCAGCCCCCCCATCCATTTTTTGCCTTCCAGAGCCCCAGAGGAGCCTTAGGGGAGCAAACCCCACCCCCCCAGAGGCTCTTCTGAGGCTAGGAAGCTCCCAAAATGGAGCTTGGAGGGGTGCTGCATGCCCCTCCTATGCTCTGTTCCTTTTCTTCCTGAGCCCCAGAGGAGCCTTAGGGGAGCAAAAAAGCCCCCAAGAGGCTTCTCTGAGGTTAAGAAGCTCCCGAAAATGGGTGGGGGATGCAAAAAAAAGCCACGCCCACCCAGTCACATGGCCACGCCCACCAAGCCATGCCCACAGAACCCTTAGTAAAAGTTTTTGAATTCCACCACTGGTATATATGTCCAGGAAGATTCCCCTACACTGGATCTGGCCCAGACCACTGTAGAAACAGCAAAGGACCATCCACAATGCCTCTGCCAGCGAAAATAGAGGTCTGTTTCCACTGGCAGAACATCAGGCTCCCACAGGTGCCCCTGACACAAGTTATGTCAAACAGGCCATGCCCACCCTGGCCATGTCCACCCAGTCCCCTGAGGTCAAACACAACCTCGATGGGGTCCTCAATGAAATCAAGTTTGACGCCCCTGCCCTACGCGAAGCAAATGATTGACAATTGTTTCCCAGGGAGAGAATAATGAGGGAGGGACATATCGCCACGGGAACTGTCCAATGGGAGGACTGGTAGGCTTCAGCTCAGATTGAATGACTTGCAAACTGTGGGCAAAGCATCTCAGTGCAGCTAGGATTTTCTTAAAACAGCTTAGAGTCTAGCCAGCATGAGCCCAGATGTGGAACTGCTTAAATATCAAGTGCTTATGTAGCCTAAGACTTATTGAAGGAGGGAATTGAGAGAGCAAAGCAATAGAAAAGGGTTAGCCTAATGTTGTACAGATAGCACTCTTCAAATATTGAAGGGGAAAAAAAAGATAGCATTTGGAAGACCATAATCTATTCTTTATGGTTCCAGAGTGCACGACACAAAATAACAAGATTTAAGTCCCAGGAAGATAGGAAAAGTGTCTTAATAATACCTCAACAGTGGGACCAATTAATCAAAACGTTGAGGTACGGGACCTAGGCAGAGGTTTGCTATGAGCAATTTTCATCGTTCTTGCAGGTAAAGTCAATCGAATTCACCTCAATTTGGACTCCAGCATACTTCCAGGTCATATGGGTGGTAGCCTTGGCAACCACTTCTTGAGTTCATATGGCTTCTTTTCAGCTTGTAAGATCTCAAGGTGGTAGACAGAATGTGGAATGATGAGTGTGGCCACTTGTTTATTAAACTAGCCTGCTGCAACTCATCCTCCCCTCCTTTTTAAGGGAGGATGCCAACATCTTGAGTGGGGTATATTCCTGCCTCCTTTAAAGGAAGCTGCTTTAAGTCCTCATTAAAAGAAAATGCCCTTCTGGTCTTAGATATTGGCCATTGAGGAAACAGATCCCACAAGAAAAAGACACTTTGCTAGAAACAAGTTTTATAACAAGTATGGATTTTCTTTCTTTATTCAAGTTGGATGTCATAAAGTCAGACCCAACTTCTGTTGACCTCGTGAAACTGGTTCATCATCTCCACCTCACTTCAGCCACAATTAATACTCCTTTCATGGATGTGCCAGTAATTTGATACTGTCTGTTGATCCTTCCTTGCTTCAGATCCATCAACTCTTCCCACACATGTCTGAAGTGTATATGAGCTTTTGCATCACTCATGGTAGCAGTCTTTAGATGTACTCAGACAGATTGATTGGTTCTTTCTTCAATTCACAGTATTCTCATTATTAATTTCCAAATTCATAATTTAAATGTATGTATGTTTTATGTATGTGTGTGTGTGTGTGTTTGTGTGTGTACACACATGCATACATACAAGTTACACTTAGATATACATATTTAGACAAGTTTACAAAAGAGAAGAATGTTTCAATAACACCAAAAATCTGAATGGTTATACAAAGGTGAACATTAAGAAATAGTGACAGAATGAACACACACACACATATATACTACACACACTCTTAATGTTCACCTTTCTAAAACCATTCAGATCTTTTGTGTTATTGAAACATTCTTCTCCTTAATGATCTTGTCTAAATCTGCTTTCTCTCTAGACTCACCTATTCGTTACTGCCCCATCACACTATCTGTATTTATTTTCAAGCCTAAAGTAAGCAAAGATATTTACTTTTCTGCCACTATGGTAGTTGAAGGTTCATGAAAAGTATGAAGACACTATTTTTGTCTTCTTAATTAATATCATTTAATCTCTTCCCCTGTGTGGCTGTATTTGTCAGGACTCCAACATGCACCCCCATTCAAATCATAAGGCTCTAGCCGCATCTCTCAGAGTAAAAAAAAATATTTATTAGGAGTTGACATTGTCAGCATTTCCCAGTTGCAGATGACTCTGACACATTGATTCATTTCACCCTTGACCCTGGTCTTTCCCCCACCCCCTGGTTATATATTCTCCAATGAGACACATCCATAGCCAAGAGCCATCAATCATGCACTCCAGTAATAATCTTGCTCACCAGAAGCTTCGGCTGCCAAAGCAATTATCAGAAGCATTTAAGGAATGCACTGCTTTCCCTTTCTGCTGTCAACTAAAAAGACCAAAGAAGTATTTTTAGTTGGCACTATTCTTTTTAAGGTTTTAAGCAAAACTTTGTTAACACGACCCAAGATTCACTCATGGTTCACTAACATTTACATATTGCTACATCTCCTTTCTTTTCCAACTCTTTTGATTTAATCCCATTGTATAATTGCTGACAATTATAGAACTTGTATTACACTAGAATATGACATAAAATTATAGCTTTAAAGACCTAATTGGTTCTTTAAACAGTTCAGTGACATATATGTCTCATTCTTCACTATTTGACAAATGGTCTATCATATGTTGGACATGACATTCTAGCAGGATTGATTTCTCTCATTACAAATATTTCTTACATTCTACAATTTAATTGATAAAGGAACTTAATGTGCTCTTTCCACCTTCCTTTAATTCATTTGCCCTAATCAAAACTTTCCTGAGTTTAAGAGAACAAGTTAGGTCTAGTGGCAAAGGCACCAGGCTAGAAACCAGGAGACTGGGAGTTCTAGTCCTGTCCTGGGCAAGAAAGCCAAGATTGGATTTGGGCCAATCACGCTCTCTCAGTGTGTCAACATCACACTCAGTTAACAAGCTTGTTAATCAATTCCTGTCACAACAAGTGGATCAATATTTGTTGATTAAAAAAAAAGAGTACAGTATTTTCTTACTAGGAAGGGGAAAAAAGACTTTTTTAGGTTTACCCTAGAATTGTTGTGGTTCGCCGGCAGCAGGTGTGGATGGCTGAGGTCTTGGAGAGCAAGAACTCAGATGAGGGGCCTGCGTGTGAGGCAGGGATGGGGCCAGGACCATCAGGGAGTGGATTGCTGCCTTCGAAGATTGTGGAGGCTGGCAGCAGTGATGAAGAGGTCCCCGAGGAGCCTGTGCCCAGTGTGCGAGCACGCAGGGCTGCTCAAAGGAAAGAGCAGCTGCAGCAGCACAGGCGACTCGGGAGTAAGGCTGCAAGGTGATGGCCCTCCCTTAAGGGATAAAAGCCAGTCCTCAGAGGTGGGATTCTTTGCAAGAAGCAAAGAAGTTCTTGCACTTCAAGTCTTGTGGAAGTTCGGACTATCCTGGTTTGTGTTTGGAGACATTTGGTTTTGATTATTTCCTTGCAATTTAATCTAGTGTTCTTGGCAGCCTTGCACAACCTTGACGAGGCTTGTTCTTATCTGGGACAATTAGTTTTTAATAGTGTTTTACTGTGAATGAACGGAATCCACAGAGAAGCATTAAAAAGGTTTTGCTTTTATCTATGTATGGTGTTTGTTTGCATTGAATGAAGCTTGGGTCAGAACAAGAACAGGGGTGTCAAACTTAATTTCATTGGGAGCCACATCAGGATTGTGTTTGGCCTCAGGGGAGTGGATGGGCATGGCCAGGGTGGGCATGGCCAGCTTGATATCACTCATGTTAGGGGGCAGCTGTGGTGGCCTGGGCAGGGTTGGGAGGGATCCTCCTGCAGCCTTCTGCCAGCGAAAGTGAAACCCCCGTTTTTGCTGGCAGAGGCACCATGGGCCAGTCCTTCACTATTTCCAGGGTGGTCCTGCAGGCCAGATCTAAGCCCCCCATGAGCCAAACCTGGTCTGCAGGCCTTGAGTTTGACACCCCTGGTCTAGAATAATCCTGCCCAAGGGGTAATTTTTCCCATGGTTTCCCATCTTCTTAAAAAGATCTCCCATTTTCCTTTTTCCTGTTAATCTCTTTGCTGATATTTTTCCTTTCTTGCTTGACATTGGAAGTTTGCATTTGGACAGCGGTGTGTTTCAAAATTGTCTACCACTAGTTTGATGGGTGTGGCTTGGTGGGCGTGCTTTGTGCACGTGCACACATTTTGTGTGCATGCGCATGCACATGCCAAATGCGCACTTTGCGCAGGCGCAGAGGCATTCCAACTCACCTCCTGCAAGCCTGCACTCTCCTGGTCGCTTCAGCAGTTGCTGCGCAGCACTCTTCTGGGCTGCGCAAAGCAGCTGCGCTTCAAAAGCAGAGGGTAACGGTGAGCATGGGAAGCTGGGCAGGCGGGTGAACCCAACAGCAGAGTGGTGGAGAGAATCGGTTTGGTCTCCACTGTTCATCGCCGCTACCGGCTCAGCAGAACTGGGCAAAACCGGTAGAATACCCCCACTGCATTTGGACAACTTTTTATTTTATTTATTTATTTGTCGAGCATGTATTTGATAACAGGTATAAGTTTAAATATGATTATTAATACATGAAACAGATATGAATAAAAGGGAACATTAGGACAGGGATGGTAGGCATGTTGGTGCGCTTATGCATGTCCCTTACAGACCTCTTAGGAATGGGGTGAGGTCAACGGTAGACAGTCTAAGGTTAAAGTTTTTGGGGTTTGGGGAAGAGACCACAGAGTCTTTCTTGCTGCCCAAAGGTTATGATAACTTGTTTTCAAAGCCCCTTTGATCTTTCGCTGTTGAAAATGCCTTGCAATATATATATATATATATATATGTATATATTTCCCCACGTTGGTTTTACAGTGTCACTTTCCATAGCAACCCAGAGACGCTTTAATATAAGTTAAACACAATTCATCTGTTTCTGACATTCTGACTTTATATTTGCCAAGTTGCATCATGCTGGTGCACCTACGCTTGACAACTGACTCATAATTATGGTGGTTGCAATATCCTGAGGTCTTTTGTGACTTTCTGACAAGCAAAGTCAATGGGGAAGGCAGGAACACTTAACAACAATCATGTTACTAACTGGAGAACTGCCATGATTCCCTTAACAACAAATGGGGCAAAACTCACTTAGCGACATACATTTTGGGGTCAATTGTGGCCATAACTTGAGGACTACCTGATGTCTACACCTGGGAGTACAGGTAGCCCTGGACTTAACAACAGTTCATTTAGTGACCATTCAAAGTTACAACAGGACTGAAAATAAGTGACTTATGACCATTTTTTCATACTTTTGTAGCATCCCCATGGTCACATGATCAAAACTGAGATGCGTGTCGAACTGAACCATTTATAATGGTTGCAGTGTCCTGGATATCAGGGTTCAAAGTAATAGACCCAAGTAATAGGTCAGCTTCAGGGTTAACACCGGGATCATGTGAAACCCCTTTTGTGACCTTCTGAGAAACAAAGTGAATGGGAATCCAGACTCGCTTAACAAACCATGTTACCAACTTTAACAATGCAATGATTCACTTAACAAATGTGGCACAAAAAATCATAAAATGGGGCTAAATTCACTTAATAAATGTTTCACTTAGCAACAAAACATTTGGCTTCAATTGTGGTCAGTAAGTTGAGGACTACCTGTATTATGGCTGATTATACAACGGTAATCTTCTAGAACAGAGGTCCCCAAACTTGGCAACTTGAAGACTTGTGGACTTCAACCCCCAGAATTCCTGAGCTAACATGACTGGAGGAGGAATTCTGGGAGTTGAAGTCCACAAATCTTAAAGATGTCAAGTTTGGGGAGTTCTGTTCTAGAAGGAGGCTGGTGGCACCTTATTAGCTGAACACATTTTATTAAAGACATACATTTTCATGAGCTACAACTCATTTTAATAGATGCAATGAGGGGATAAACTGATGCAGGATTTAAATTGGGAAGAGGTAGGGAGGGGAAGAAAAGAGGAAAACATGGTGATTTTGCAATAACCTGAGAGAAACAAGTGATTACAAGTACTTTATCAATTAATAAATGTATTGGTTATAAAGAAGCAGCTGCATTTGTTAGCTTCTGAAATAGCATGAAATCTTTTGTTGTCAGCAAACTTTTGTTCAGTTATGCGGATAATGTTTTTTTTTTTTCACCAAATAGGTACTTTGAGATCAGTAACACAATGTTTTGAGAGGTTAAAATGCCCTAATATTGCTTTCCCCTTGTTTTGAGTCATGATGCAAACTTATCTCCCCTGTGAATTTCTTCTTCTTCTTCCATTGAAATTCTTGGTTTTGCACATCAATTATGATATCTCAGTTCTGCATCCGTTTAATCACCAAGCCTTTAATGTATTCAATTTCTGAGTCATATTTCACCAACAATTTATAAATCAGGTCCAAGAAATCCTGCAATACTAAAACAAAATAATAAACTAGATAAAGTACCTGATCGTTCAACCAACACAAGCTGTCAAAAGAATAACAATGCCACACATCAGAAAGATCTCAGACTATTACAATCACATGATATCATTCATAGCGCACAAACTAACTAAAGTCCTCCAAAATACTAAACAGGCAAACAAACAAAAATCAGCAGCCCAAGAAGAAAATATAGGAGTCATTTACAATTTTTGGTATACACAGCAACTAAATAGGACAGACAGGCAGAAGATTAACAGAGTACTTCCATAAACTCCAACTAGCAGATAGAAGACATAATGAAACTTCTTAATCTTACAATTACATGGACAGACTCAACTCACAATTTCAAACAGGAAACTGAGCATTCGAGATGAAGTTAAATCAAAACGATGCTAGAGAATTCCTGAAGCTTGACATTCAGACCAGGGGTGGGCTTCAAAAATTTTAGCAAAGGGTTCTCTGCTTGATTGCTAGGTAGGGGTGTCCATGGTTGGCCTAGTCAACCTCCTGCACCACAGCGGGGGGTGATTTTGCCCTCCCTTGGCTCCGGAGGCTTTCCTTGAGCCTCTGGGAGGGCAAAAATGGTCTCCCCAGGCTCTGGAGACTCTCTGGAAGTCAGAAACAGGCTCATTTCTGGCCTTCCTGAACTTCTCGGAGGCCCATTTTTTGCTCTCCCTGAGCCTCCACGCATGCCCTGCACTTACCTCCATCCAAAATGGGTCATGTGCGGACTCCGGGGAGGGCTGGGCAGGGCGGGTCCAGCCAGGAGTGGGATTTAGGGGTTCTCCAAACTTCACATAATCTTAGCTAGGGGCTCTCCCAAACCCCTGTGAATCCCCAGCAGCCCACCCGATTCAGATAAAGCATCAACAAACACATGGATAGAGTAGAGTAGAGTAGAACTGCAGCAGCACTTAGACTTATATACTGCTTCACAGTGCCTTACAGCCCTCTCTAAGCAACTTACAGTGTCAGCATATTGCCTCCAACAATCTGGGTTCTCATTTTACCCACCTCGGAAAGATGGAAGGCTGAGTCAACCTTGAGCCGGTGAGACTCAAACTGAATAGAATAGAATAGAATAGAATAGAATAGAATAGAATAGAATAGAATAGAATAGAATAGAATAGAATAGAATAGAATAGAATAGAATAGAATAGAATAATGACTTTTGTCAGGGCTCCAACAAATCCACCCTCATCCAAATCAAAGTCTTTAGCCGCATCTCAGAAAAAGTAAATTGGTTTATTAGAAATTGCCATGTTGGCGCGTGGTTGGGTACAGCATGTACTAAATCACATCATACATTTCCCCCTTGACTCTGGTCCCGCCCCCGATGTGACTTCTCCAGTGGGGCACATCCATCTCCAAGAGTCATCCATCATGGTCTCCAATAACTTTCTTATGCTCTGACAACTTTGGGCTGCTGAAGTGATTATCTAGGCATTTCAAAAATGCCTTGTTTTTCCCCACTCTCTTTTTCTGGAAGCTAAAAAGACCAAAGGAGTATCTTTTTAGTTGACATCTTTATTGTCACTTTGAATGTACACTAATCTGCACACATTAAAATGACATTTTGTTGCATACAGCTCTCTATGGGTCACCACTTCCAATATACACCACATAAACATGACAAATAAATAAACAAGCAAACATAAATAAATAAATACAAAATTATGCATATACCCACATATATTATTATATGACACAGAGTAGCAACACAGTCTAGCTCAGATGTGTACATGTAGAGTACGTTTAAATTCCATTCAAAAGAGAGAATAAAAATCTAAGAAGGAAACACAGACCAGAACGTATCTTGTCCACCAAAACAACCAGATAAGCAAGTCAAACAAGGAAGGAAGTACCAAGGTGAAAACCACACCCCCACCAAATCACTCTATACACAGGGGATAAACTTCACACTTACTAGCAATGATGATGTCATCTAGTTAGATACTGAAATGAAATCACCAAACTTAGAGAGCATTAGAACTCCACAATCAAATCTTGTTCTCCGTTTGACAAAGGTCCATTTCTTATAGGTCTCATTTACTTCCAATGAGTCTAGTTAATTACAAATCACTTGATCTTTGGAAGATTTGTGGGGATAAGGATAATTTAGTTTGTTATCCATATTTTGAGTTGGAGTTCTTTGAATTTCTGCAGATCAGTATGTAAGCAGAAATCACTTTTTCTGCAGACACATTGTCTTGCGTTCCAGGGAAACTTCCTCAGCGCAAGAGTTCAGAAGTGGGATTCCTTACAAGTCCATGTGGAGTCTGAATTTGAATTCTGCAGGGTTGCTTGGCTCTGAATCTTTGAAATCTTTTGTTCTAAATCCAAATCGGGGCTATGCTTGATTCTAATTGTTTCAATTTATTCACCAACACAACCAGAGGTGGTATTCAGCCGGTTTGGACTGTTGGAAGCGAATCTGAAGCGGAAATTTTGACCAGTTTGAAGAATACCACCTCTGACTGGCCCCATCCTTTCCCATCCTATATTCTATTGTTTTTTAGTTCAGCTGATTTGCGTGGCAGAGCAGATTGCGTGCAGAACCGGTAGTTTGCAATTTGGAATCCCACCACTCAACACAATCTTCTGTTTTTTCATAGCTTTCTTTCTATTTGATTCCACTGCAATAAACAGATCTTTCATAAACGCTTTACTGGATTCCATGCAGGAAATAAAGAGCCAATTGGTTTGGAAGAAGCTTTTAAATCCCTGTTGGCACTTCAATTTGAGTTTCTCTTGTAACAGTGAAGAAATTTACTGTTTGATCCTCTGTTGCTCGGTTTAATCTTACAATTATACGTTTATGATCTGCATATGTAAGATCTATAACTTTCATAACTATCAAATAATGTTGTCACATGTTTCTAATCTCAATCCCATACCTTGGAGTTGTAAAATACTCAGAGGAGCTTTTGAAAGGAGCAACATATATGCCTCAGTAGATAAATAAAGTAAATAAATGATCTGAATTTGGATATGAGGCCACCCCATGAATAAATTAGGTTACATAAAAAATCCATAAGGGTTGCTGCAAAATATTTTTCTTTAATATTGTATAGCTTGCTAAGAAGATATGAGGCAGCTTTGAGATTCTGAGGATTTTAAATGTGCAAATACTCTCTTAAAAGACTTTAATGGAAGATAATTGTGGTGGAATGTAATTCAGAGTTGCTAGGAAGGGTACTTTCCCAGGGAGCAAAGAATCAAAATAGCTTGGAATCTTTAGTAGACAGGAAAGGGGTGAAGATCAACCCTCCCTAGCCGTTCACAGTGGGATTCAATTTTGTTTTACTACCCGTTCTGTGGGCGTGGTTTGGTGGGCCTTGCAGGGGAAGGATACTCCAGTCAGGGTGATATTTGAACTACTCAAAATTTTCGCTACCGGTTCTCCAGAACTGGTCAAAACCTGCTGAATACCACCTCTAGTTCACAGGGTATATTTAATAGTAATAGAGATAAGTGTTTTACTCTAGCAAGATGTCTAGCCAAGAATTGGCTATGTCTAGTTTAATAAAAGGAAGGACTAGGGGAGACATGATAGCAGTCTTTCAATATCTCAGGGACTGCCACAAAGAAGAGGGTAGGTCAACCTATACTCCAAAGCACCTGAAGGCAGGACAAGAATGAATTGATGGAAACTAACCAAGGAGAGAACCAACCTAGAAATAAGGAGAAATTTCCTGGCAGTGAGAACAATTAATCTGTGGAACGACTTGCGGGTGCTCCAACACTAGAGGTTTTTAGGAAGAGATTGGACAACCATTTGTCTGAAATGGTACAGGGTTTCCTGCCTGAACAGGACGTTGGACTAGAGGACCTCCAAGGCCCCTTCCAACTTTGTTATTTTGGACGGCTGGAAATGTGAAAGAAAAAGTCTATTTAGGAATATTGAACCACAGTGATGTTTAATGGCAGCTCCTATTGATTCTCACACTTCAGCAAGTGGTAGTCCCTAGCCATCTTGCCTTATCTCCAAAAAAAAAAACTAAGCAGGGAGGATTAGATTAATACTTGGATTACTGAAGATTACTAGCATAGTACTTGGATTTTGAAGACTACCTAGAAATCTCAGGGCTGCAGGCCAGACTGGGAAGTAAAAAAACCTATCTGTTCTTAGAAAATTACAGCAATGTGTCTCTAGTCACAAAATGCCATACTCCATAATAAGGTTATTGACTTGTTTCAGATTGCAGATTGAGAAGAGTATCTTGTAGATATTAAAATCGGGGTTAGCAGTGCTTTCTGCAATCATAATACCTCTACATTCAAAGCATTAGTGCTATTGAATAGCTACTGATGTAAAATTTAACTTCAACTTCTAAAGACAACTAGTTCCAAAATAGGAGACTCAAAGGGGTTCTTAATCTGGTTAATCTTTGGCAATGTTCCCTAAAACCTTTATTTCCTTGATGGTTTGTTTAAAACACTCCTGCCACACTGCTACACCTTAAGATTTCTTCTTCATGTTTGCAGAAATCACTGAGGTGTAACCGCAACTCAGATGGGTCATAATTCTGTCCACTGCAGCAGCTGAAAATACTTGCTTTAGGTTGTGAAAGTCACCTTGTACAGACAAACTTTGACATGTTTTGTTTTTTTCTTGGAGTAATAATTTTGCATGGATATTGTGTTTCACATTTGCAGTTTGTTTTCCCTTCCACTCTAATACGCCAAGACAGCAGCTAAACCTCGAACCCAGAGCACGTTGGGTAGGTTCACACAACATAGCTATGATTCTAAGGTGGGGCTGTTGAATGGTAATAATCATCTGGGACTTTATTTATTAGATTTATAGGCTGCCAAATCTAAGCAGATTCCTAGTGCATTTCAAAACCATAATGAAAACATGTCCAATATAAACTAAGATGTAGGGCCTTCCAGTTTGAGCTTCTTCGGTGATAAACCAAAATCTGCGATTGTGCGCAGTTTTGGTCTGTGCTCACCACTGGAGTGCCCCGAGCCAGCTGGTTTCGGGGCTAAGCCACCCCATAGGGGTGGTGAAGAGGGGGGAGACTGCCAGCAGATCGAGGAGAGTTGCATCTCTCCTCCCCAGCTGGCCATTACTCCCTTTCCCAAAGGCGGTTGCAGCAGTGGTCAGAAATAGCCATCTCAAAGAAGAACTCGACTGGGAAAGAATGTGCAGGAGGAAGATAAGAAGAGAAAGTTTTGGCTGACTGGGTTGAACTGAAAAAGCAACAATATAAGGTACCCTGGAATTTGAATTATAAAGAACAACATTATTCCCAAAGAAGACTTTGAAGCGGCAAATGAGGGAGGGAAGGGAAAAAGATTTGTTTTTGTTTTTCTTCCCTATATTGACAACTAAGAGATTTAAGCAAGAAACCGGCAAAAATCCACTTTGACATTAACAGGTATTTAAGCTGAAAATAAAATGTCAAAGGGATAATAAAGATTTCTGGATTCTCAAAAACTATTAAAAGAAGGAAAAAAAACAAAAGGGTGGGATCTGGAAAAATGGAGGAGATCACTGGAAGTGAAAGGAATTAACAGTGAAACTTTAACAAGATTCCTAAAAGAATCATTTTAACTGAAACTTTGTAACAAGATAAGAGAACCCCAGGAAGAGAAAGTGGAAAAAAGAATCAAGAAGAAACAGTTTTGGATTATTTGGATTACTTGGTGATTTTTGGATTTTTGGCTATTGGATCTAAAGGACTAAAATTAATCGGGTGGTTGTTTAAAAGTTTTTTAAATGGTATCACTCTTGGAAGAATTGAGAATGGAACTTAAAAAACAGAAAGAAGATGCACAAGAAGGAAGAGGTTCTTTTGGCTTTGTATTTCAATTTTTAGAAATGGAGATCCTGAACTATGAGAAACAACAAGAAATGCAAGGGTTCACAAGATAGTATTGTTATATTAGAAATAGAAATGAACTTTGAAAATATGAAACAAGTGTGATTAAAATGATAGATAAAATACTCATTGTAATGTAATGCAATGTTTAATAAATAAATGAAATAAAGAGAATGAGAGAATGAAATTAGGAAAGGAGGGGAACATTTTAATTATTATAAATGTATTATAAAAATTTAAGTGAAGAAGAATATGAAAGAAACATGAAAAAATTATGGAAATATTATAGTGTTCCTAGAAGTATGATACCCTATTGAAAAGAAACGTTAAAGATGTCAAAGATACATTAATGATAGAGCTGAATTGGAATATAATAAGTATTTTATTTATTATTGTTTTATATATATATATATAAATACAAATACCTGCAAAAATCTCCGAAAACACACACACACACACACACACACACACACACACACACACACACACACACACACACACATATATATATATATATATATATATATATATATATATATATATATATATATTTCTCTTTAAGAACTTAGTGCGTATTTTAAGAATGTACCAAGCAGAATTCGACTGGAAGTTATGTGTTATATTGAATGTTATAATTGTAAAGGCATAAATTGAAGTTTAAATAAGAGTTGAATGGATAAAAATTAAAAGATACAAAGGTGTCATACTCCAATTAGTAACTACAGGGAAAACCTTCGTTTAATGAGAAAAGAAAATATGAAATTGAAACAGGACAGACAAAAGTATAAATATAATGACTAGAAAGATATTGAAACTTAGAAAAAGATATATATTATTGAATTTAGAAAGGAATGAGATAATTTAAAGTAAGATTGAGAAAACTAAGGGTAGGGAAAAATTATTAAGAAAATGTTAAAATAGTAATAAGATATGGAATAGAACACAAAGATGAATATGAAATTGAATTTGTGTCTGTATGGAGAAGTGATAACGCGGGGCCATGCTATTCTCAAAAAAAGAAATTTTACTTGTATTATGTTTTGTGAAAACCCAAATAAAATTTTTATTAAAAAAAAGAAAAGAAACTAAGATGTAAAGATCCATGGTACAATTTCAACAAAAAAATCAATAAAATACTCAACAGTACAGAACAGAAATCAGAGTTGCAAGGGACCATGGAGGTCTTCTAGTTTGGCGGTGTTCTGATCCAAACCCTTTTCCAATAAAAAAACACGAACCAAAGGGAACAGAAACCTTTTAATGATTCTTACGAATCCCTGGTTAAAAGGCTGCTGCAAACTAATTAACTTTGATAAGCACAAACTTCGCCAAAACTGTGCAAGTCTGCCAAGAATAACAGATAAGAAATATTTCACAACGCAAGAGTCTTCAAATACCAACTTAAGATATTGTAATGTTCATGAGGCTGAGTTTCAAAACATCTTTGCCCTACAAAGAACGTTCGCTTCACAGCTGGCTTTTATCTTCTTGAAGGAGGGACCATTACCTTGCAGCCTTACTCCCGAGTCCCCTGTGCTGCTGCAACTGCTCTTTCCTGTGAGTAACCTTGCATGCACACACAGTTGGCACAGGCTCCTCGGGAACCTCCTCATCACTGCTGCTAGCCCCCACAATCTCTGAAGGCAGCAGTCTACTCCCTAATGGTCCTGGCCCCTCATCTGAGTCCTCACTCTCCTCAGCCGTCTGCACCTGCTGCTGGCTAATCACAACAGGCGGCTCCAAATCCCTGGTTGTGCAAGCAGCAGGTACCAAGTTGTGCAAGCAGCAGGTGAGCATGCTTGTGCATGCAACTCCCCTTGCGCGAGTGGTGGATACTTGTCTTGTGTGCAAAACTTTATTTTTGTGAATGGCGGACACCAGCTAGTTGTGCAGAACCATCCTCTATTCCCTCTCCCTCTGTTACTGCCCTGACAGCCAGTCCGCAAAGCCAGAAAGGTTGGGGATTGATATTCTAGTCCAGGGGCATCAAACTCAAGGCTTGCAAGCTGGATCGGCCCATGGGATGCTTCAATCTAGCCCACGAGCCTGGAAATAGCAAAAGACCGGCTGCAGGGTTTCTGGCAGCCAAAAAGGGGCAGTCCCCCCCCACCCCAGTGCCCCATTTTGGCCATCAGATTGCTTCAGGAGGCCATCCAGGCCAAAAATGGAGAATGAGGGCCTCGCATCACACCTCTGCACCCTGTTTTTGCCAGTACTACAGGAGGCCATCCAGGCTGAAAACAGGACACGGAGGCCATGTGAGCAGCGATGGGATTCAAATTTGTTTACTACCGGTTCTGTGGGCATGGCTTAGTGGGTATGACATGGCTTGGTGGGTGTGGTGTGGCTTGGGCGGCATGGCAGGGGAAGGATACAATAAAATCTCCATTCTCACCCCACTCCAGGGGAAGGTTACTGCAAAATCCCGTTCCCTCTCCACCCCATTAATCCGCTTTCCAGCTCCGTTCTCCTGTACAGGGCAACAAAAGAAGATCCAACCGATCAGCTGGGACTCGGGAGGCAAAGTACAGATGGGGGGCAGGGCCAGTCAGAGGTGGTATTTGCCGGTTCTCCGAATGACTCAAAATTTCCATTACCGGTTCTCCAGAACTGGGCAGAACCTCACTTCTGCATGTGAGGCCCCCTGTGCCCAGTTTTGGCCAGCAGGGTGATGCAGGAGGCTGTCCAGGTCAAAAACAAGACATGGGGGCCTCAAGAACCCCCCACATCCTGTTTTGGCTGGCAGGGTGCCGCAGGAGGCATCCGTCCTGTCTCTCCCTCCCTGGATGGCTAATGGAGGAGAACTACAGTGTTGATCTGGCCCTCGAAGAAATCCAGTTTGACACCCCTGTTCTAGTCCAACCCCCTGCTCAGGCAGGAGAACCTATATCAGGTATACAAGTGGTATACAAGTGGTTTACAAGTGCTCCCTTGTAAAGGGGTCCTGCCTGGATCTGGACAATTTAGACCATTATCATAAATCACCTGGTCATATTCCCTCTCTTTAGGAAGCGTTGTGGGAGAAGAGCGGGGCTGCTCTCATGGAATAACTTAAAAAGTTGATTACTTCAATCCTTTTCCATCAGAATTCAGGCTGGATCGGTTGCCATGGTTATGAGAATTTCATTGCATACAATCAGCGAAAAGCAACATATTAGCAAATAATAAGGAACAAATGGGAAAAGGCTAGTCTGCTGAAAAGGCCAAGTAGTGGATTATATAGGACAGGAAGAAAAGGAAAAAGAAAAAAAACAAAACAGAAATGTGGGAAGTTGAATGTTGTTTCTTTATATGGGGATTGTTCCTGAAACACAACAATTACTGACATTCTTTGATTATGGCTTTCTAATTTTCATCCATAAATAATACTTATCTAAAGTTCTCAGAATTTTGGCTCTCGTCTAAATCAGAGGCCCTCAACCTCTGGGTCACGGCCTACTAGTATAGTAGACCATGAGGTGTTTGCAACGGGGCACAGAAATATAGTGTGAGCATATGCCTATGCATGCGCTTGCATGAGCAACAGGCAAGTATGTACACACATACTCCATTTGCATGAACGGCAGATTAACGTACATGCTGCTCATATAAATGGAGGTGTTCACATATGTTTGCTAGCCACTCATGTAGAACCATCCCTCTCCCCCACACTAGCTGGTCCATAAGGCCAGAAAGGTTGGGGAACTCTGATCTAAATGGTTCAATCCAACCTATGCCTTGAAGATTGACATTGGTAGATGATCTTCATCAAGGTCTGGATGGGGAAGTACCTCCTTCCTTGGTCCTTTAATACTTGTCACCACTTTTCATACCCATTGACTATGTGTCTTAATGGCTTGCCTGCATGGTTAGGCATGAGGGACCCTGTTCTATTGTGGTTTTGCTCCTTCCTGGATTGGTGGTACTAACTAGATAGTAAGTGGGGGTGAAAAATGGTCTACATAGTTGGAGTGCCACAAGGTTTTTCTACGTCAACTCTTCAAGCCACCTTGTCATTTCCAGTCTGGGAATGCTGTCTATGTCTTGACTTGCTGTTAAGAGTTTGAACTGGAAACCAAGGCTTAGTTTTTGCAAAAGGGAAGTGCTCTTTATCCTTACAATTGTCTATGTGGACGATTTGTCAGCCTTAATAATAAGATGGACAAAGTAGCATTCACCTTGGAGGACCAAATCCATGACTTGTGGCTGTTGCTATATGTGTGGATAGAAGATTCAGCTAGGGGTAAACTTTTCTCAGTTTTTGTCTTGTGTATCAGTTGAAGTCCATCCCAGAGCATGGGACTCCAGTAATGGTTATCCACACATTCTTCACATCTCAAACTAACAACTTCTACAATGGAGTGAAATAACCCATCTGTTGGACATATAGTGCCAATGTTGCAGGCAGTACAAAGGCTTCCAGTAAGCTACTGAGTGGAATTCAACATTTAGATCTAGATACAAAGCCCTTTTAAGGTTTGGCAACTAGATAGTTGCCGGACTGCATCCTTTAAGTAGAACCAATTCTTTTTTCTTTTCATTAATCCCAGGCTGAGATGCCAAGCATCTCTTTTCCATCTGCAACCAAAGAAATGGAGGAGTAAGAACATAATATTTACAGTTTACATTTGAAACCTCTCACTACCAGGCATCTGGATTAAGCCTTCCCTGAAGTCATCTAGGAATTCAGTCAGAACTGAGCATTTCCACTGAGCTTTGAAAAAGTATTAATGAACCTTTGGTATGATTGCCGTAATATGGACACCAGGGGTTATATTGCTGTTATGTGTTTATTAATTTTAAATGACGTTTTCTGAATTTTATATTTCAGAAATTGTAAACTGCCAGGATTTTATATTCAGAATTGTAAACTGCCAGGAGTCCAATTTAAATGTTGTAAAGAACTAAATGAATGTTTACTAATATAGTAAGTCACTAGAAATGCTTTGAACATTATGATTGTAAGCCATCCAGAACGTACCCTGTGGCAAGGTGGATGGCCAATAAATTTTATAAATAGATAGCATTCTATCATTTAATGGATAATTTTTAGAGACTGGAGACCACTAAAAGATTACAAGCAGCCTATATGGAGGGGTATTCAAAATTTGAGATGATAGACACAACACACTAAAAAGGGGGTGAACTTTGACAATGCAATGATGGGCTCCATCTTGAATTATTTTTATCTTTCCTCATGGACATTTCTGACTGGGGTAAGGGGAATTAACAATGGCCTTTTATCAATTATATTGTACCAGTAGGCCCCCTTCTTAATGTAGAAAATGAAGGGTATATACAGTATCTTATCCACCCTTCTTCACTGAATGCTGGTGGATAGCGGTCAATCAGTAGAATCTGGGTGCCAGCCGACCAACCACAAAATTATTTCATCTACTTCACATATAGGAAGTAAGAAGTCAATAAAGTAGATGACATTTCAACCACAGGTTTCCAATAGGGGGTATTATCAAAATCTTTAAAGCATGAAAGATTGTTCATCTTTCATGTACTATGCATCCAGAAACTGGATGGAGATGAAATAACTTCATTCTACTTGTGATTAAAGACTGAATACATTCCTTCAACTTTGGCCAAGCTGAGGATTTTTTTCATTCATTTCTTTGGAATCCCCCCAAGAAAATTCCAACAAATCACCAACCTTCCATATAATAGTGCCAGCAACCACCACAGCTACATACTGTAGATGTGTAAATATTTGATAAGAGTCACACTGGAATTGAATTTATGAAGATCCCTACATCATTTTATAAGCAAGTCCCTTGTTAACAAATTGGCATCAGGCTCTCTGAGATACTGTCCTGCCAGTTCTTTTGTTTTGGTGCTACTTGAGAAAACTAATGTTCCCTTCAAGGCAATTTCAAAATTCTGTCTTAATTAGATGGTGGACTAGCTGATTTGGATATATTGGTTTTATAATTCTAAACTAATTATTACAATTGATAATAATTGATTATAATGATAAAATAATGATAAAAGGCATTCAGTAACAGTGATATCATAATGATGGCACATGGGCAATTTCAGTCCAATAGTATTCATCACAAAATTATTCCAACGTTAGGAGAGAATTCCCAGGGAATCAGTAGCTGTATGTTTTTAAAAAATGATTCCAGTTCTGCATAAGACTCTTCCTATTTGGAAGGAAGGAAGGAAGGAAGGAAGGAAGGAAGGAAGGAAGGAAGGAAGGAAGGAAGGAAGGAAGGAAGGAAGGAAGGAAGGAAGTCTTATGGAGTTGTAGATGCTCTCTGGGCTTGGTTGTTTGCTTGCAGATGTTTCATTGCCCAACTAGATAATCATGAGGTTACCTAATTGGATAATGAAATATCTGCAAGCAAACAACCAAGCTCAGAGAGCATCAAGGATTCCACAACCCTTCCTTCCTTCCTTCCTTCCATCCTTCCTTCCTTCCTTCCTTCCTTCCTTCCTTCCTATGACTCCACGGTTCAGCCCTGAGTTATTCTCTTCTACTGAAAGAAAGCAATACTAATTGCTACCTTTAGCTGGGTGTACACACTGCACCAACCATAATAGCAACAATTCATTGGTCTGATGAATGCATTTTGTTTAATAAAACATAGCTAGATAAATCATACAAGGCATAAAATCAACAATAGCTTATATTAATCATTATTCACCTCCCAAAACGTAGGTTCCATTATGAAATAAATCCAGAGAGTGTAACATCATTCATCTCCTTATACATTATACTAATAGAGGAACAGGATACCTTTTGACCTGGAGAAATAACTTCACCGTTTTTTCCTCATTTCCATAGTTTTCTCTGATTTTTCTGTCATCTCTAATTAAGCAAATCATCATTATACATCTCCCAAACTAGTCTTCATTAGACAATAATCCTGAGTCCTTGGACATAAAGGATGATTTGCAGTAATCTAACCAAGGTCCTACATGAAGATTTGACTGGATTTGGATCATCTTACGTGGATTCTGGCTTGAATCTAGAAACAAAAATCAACCTCTCAGAATATTTAGGAAACTGATCATTAAGGCTGAAAAATGAAATGTGTCTTTAATAAAGAAGACCACTCATCTGCAAAGAGCTCTATTACTGGAACAAGAATCCTAATTAAACATATATAAAATAATTAAAACCTCAGAGGAACTTGTTGAAATTCTAAATGCGTGTTGAATAGGAAAGTCTTTGGGTGCTGTCAGAAGGACAATAGAGAGAAAGCTTCATTTGGCCATTTTTTTTTTAGTAGAAAAACACCTGACCTCTTTTCAAACATATAAAAATATTTCATTCCTATTTCATCCAGGTAAATCAAAGACCTGTTCAGATTACTGGGTTGATATGGGAACTGGACAGTCTTAATTTGAATCTGCTTTCTGCATCAACAGACACATACCTGCATTGCCAGATTCAGAGGAATTTATGATCTCTAGAATGTGGTTGCACACATCAGCTCAAGGATGTGTGTGTGTGTATGTGTGTGTGTGTGTATTATTCAAAAAGATACACTGTCTAAATCAAGTGCAGTACATTAGCAAAGAAATTAATTGTGCAATTTCAGTGCTAAAACTATATTATGGGATAATCAATTACATACCCTTTAACCAAATAATGGAGAAGGATTTAAGTTATTTATGGCCAATGTTTAGATGGAAAGAGGATGCCCTAATTACAAGATGATTATTATTTTCTCATTGGAACTGATCTGCCTCATTAGTGCTGTAATCCCCTCCCTTCGTCTTACAGACCGTTGGTAACCTTTTAGATGACTTTGATATTAAAATTACCCACTTAGGGAAACGGCCTTTCTGCTGATGAGCCCTTCCTCAAAAGACAGAACATCCTTAATTTATTCTATACATTAAGAGAAAATTCAGTGTTTTCATAATGGAGCCTTATATGGCCAATCCATTATCACTTCCCCCAAAATTGCACAGTCCAGACACTAATGCACAGTAAGGCACAGGAGGGGACTTCAAAGATTTCAGAAAAACAAAGCTTATTTAGAGAAATAAAAAGACAAATGGATGAGGAACTAAAAAGACCTTCAAGCATGTACAATGGAGACAGAATATTGATTACTGAAGGGGAAGAAAAAACAGAGAAAATGGGGAACCTATGTGAACAAGAATGGAGTATTTTGGAAAAGAATTGTGATTTATTAATGGGAATCTTGAACAGGACTGAAGTTCAGGTGACAATATTTTCTTGAAGATCCCATTTGTTTATTCTCAATATGATATTCCACATTTACTTTTATTAACTACATGGATCACATAGGTCTGTCAGTTAAATAACATTTGCTTGAATAGTTAGATTAATAAAGAAATAAAGTAAGGGGTATGTATAAGTGCACCAATGTGCCTACCGTCCCTGTCTTAATGTTCCCTTTTATTCATATCTATTTCATGTAATAATAATCATGTTTATACATACATACATACATATAATCAAATGCATGCTTGACAAAATTAATAAATAAAATAAATAAAGTCAACAACTAGTTTCATCTGTATAGGTTTATCTATGGTAGACCAAGAGGTTTGCAGGAGAAATAGTTCTTTGTTCCTGGATAATACATTCTCCTTCCTTCCTTCCTTCCTTCCTTCCTTCCTTCTCTCCCTCCTTCCCTACTTTCTCAAAGAAGAGGGGATTGACCTATTCTTCAAAGCATCAAAGGGCAGGACAAGAAGCGATGTATGGAAAATAATCAAGGAGAGAACCAACCTAGAACTAACAAATTTCCTGACACTTAGAACAATTAATCAGTGGAATGACTTGCCTCCAGAAGTTGTGGGTGCTCCACAACAATCTGTTCTTAAAATTCTGGAGAATTTTAAGAACAGATTGACAAGCATTTGTCTGAAATGGTATAGGGTTTTTATTCTTGAGCAGGTGGTTGGATTAGAAAACCTCCAAGTTCCTTTACAACTCTATTATTCTGTTATTCTTCCAAATATTTTCAAAAACATTCCCAGCCCTAGTGATTAGCACTTAAGTAAGAGAATATCAAGGCATCAAAGAGAATTAAGCTACCCTGGACAGATCAAAAACAGTCTGAAAAGAAGACTTTCAAATCACTTTCTTACTGATGCCAGAAAACCACATGGATATATGCCTGAAGTGAGCAGAAGTTCAAAGGAAACTCTAGCTTTTTAAAATAAATTTTAACACGTTTACCCCTGTTGGAAGAAATATCCTTCTGGGTTCAGTTCCAAGTGGGGAAAAAGACACTGGATTCATGGAGATTGCTTAGAAAGAAGGTTTATTGATGAACAGGAATATCATCACATGCCTTGGAGATCTTGGGCGAAAAAAAAGGGAAGAGATGCTGAGAGTCCCAGTGTTTCATACCAGAGATGGTATTCAGCAGGTTCTGACCAGCTCTGGAGAACTGGTAGCGGAAATTTTGAGTAGTTTGGAGAACTGGCAAATACCACCTCTGACTAGCCCTGTCCACAAGTATTCTCTGCCTCCCAAGTCCCAGCTGATTGGCTGGGTCTTCTTTGGTTGCCCTGCACAGGAGAACAGAGCTGGAAATCAGGTTAGTGGGGTGGGGAGAGAATGGGATTTTGTAATAACCTTCCCCCAGGAGTGGGATGGGAATGGAGATTTTACAGTATCCTTTCCCTGTCATACCCACCAAGTCACGTCCACCAAGCCACACCACGCTCACCAAGCCATGCCTACAGAACTGATAGTAAAAACATTTGAATCCCACCACTGTTTCATACCCTCTCTGGCTTTGAGCTTCCTGGAGCATAGGAAGAGTATCCTGATTGGTTGCTGTCAGATGTCATAGTTAGCTTTTTAGGTTGTCTGTGTGCTAAGTTTGGTTGAATCTTGCTGGGTGATGCAATGAAGAGCAATTAAATGGCTCTGCCTGAAGGGGGTAGATCTTTGTTATGTACAATGAACTGGCCCAGGCCTTAATGGCCCATTAACAAGGGTGGAAGTGGGGCTGAGGTTCTGCGTCCTTTTTAGGGGAAATATTCTGCCCTCTTAATATTTCCTAGAATATTTCCTTTTTCTAGAAGAGCGGTGGGTGCTAACTTCTTACACCCCAAGGGAAATATTGCTGATTTCAGAGCTGGGAAGATAGAGATCTAAGGAATAACTAGAATTTATGCATTGTGTAATGTTTGGGAAAAGGTCCGATGGATTCATTTTAGGTTCATGAATCAAAGCAGCTTGATTTATTGTTTCTCTGTAATCTCTACAGTTCAACTGGCCTCTTTGGTGACAGCTATCCAGGAGTTAATGAAGGTTGAACTCTTCCAGGGAGCCTTGAAATGTGATTGATCATCAACATTATTTTTTTTTGCTATTATTATTGTTGTTAGTTTTGCTTATATGAGGAATTTTGGGGTTATTCAGGTTATGGGCAGTAATTTTTGTTTCTGTGTTATTGGGTTTTTTCCCTCCCTTACTGTGGATATTTCATTATAAGATGGATGTTTTACTCTGTTTACTTTTCTTGTTAGCTGCTGGTTGATGGAATAATGCAATGGCTTACATATTTAATAAAGAATAATAACAACAACCACAATATATGATCCCCAAATAAGAAGTATATTGATGATAAAAGTGCTTTTTCAAAGCATTAAGCAAATCTCATGGCATAACAAATCAAAGATATGAAGGGGAGAAAAAAACCAACAAATCTATTAAAAAAAAACTTTTATTTTTGTCAGCCTGTATCTATCTGCTGGTTAGAGCAGACTACACAGAGACAATGTATTTGAAACCCTACTAAGATAATATAGATTTCCCATTCCTTGTCTTCTCCAATACGCAGAAGAGGGAATTCTTCAGAGAACCAATGGGTGATCTTCAAGTAAGGCCTTGCTCTTCAATATGCTACCATGCATGTTTCTTACTTTGGGCTTTTTTTTACTTGTTATACTTTCAAGACACTAAGATTGCAAAGGCAGTGCAGATAGGAGGAATGGGGATGTGGAGGAAAGGAAAGGAAAGAACATGGGAAGGGAAGAGAAGGGGAAAGGAAGAGAAGGGGAAGGGGAAGGGGAAGGAGAAGGAGAAGGACAAGGAAAGGAAAGGAAAGGAAAGAAAAAGAAAGGAAAAGAGGGGAAAGGAAAAGAAGGGGAAAGGAAAAGAAAGAAGGAAAAGAAAGGACACAGGAAGGAAAGAGAAGAGAAAGGGAAAGGGAAGGGAAAGGAAAAGAGGGGGAAAGAAAGGAAAGGAACCTAGCTATTTATACTTGGTACACCTACTATGGAAGTGGAATGCTGCCCATGCGAATTTTTATAAAATTATTTTTCTTTACAGTTTCTTATTTATTATTCTTACCTTTGTACTACAGTATATAAATAGAAACAAACAAGCCAAGTTCATCAAGTTACTGGGTTTCATTATTGGACCCAGCCCTGCATTAGTCTGGCTTTAAAACAAAGCCTTTGGTTAGGTTGCTATTTCTTTTGTGCAAATTGACAATTGATATATCTAACAAATTCTACTACAAGGACAAACTATACATCATAATGCAAATTAACAACCCTCTATAAAACCTGAATAATTATCTATTTTCTAACAAAGCAATTGTTGGAGAAAAGCTAATGACAGTTTCTCTTAAAGCAGGAAGGTAGCCTTTCAAATAAGATAACTATTCTCGACAGACTCTTTAACTTACTCCTAGTATGCAACTAATTGTTTATACTATATATATTCACACAACATATATTATATATTCACACAACAGGTTCAGTTTTCTAAATTTGATTTTGCTGATCATTTCGATAACAATGACGAATGGTGTAGGCTCTTGTAAAAGCACAACAACGAGTGCTGTGAGTTCTTGTTAAAGAAGAATCCATTTCAGTAATTCACACAAACAAAAATTGGAGATATCTTGGGCTGCTGCTGGAGATCCTAAGAAGGTCCATCAAGGGGTGGGATTCAAAAATCCCAGCCACCAGTTCACTGCCCAGTTGCTGGGTGGGTGTAGCCATGGTGGGCATGGCCTACTGGAACTTCCGGGAGGGCCATATTTTGCCTTCCCCAGGCTCCGGAGGCTTCCCTCGAGCCTGTGAGAGGGCAAAAACGGTCTCCTCTGGGGTCTGGAGGCCCTCCGGAAGCTGGAAACAGGCTCGAGGGAAGCCTTTGGAGCCTGGGTAAGGCGAAAATTAGCCTACCCGGAAGTTCTGGAAGTCCAGAAATAGGCCTGTTTCTGGTTTCTGGAGGGCCTCTGGAGCCCGGGGGAGGCCATTTTTTGCCTCCTGGAGGACCAAGGAAAGCCTCCAGAGCCTGGAGAATGTGAAAAATGAAGTTCTGGTAGGCCATGCCCAACCATGGCCACATCCACCCAGCAACCGGGCAGCGAACCAGTTGCTGGGATTTTTAAATCCCACCCCTAATCATAAGTCACTTTTTCCAATGCCATTGTAATTTCAAACAGTCATTAAATGGACTGCGGCAAGTTCAGGAACACCTCCGGTTGTTTTCCTTAAGAAATGTTATTAAATCTGATAGATAACTGAAGCTCCACTTTTCACAGTGAAATATGTCTTTGTAATTTCATCAAGATTTTTCAGAGGAATGCACTATATTGCCAGCTGTGATTTTTGACCTGCTATGGTTTGTTTCTTTTCTTTTCTTTTTTTTTTTTTGTTTGATGTTCCTGGTTTACATATAGACATCTGTTCTGCTTGAATGTTAGAAATTGCTTTGTGCATGGTTCTTGATCCCCCCCGTTTACTGGACTGAGAATCTCTGTTAGCTGCCAACAATACCTATTATCAGGTTTTTGTGGCGGAGAAGGAAGGGTGGAAGAAGAAGGAAAATCGGGCTGATTCCAATGAACTTTAGCCATGCCAAAGTTATGAATTATTGTCTACTGGAAAACAGCGCAAAAATATTTTCTGGGAAATCATTGCTCCTAAATTAACACACTCATAAAAAGTGGATGTTTTCAGTTTGTGGTCTTCTGACTTGCATCTTGCTTAGCTGAAAAGAAGATCTGGAGAATGTGTAGCTAGAAATGTCTATGGAGATTCTCAGTTATTCAAGTCATGATTGTCCCAAAGATGCTTTTTCAAAAGGCAATTGGATTTTGTTTTTCCTTGCAGTCATCTGGTCATTAGTACTCTTCTGAGAATCATTGAGGCCATGGGGTCACCTGAATAATGCAAATGGGTGTGGGATCTTCTTAAAACTGCTAAAAGAACTGTGTTGTAACAACCAGAGTGCTAATGATCAGATGACTAGAAGGAATATAAATCCTTCCATCTTCCACCGTTCAGTCAGAACTGAAGAAGCTTCTTGGATGAGAGGCAAAACCTTTTCAAGGAAAAACAAAGTCCACTTACCTTCTGGAAAAGCACCTTTGGGTGTAGCTAAAACAGAAATTGAATGAAAGTTGAATGAAATTCACTTTTTTCTCTCTGCAATAGTGTTAAAATCTTCTTTATCACTGCTTTAATTCAGAATTAAACCTGATTCATTAGTCTACCAGTTGGTATTTTCCAAATATTTCAAACTTCAGCTTGCCTGTGTTTGAGTGGATTAGGCTAACTCTTCGCTGATGATGTAAAACTATTCAACACCACTGCCAATGCTACTGTCCTTCAAAAAGACCTTGATTATGTGTCTGAATGGTCTAACAGTTGACAACTCCAAATCTCAACCAACAAATGCTCTGTCCTACACATTGGTAAAAAAAAGTCTATATACCAAATACAAGCTAGGCAGATATGACCTTGTTGATGACCCTCACTCTGTCAAGGACCTTGGAGTTCTCATATCAAATGACCTGAGTGCCAAAACTCACTGCAACAGTATTGCCAAAAAGGCTTTAAGAGTTGTAAATTTAATTTTACGAAGCTTCCCCTCTGGTAACACTGATTTGCAAACTAGGGCATTCAAAACCTTCGCTAGACTTATACTTGAATACAGTTCCGTTGTCTGGAATCTGCACTGTATATCAGACATAAATACAATTGAGCGAGTCCAGATGTATTTTACCAGAGTACTAAATTCTTTTGTTCGCAACAGAACAAAACAGTCTACACCACCAGACTTGAGGTTCTAGGATTAGACAACCTTGAACTACACCAGCTAAGATTGGACTTAAGCATAGTACATAAAATCATATGTTACGTCTTACCAGTTAATGAATATTTCAGCTTTAACCACAACAACACAAGAGCACACAACAGATATAAACTTAATGTAAACCACTCCAAACTTGATTGCAGGAAGTACGATTTCAGCAACAGAGTGGTCAATGTCTGGAACTCACTGCCTGATTCTGTTGTCACCTGCTCAAACCCCCAATCCTTTACTCTCAAACTAACCTCTATTGACCTCAATCCATTCCTAAGAGGTCTGTAAGGGGCGTGCATAAGCACACAATCATGTCTACCATCCCTTTCCTATTGTCCCCAACTATTAGTTTGTTTGTTTATTTATTTATTTATTAGATTTTTATACCGCCCCCTCTCCCAAAAAAGGAACTCGGGGCGGTGTAAAGCCAGATAAAAATAGAAACAAGATATAAAAATTGTACAGTTAAAAGCAATTTAAAATGATTAAATTAATGGCTGAGTTATAAAATGATCAAAATGTATAAAAACAGGTAAAAATTTAAAATACCAAATTTAAAACCCCACAATTAATTACTGGGCCAGGCCGGCCTGTTGAAAAAAGTGGGTCTTTACTGCGCGCTGGAGGGTCTGAATGTCTGAATGCAAGTCGTTCCAAAGGAAGGGAGCCCCCACAGAGAAGGCCCGCACCCTGGGGCCACCAACCGGCATCGCCCAGCCGGCGGGACCTCGAGGAGGCCAACCCTGTGGGAGCGAACTGGGCAGCGGGAGGCCGTTGGTGGTAGAAGGCAGTCCCGTAAGTACCCAGGTCCCGAGCCATGTGGTGCTTTAAAGATGATCACTACCACCTTGAATCATATCCAGAAGGCCACAGGGAGCCAATGCAGCTCACACAGCAGCGATGTAAGATCACCCACACGGCTGCATTCTGGAGCAACTGTAGCCTCCGGATACTCTTCAAGGGGAGCCCCATGTAGAGAGCATTGCAGTAATCCAAATGGAAGATGACAAGGGCGGAAGTGACCGTGCGAAGTGTGCCCAGATCCAGAAAGGGCCGCAACTGATAGATCAGACGAATCTGACAAAAGGCCCCGCTGGCGACAGCCGTAATGTGATCTTCTAAAGACAGCCGTACGTCCAGGAGGACATCCAAATTGTGAGCCCTTTCCATGGGGGGCAAAATTTCTCCCCCCACGGCCAGCGACGGAATAAGCTGGTTGTATCTGGGCACAGGAAACCACAGCCACTCGGTTTTGGTCGGGTTGAGATGAAGCCTGTTAAGACCCATCCAACTCCGCACGGCCTCCAGGCACCGGGTCATTACGGCTTCGTTGGGGTGGCCCGGGGTAGAGATGTACAGCTGAGTATCATCAACGTACTGATGGAACTCTACCCCGAACCCACAGATGATCTCACCCAGCGGCTTCACATAAATGTTGAACAGCAGGGGCGAGAGCACAGACCCCTAGGGCACCTATTTCTTATACTTAAACTTATGTTTATTCTTATTTCTATTGTATTGTAAGCTTTTGACAAAATCAATCAATCAATAATAAATAAATAAATGTTTGTACACCCCAAGTCGGGGAATGATCAATTCAGAAAGGCCACTCCACCACCGTGCATACTTGTCTATCCATGAACCACAATTCCTTTTAATAAACAACAAATATAAAGCCACAACTTTCAGTGAATCCTTGCCTCAAACAAGCAGATATTTAAAATAGGGAAGAAAGTGGAGTTCTTTTTAATCTGGAGCATGGAAAGGAAAGGGGAGGAAAGGGGAAAGGGAAGGTCCCTTATACAGTGCTGAAGAATCATAACAGTAGAGAATGGTTTTTATGCAAAACATTTCAGGTCCAAAGTCTGAAGTATCTCCACATAAAGCTATAGAAATTTCCTGACTGAGAAATTGCTGCCAGTCAGTATGGGTAGAAACAGGCACCAATTATTAATGAGTGACAACTCCCAGCACACTTCCTCATTGGCCATGCTGAAAAATAAACCTGCTGGGAATTCTGTTCAGCGAAATCTGAACAGCCATAAATTTCTCTTCTCTGGTAAGAGAAAGTTAAGCACAACAGTAGGAGGCAGTCAAAGAAAAGTCAAATCTCCTTCCAATTGAGCTCAACACTGTGGCATCCACAACACAGGCCAAAGAGCATGTCGAAATAATGAAAGCAGTGCCACAGCAGTGTGGTGTGAGCTCTGCCCCTTTTCTATATCTGTTGTGACATTTTGTATGTTGTATTTTCACCATTCTGAAAATAACAGCAAGACTTCATGAGCCTGCACTTTTCTTGGCAACGATATGAAAATCCCAAAGATGCTTTTTCAAAAGACAACTGGACTTTGGTTTTCCTTGAAGACTTTTTTGCTTTTCATTCAAGAAGCTACTTCAGTGCTGGCTGAATGGTGGAGGATGGAAGGATTTATATTCATTGCAGTCATCTGCTGTATGTATTCTTTACCACCGGAGGAGGAGGAGGAGGAGGAGGAGGAGGAGAAAAGAAAGAAAAAAAAGGAAGGAAGGAAGGAAGGAAGGAAGGAAAGAAAGAAAGAAAGAAAGAAAGAAAGAAAGAAAGAAAGAAAGAAAGAAAGAAAGAAAGAAAGAAAGAAAGAAAGAAAGAAAGAAAGAAAGAAAGAAAGAAAGACAACCTAAAATGCCACTTTTGATTAATTGATATATTTTCATTTCATCGCACTGACTTCTCTGAAAATGCGAGAGTAGCAAGAATCTCCAAAATGTTAATGGACACTTGGAAGGAGAGATGGGCAGAAACTGGGGCAAGCAAGCAAGTGGGACTTAGTGAAAAGAATGGGGAAATATTTTAACTCACTGGCGGAATTTACTTAGACAAGTACCATTAAAAGCTGCTGTTAAGACCTCATTTTCTACTTCATACATTTGCCCCCAGGAGCTTAAACTTCCCTCCCTAGTATTTATTCAGTGGTCTGATGGGCTTTCATTGACCTCAGCAGAGTTAAAGAGGTCACACAGCTGAACAGTCCCTGAACAATTTTTTCCAGTGTTTTAAGCACCAAAAGCCTCTAAACATTACTTGTTTGTTCCATCAGCAAACCTATGTCTTCCTTCCAGGAAAACCATGTATTATCGTAGTGCACTTTCTTCCTAAATAACATGTGTTTTCTGGTGCGTCGCCCGGAGGGATTTTCTCAAAATTCCCCACACCATCAAGCAAATCATAAAACCAACTGTTCCACTGAGGCTTTTCAAAGGGTTTTGTGGAGACCTCTGAACCTGAAGTGGAAGATAACATTGCATTCTTCTGGGTTTCTTATTGTGTCCTCGCTAACATTTAACATTCTGATAAAACTCAGAATTAGGTTAGATTTCCAGCATTTGTATTTACATCTCAGGTTGGCATGGAGATTTCTTCAGCCAAGAATTCAGTGGACTAAGAATGATGTTCTGCAACTTTCTATGCTTGAAATAAATGCTTAATAGATCACTGACTCTCATATGAATTTAACCTATCCTTAATATCTACAGGAATGGCTATTTCAGTGTTCGAATGGTGGTGTCAAGTTTGAAGCACGCTTTTGCTGTTGCAACCATTATTGCTTCTCAGCTTGCCAACAAACCAGGGGAGAAGGGAGGGGTAAGATGGAATGTAGGCTCCAGAGATCAAGAAGATGAACTGTGAGAGCCAAGGACACTTTGGCAGGCGTATGCCAAAACCAAAGTCTTTTTCTCATAACAATACAGTGACATTCAATTGGACGATATGACTTGCACTAATAGGAGGAGAGGGAGAATCATATATTTTATTACGTGGATGTGTGTGGAAATTAGCTAGATCTGGTTGTTCCCTCATCAATGTTGAAATTATGTACTCAATAAGTTTTGCATTCAGAGATTGGATCATCTCGACCATGCCTGCTTTGGTTAGGTTCATCAATCGTAACACTGATAAGTAGCTGAAAGATGAAAAGAAGATGTAGAAATATGTCCTAGCTAGGGAAGATTGTTCTCTCTTACCTTGGACTCTGTGGTTTCCCTCACAATAAACTCTTAGCCTATACCTACCTACCTACCTACCATTATTTAGTAGATTCCCCAGCTTTCCTTCTCTAGTGGGATAATTTTTTTTAAATAAAAACACAATCATTTTATTTAAAGTAAAAAATAAATGAATTCCAAACTCTTTAAGCAGATTTTGTTGTTATTCAGTACATCACACATTTTATTTTATTTTAGTATTTATTTCATTTCATTTTTTTTAAAAAAAATTATTCTGTCTGATTCCAGATCTTTGCACAGCTCACAATATCCCAGACAATATAAAAAAAATCCAATAAAAAATAACAAAACAACAGAACCAAACTAGAAAAGAAGAGCAAGAGAGAAAAGCAAAATGGTGAACCCAGCAGACACTCTAAATCTGGGATGTCAAACTCGATTTCATTGAGGACCGCATCAGGGTTGTGTTTCACCTCAGGGGATCAGGGTGGGCATGGACAGCTTGATGTCACTTGTGTCGGGGGCACCTGTAGCGGCCCAAGTACTCTGCCAGTGAAAATGGGCTACTGTGATGACCCGAGGCATGGCACAAAAGCAACAAAGTCACAAAAGTAGCTAAAATCTCTTTAATATCTCCAAATTGGCCCCCAATGTCCAGTTATCATCAGCTGGAGAAAAAAAAAACTCTCCCAAGAACAGTTTTTAAAGGGAAGAAATTCAGTTCAAACCCAAAGTACATCTAAATTATAAATAAAAACCAACACAAACCACGCTGCAGCAATTAATGAGATAGGGCAGGATAAGGAATTGCAGACTTCAAAAGATAACAAAACATACACAGTTGGGAGGACACCACAACTCAGATAAGACTTGAGAAACCAAGATAATTCATGCTTTGCTTCCAGCAAGGTGCTGTGCGCAAACACCCTTTTTAAATCCTGTTTTCCCAGCTGCAACTAATGAAAGGAATCAGGGCCCTTTTCTCCCACATTGCTCCCTTCTCCGTTCCTCCCTGCGTGCCCTCGGATGAAGAGGGGTGTCCCTGGCTCTTCCTCTGAAGGCCCAGCTGGACTGTGCCCTTCCCCAGTTTCTTCCACAGCCACCACAGCCACACTCCCACTCCCTGCCAGCTTCCTGCCTCCTCCTCAGAATCAGATTCCAACAGGGGCATGACAGCTCCTGAGCTCTGTTTTTGGCTGCCACGGCCTCCTGCAACCCTCTGCCAGTGAAAATGGAACTCGGGAGGGCTGCATATGGGAGGCCCACATACCATTTTAACTGGCAGAGGGTTGCAGAAGGCCATGGCAGCTGAAAACAGAGCTTGGGAGCCTGTTTTCACTGGCAGAAACAATAGGTAGTCTTCGCTGTTTCCAGGGTAGCCCCGCAGACCAGATCTAAGTACTCTGTGTTTGACACCCCTGCTCTAGATAGAACATTCCACCAATATCTAAGATCCAGTAGAGGGCTTCACAACCCCAACTAAAGTAATTTGACCTAAACGGATTTGATTCTGGGTTATATGATGGACAGACCATATGAATAACGTATTAAAGAGTGAGAGATATTTTGCAGAAGTTATGCTTGAGTAATCTATCTTTTATGCATGTAAATTGTTTTATTAGAATCTTGATATCTGGGAAAGGCAGAGTTAAAGAACAAGGAACTTTTTTAGCATTAACTCAGTTTACCAATATATATGGAATGAAAAAACAGATTGGTCAGGTCTTTTAACCCTCTTAGATTTAATATTTTATGAGACCAGTGGGTTTTTTATTTTGTTTTGCATAAATATCTTCTATTCATAGTTGTGCTATGTCATTTATTTATTTTTTTGCAGCCAGATGCTATTTAAGTACTTGGCTGGTTTCATGTATGCTGGAAAACATCTGGCACCTGTCTAATATTAAATAATGGCATCCTATATTGAGCCAAAGAGAATCCAAAAATCTAATCTATGTATTCCAACTTCAAATAGCCCAGCTATTTTTTTCCTGCCAATACTAAATTAAGGAAAATAAACTGCATAACACAGTTTCAGCATCAAGGCCCAATCGCCACCTCTACTCCTATATTTGCAGATTTCCCCACATCTAGAAAATTAAAGGGCTTTTTTTTGGGGGGGGGGGGGTGAAAAAAAGTTTTTAAAGTCTTCACTTATTCACAGTGGAGGAATTAACCTGTCAGCATATTGTGTTCCTTCCTCTGGTTCTAGCAATGACAAAACAAAAGTACTATAAATAGAATAGAATAGAATAGAATAGAATAGAATAGAATAGAATAGAATAGAATAGAATAGAATAGAATAGAATAGAACAGAACTGAACTGAACTGAACTGAACTGAACTGAACTGAACTGAACTGAATTGAATAGAACAGAACAGAATAGAACAGAATAGAATAGAACAGAACAGAACAGAATAACTTTATTGTCACTTTGAATCTACATTAATTGGCATACATTAAAACGAAATTTTGTTGTATACAGCTCTCAAAGGGTCATCACCTCCAATATAGACTACATGAACATGACTCACTGACTGACTGACTGAATGAATGAATACAAAATTATGTATATACCCACATATACTCTATGACACAGAGAAATAACACAGTCTAATTTGGATGTATACAGTATATATACATGGCGAGTTTACCAGACAGATGACATAGGGAACAAAGCTGTTACAGAATCTGGTAGTCCTGCTAGAAATACTTTGAAACCTCCTCCCAGAGAAAAGCAACAGGAACAGGTCATCAAGCGGGTTTGTGGGGTCTTTAACAATGCTTTGAGCTCTAAGCACATAACGCTTATAAGCCGTATCCTGAATAACGGGAAGTAAGCTTCCTATAATCTTCTCTGCTGTCCTTACCACTCTCTGTAGGGGCTTTCTATCTGAGGCACTGCTGCCACCAAACCAAACAGGGATGCAGTTTGTTAAAACACTCTCAGTTGTGCCTCTATAAAAAGCGGCCAGGATAGAAGGAGAAAGATGTGCTCCTCTCATCCGATGCAAGAAATACAGACGCTGGTTTGCATACTTCACTAAGGATAATGTGTGGAGAGACCAGTTCAGACTGTTAGTTATCTGCATCCCCAGATACACTCAGAATCAAGGATGTAGGATGCAGATGTAGGGGACCACCTCTACAGCTGCATCCTTGATTCTGAGTGCAATATGACTATGCTGTCTCTTTCTAAAATCTATAATGACCTCCTTTGTTTTATTAACATTGTATTGCACCAGTCCACCAGAGCCTTTACCTCTTCCCTATAAGCATGTTCACTGTTGTCCAGCAAGTTACCATTCATGAGGAACTTTTGACTAGTTAAAGAAAGCAGGAAAAAAAGAAGGAAAACAATTACAGGTAGTCCTTGATTTAGAACTGCAAATGGGATCAGAATTTTGGTTGCTAAGCAAGGCGGTGGTTTAGCGAGTCGTGCCTCGTTTTTACAATTTCTTTTGCCATGTCTGTTAAGCAAATCACTACAGCTAAGACCTGTTTAACACCTGTTAAATGAACCCAGCTTTGTTTACTTGTTGGAAGCCAGCTGGGAAGGTCACAAATGGTGATTGTGTGAACCTAAGGTGCTGCAGCTCTTGTAAATACATAGGATAACAGAGTTGGAAGGGACCCTGGAGGTCTTCTAGTCCAGGGGTCGCCAACCGTTTAGACTTCAGGGACCACCAAACTCATAATTTTTGATCCCAGGGACCACTAATTGGTTCTGTGGGTGTGGCCTAATTTGTGGGTGTGGCTTGGTGGTCATGTGACTGGCTGGGCATGGCTTGTATATAAATATTATAAATATTTATATAAATATTGAATTTTTTATAAAAAAGAGCAACTTTTACCCAAAATCAGGCAAAGCAGGCAGACAGATTGAGTTGCTCACAGAATCACAGATTCATTCAGAGATCTTTATATCTGCCATTGGCTAGCTCAGTCTGTCACATAAAATTTGCTAGCAAGCAAACTCACAAAATTAACTCACAACACACCATGAATGTAAATATTGATTTTTTTTATTTAAAAAAAGAGCAACTTTACCCAAAATCAGGCAAAGCAAGCAGGCAGATTGAGTTGCTCACAGAATCACAGATTCATTCAGAAATCTATCTGCCATTGGCTACTCAGTCTGTCACATAAAATTTGCTTGCAAACAAACTCATAAAATTTGCTAGCAAGCAAATTCACAAAATTAACTCACAACACACCATGTCTTTTTAACATAAAAAAGCAACCTTTATCCAAAATCAGGCAAAGCAGGCAGATTGAGTTGCTCACAGAATCATTGAGTGATCTATCTATCTGCCATCGGCTAGCTGAGTCTCTCAAATTTGCTTGGCGTGAGTCTGCACTATATTTACTTGCAAGCAAACCTTCAGTCCTAAGGGAGGTTCAGCTGGGCTTAGCTAGAAAGCAAGGAATCCAACCATTTCCTGCTTCCTACTAATCTAAATCTCCCTGCACAGCAGAACAGATGATGTCAGAAAAAGGAAAAATAGCAACTTAGCAAACAGATAACAGATAATCAGAGTTGGAAGGGACCTTGTAGGTCATCTAGTCCAACCCCTGGCCAAGCGAGAGACCCTACACCATTTCTGACAAATGGCAGTCCAATCTCTTCTTGAAAGTCTCAAGTGATGGTGCTCCCACAAGTTCCGAGGGCAAGCTGTTCCATTGGTTGATTGTTCTTGTTGTCAGAAAGTTTCTCCTTATTTCCAGGTTAAATCTCTCCTTGTTCAGTTTCCATGCATTATTCCTTGTCTGGCCTACAGGTGATTTAGAAAATAGCTTGACCCCTTACTCCCTGTGGCAGCCCCTCAAATATTGGAAGGCCGCTATCATGTCTCCCCTGGTCCTTCTCTTTACTAAACTAGCCAAGCCCAGTTCCTGCAACTGTTCTTCATATGTTTTAGCCTTCAGTCCCCTAATCATCCTGGTTGCTCTTCTCTGTACTTTTTCTAGAGTCTCAACATCTTTTTTATAATGTGGTGAACAAGTTTGCCGCGTAAGGAGTGAGTGGGCAGGGAGGGTTTCCGCTGGCCATGTGGGCTGAGCAGCCTTGTGTTTCTGCGCAGCCTGGATTAATTGCTTTGGGGGGGAGGGTGCTCTGGGGGTGAGATTTCTCTGTGGCCCACCAAAATTTTTTCACAGCCCACCACGGCCCATCGGTTGGTGACCGCTGTTCTAGTCCAACCCCCAGCTCAGGCAGGAAACCCACTATCGTTTCAGACAAATGGTTGTAGTCCAATCTCTTCTTAAAACTTTCAGTGTTGGAGCATTCACAACTTCTGGAGGCAAATTTTTCCACTGGTTAATTGTTCTGTCAGGAAATTTATCCTTAGTTCTAGGTTGCTTCTCTCCTTGATTAGTTTCTACCCATTGCTTCTTGTCCTGCCTTTCAGGTGCTTGACTCCCTCTTCTTTGTGGCAGCCCCTGAGATATTAGAAGACTGCTACCATGTCTCCCCTAAGTCTTCTTCTCATTAAACTAGACATTCCCAATACCAGCAGCCGTTCTTGATATGTTTTAGCCTCCAATCCCCTAATCATCTTTGTTGCTCTTTTCTGCACTCTTTCTAGAGTCGGCTGCCTGGCATCCAAATTTTGATTGTGTGACCATGGGATGCTGCAACAGTTGTAAGTATCAGTTATAATTCACCGTTTGCACCATTGACATTGAATCTCCCAGTTAATGAGAAGGCGTCTTGAAGTCAGAGCCTGAGAATTTGGATGCCCTTCCATACCTAATGAAGACAGGCATATCTAATGCTTAAGTTATGCCCCAGGCAATTAAAGGTCTGCTCTCTCCGAAGATGGAGTTTTTACTTAAGTGCCATGGCTAATAACTGTATTAATAAACAATCTCCATGAATTTTCTCTCTCATAATTAAAACCTATCCAAACTGGTGATTACCACTGCATCTTGCAGTAGAATGTTAGATATAAGTTATCCCATTCCTCAATACAGGTGGCTTTTTTAAAAAATAGTAGCATTATTATTTGTTTGCAAATGGTATCATTACTTACCAGTAATATCCCTTATATTAAGAGGTAGGATACCTTTAGGTAACTCATCTGCAAGATTCACTTAGAAAACCCAAAAGTTAACGTGCTGCAGGTGTATGTGGAATATAACATAAACATGCTTTGATCTAATTTATTTATTTTACTTTTGCCTTTAATTAAAAATTCTGTTTGGGCTAGAGTATCTAGGAATACCAGTCCCAATGCAGACACAAATTTTGTATTGCCTTTCCAACATTTTTTTTTCTTGGAATCCTAACGGACAATCATTTAAATATGAGCCAGCAGTGTGCCACAGCTCCCAACAAAGCCAATACAGTTCTAAGCTGCATTAACAGAAGGATAGAATCAAGATCACATGAATTATTAATGCCACTTTATAATGCCTTGGTAAGGCCACACTTGGAATACTGCATTCAGTTTTGCTTGCCATGATGTAAAAAAAGATGTTGAGACTCTAGAAAGAGTACAGAGAAGAGCAACAAAGTTGATTAGGACACTGGAGGCTAAAACATATGAAGAATGGTTGCTGTAATTTGGTATGTCTAGTTTAATGAAGAGAAGAACCAGGGATGACATGACAGCAGTGTTCCAGTGTCTAAAGGGTTGGCAGAAACACTGGAAGTTTTAAAAAAGAGGACAACCACTTGACTGAAATGGTATGCCTGAGCAGGGGGTTGGACTAGAAGATCTCCAAGGTCCCTTCAAACTCTGTTCTTCTGTTATTCTGTCTCACTCCTGTTTGTGAAGCTTAAAGAAAATACAAATTTGGTAATTTTCCTCAATTAATGGTGACTACTTGGCCATAAACAAGGTATATGTACATAATTCTAGACTTTAAATCACGTACAAACAAGAAAAATGTATGACTTGTCATCCAAGAGGTATACATTATAGCTCCAGTTTGATTCAAAACAATAATTCCTGTTCCTGCATTTGATTCAGATCATTTCATTGATCTGATCTGAATTTGGGTCTCTGTTCAACCAATTGAGTCAGTTCAGCACACCAAATCAAATCCATTGAGTCAGGAACTAAGTTTGACTTTAAGAAATATCTTTGTTACATGCAAGGTTTGATTGTATGAGGATTTCATCCAAATTGTCAAACAGACCAGAATGTTGATTCAATTAAAGCAGATTGAATGTGTGGTGTGAAGCTGCATATTGCTGTAATAGATCTCTCATCTTCTGAAATCAGTCTCCCCAAATCATTTACTACTATTCTGTACTGAAATGTTTATTTAAGCCTTATATGCTTCTGTGCTGGGTACTCTCTCAAAGCCATGCTAGGTGATTATGTACAATGTCAATGTCATATGTATTAATCACTGTTGAAAGCAATGTTTAGTAAAAAGGAAATCACTCAGAGGGGAAAAGCATAAAAACATAAGAGCAAATCAATGCTTAGAATATTATCATACCTCTGCAAAGCCCCCCTACTCTATTCATCTGGGCTACCTAATGCTTTTGGACAGACCAGTGAAAAATCATTTAGCATTGTGTTGTGTTTTTAACCTCTACATCATCAATCATCATACTGGGAAATCAAGCAAGAATGTTCCCAGGCTTCAGTTGGCAAATGTTCATGACAGTTTTTGCAACGCTGTATTAACCAGATTTGATTGTCCTGCCTACTTGCTGTTGATTCTTTTTTTTTATGGGCACATCCATAGCAATGACAAACAAAATTCATACCAATATCTCTTTCAGGATGAGATGGTGGCAGCTTACGTTCCAGAATATCAGAATCCCCCCACCCCCCAAAAAAAGATAGGCAGAATCACTCACAGTAATAGCAAAAGCACACTTTTCTCTTTTGGATGTCTATTCCTATAGGGATACCTATTCATGTGGAAGAGACTCTGGAAAGAGTGCAGAAAAGAGCAATAAAAATGATTAGGGGCCCAGAGGCTAAAACATACGAAGAACAGTTGCAGGAACTGGGTATGTCTAGTCTAGAGAAAAGAAGGGCTGCTAGGGGAGATATGAAAGCAGTATTCCAATATTTGAGGGGCTCCTACAAAGATGAGGAAGTCAAATTATTTTCCAAAGCACCAAAAGGCCTGTCAAGAAACAATGGATGGAAACTAACCAAGGAGAGAAGCAAGCTAGGACTAAGGAGAAATTTCCTAACGGCGAGAGCAATCAATCAATGGAATAGTTTGCCTTCAGCTTATCATCTTTGAGTCTATCACTTGCACCTCTATAACTGTTTGGTTTGGTCCTGAAACCCAACAGGACAGACACAGACTTCAGAGGATAATTAGGACTGCAGAAAAAACAATCACTACCCATCTGCCTTCAATTGAAGACCTGTATACTGCATGAGTCAAAAAAGGGCTGTGAAAATACTTATAGACCTCTCACATCCCAGACATAAACTGTTTCAACTCTTTCCCTCAAAACAACACTATAGAGCACTGCACATCAGAACATCTAGACACAAGGACAGTTTTTTTTCCCAAACGCCATAAACTCTATAAACAAATAATTCCTTCCACACTGTTCAACTATTACAAAGTCTGCACTACTACCACTGTTAGTCTTCTCATCACCCCTCCCATTTGTGACTGTGTGACTGTAACTTTGTTGCTTGTATCCTTACGATTTATATTGACTGTTTCCTAGTATAATTTGATTGCTTATTTTACCCTATGACTATTATTAAGTGTTGAACCTTAATAGAGTCAAGATTCTTGACTCTTGACGAAAGTATCTTTTCTTTTATCTACACTGAGAGCATTTGCACCAAGACAAATTCCTTGTGTGTCCAACCACACTTGGCCAATAAAGAATTCTATTCTATTCTATTCAGAAGTTTTGAGTGCTCCATCACTCTTTCAAAAAGAGACTATTTGTCTGAAAAAATATAGTCTGCTGCTTGAGCACAGGGTTGGACTAGAAAACTTCCAATTCTATTATTCTATTCTATGATTCAATAGGTCTGCTACTATTACCTATACATCTTTGTCAAAAAATACAAACTGCAATAAAAGAGAGCATTTGTAACTCAGGGTTGAATTGTGGGGTCCTTGATGCTCTCTGAGCTTTTTGATTTTCTTGCAGAGGTTTCATTATCCAACTAGATAACATCATCAGAGCACTATGGCATTATTTAATTGGGTCATGAAACTCTGAAAAAAAAAAAAAGCCAACCTAGCTCAGAGAACACACAGGATCCCACAATTCAACCCTGAGTTAGAAACATTGTCTTCTAATGCAGTTTGTAACCTTTGAGAAAGAAAGATGTAGGTAATAGCAGCCCCATGGAACAAGGACCTGGATTTCTGAAAGAAGAACAGGGATGGGATTCTACCAGTTTGCACCTATTCGCTAGAACCGGTTGTTAATATTCTAAGCAGTTCGGAGAACCGGTTGTTAGAAGAAATTACTGGCCTAATCCTGTAAGGAAGGTAGGAAAGAAATATTCTGGTGTTGCTTACAGAAACTGCCTCTCTTTTAACCCATATTACGTTCTTGGCAGAACTAGACTTCCTGTCTCAGGAACTTCTCTGGAGTTTCCCCCCCTTCTTTGCTGGTACTTTGCTTGTGTGGAGTGACCATTCAGTTACAGTGGCACTGAAAAAAGTGACTTATGACCATTTTTCACACTTATGACTGTTGCAGCACCCCCACAGTCATGAGAGGCCAGGCGAGGAGATGTGTGCCTCGATATGAGTGATATTAAGATGGCCACGCCCAGCCAATAACATGACCACCAAGCCTTGAACACAGTCACATGACCACCAAGCCACGCCCATCACATAAGCTGTGCCCACAGAACCGGTTGTTAAAAATTTGAATCCCACCCCTGAAGAAGAAACTATGAATAGTCCATTAAGCTAAGGCATGGCTTACTGACAAGGTTTGCACAACCTGCTATCGATTTATACTGTAGTATAGGATAGAAATAAATCTATTGTTTCTTAGATTCACATATGATGCTAATGCCAAACCAAACAAATCACATTCTTCTTTTTTTACTGTGGTAATACTCCACAGTTTAAGCAAATCCCTTCCCAAAGTATGTCCATGAGCCTTAAACGGCCTTTAGTTTACTGATATTCTGAACAACGATGAAATTATCTCAGCCACTAAGAAATCTTTATGAAGAGAAAGAGACATTGTCAAATGCCAAATTCAGCACTAGCATCTATTTTTTTTTTTTTTGCAACAGAAATTCCTAGCCATCCAAAGCCATTTTTTTGTTAATTGTACCTTGAAATTATTTATTGATAGAATGTTTCCATTGAAGAGAAAATACTAATATCAATATTAGGGGAAAGTGATAGATTTACTAAACTCTAATAAATCCTAAATTTTTGAAGTGAAAAAGAGATTTTTTTTGTGTGCGTGCGATCTGATCATAAGAGTGTTTATTTGGCAAACAAAACAACATAGAAGAGTAGATTAATGCTAGAAATTAAATTGAAGGCCTCTTCCTGTTCTCCTGGAAACCAAAAATGCCTCAAGAGCAAATTTGAGCAAGTGAGAATGAAGTTCTCAAATTTGACAACCTGAAAATTCATGAACTTCAATGCCCAGAATTCCTCAGCCAGAATTCTGGAAATTGAAGTCCACATGTCTTAAGGTTGCCAAGTTTGAAAAATGTTGCTCTAAGCCAGTGATGGCTAACCTTTTCCATGTTGTGTGCCAAAAGGGCATGTGTGTGCTCGCTTGCATGCCTGCACCCATGATGCAATGCGTGCATGACTCCCTCGCCCCCTGCACATATGTGCATGACCCCTGTTGAGGTATTCCCTGTTAGAAGAATGAGTGCTCTCAGAGAAACGTAGTGAGAGTGGTGATGAATAACACACAACTAGCACACAGATACACTGAATAGTAGTTTTAGTTTAGTTTAGTTTATTTAAACTTATATACCGCCCCCTCTCCCAAAGGACTCGGAGTGGTGTACAGCCAGATAAAATATGCATATAGATACAGATACAATGATTAAAATGATATTAAAAGAATTAAATAGATTGGCCAAAAAATTAAAAATTATCAAAAGATTAAGAGATTAGAAAAACTAAAACCATTTAAAATCAGATTTAAAACCCTACACATAACTCCAGGCCAGACCGACTTGATGGAATAGGTGGGTTTTTAATGCGCACTGGAAGGTCAATAGGTCAGGGACGGTCCTCATCTCTGGGGGTAATTCATTCCAGAGGGAGGGTGCTCCCATAGAGAAGGCCTGCACCCTCGGGGTCGCCAGCCATCCAGCCGGCAGCACCCCGAGGAGGCCCGCCCTATGGGAGCGCACTGGTCAACGGGAGGCCGATGGTGGCAAAAGGCGGTCCCGTAAGTACCCAGGTCCCAAGCCATGAGCGCTTTAAAGATGATCACCAACAACTTGAATTGCACCCAGAGGGCCACCAGGAGCCAATGCAGCTTGCACAAAAGTGGTGTAACATGGGAGCTCCGAGAAGCCCCCAAAACCACCTGCGCAGCCGCATTTTGCACCAACTGGAGCCTCCGGGTGCTCTTCAAGGGGAGCCCCATGTAGAGAGCATTGGCATAATCTAGGCGGGTGATGACGAGGGCAGATGTGACCGAGCAAAGTGTGTCCTGATCCAGAAAGGGCCACAATTGGTAGATCCTGCAGACTTGATAAAAAGCCCCCCTGGTGACAGCTGCTATATGGTTTTCCAATGACAGCCGTACATTCAGGAGGACACCCAAATTGTGTGCTCTCTCCATGGGGGCCAGAGTTCCCCCCCCCCCACGGCCAGTGATGGAGTTAGCTGGTTGTATCAGGGTGCGGAAAGCACAGCCACTCGGTTTTGGCTGGGTTGAGCTGAAGCCTGTTCCTCCCCATCCAACCCCGCACAGCCTCCAGGCACTGGGTCATCACTTCCACGGCTTCTTCAGGGTGACCTGGGGTAGAAACGTACAGCTGAGTGTCATCAGCGTACTGGTGGAATTCTACCCCAAAGCCACGGATGATCTCACCCAGCGGCTTCACATAAATGTTGAACAGGAGGGGCGAGAGCACCAACCCCTGAGGTACCCCACAAATCAGAGGCCTCGAGGTTGATTTCTACCCCCCTGCCAACACAAATTGCGAGCGGTCGGAGAGGAAGGAGGAGAACCACTGTAATACAGTGCCTCCCACTCCCAACCCTTCCAGCTGCTGCAATAAGATACTGTGGTCGACAGTATCAAAAGCCGCTGAGAGATCTGATAGGACCAGGACAGAGGAATACCCCCTGTCACGGGCCCTCCAGAGATCATCCACTAACGCGACCAACGCTGTTTCTGTGCTGTACCCAGGCCTGAAGCCTGATTGGCGTGGATCCAAATAGACAGCTTCATCCAGGTGCTGGGGGAGCTGTCGTGCCACCACACTCTCAACTGCCTTCGCCATAAAGCGAAGGTTGGAGACTGGATGATAATTAGATAATAAGGTCGGGTCCAGGGATGGTTTCTTGAAGAGGGGTCTCACCACCACCTCTTTCAAGGTGGGAGGCAGAGACCCCCACTCAAGGAAGCATTGATAATGCCCTGGAACCAACCACATGTCACCTCCCGGGCGGCCAATACCAGCCAGGAGGGACACGGATCCAGTAAACATGTGGTGGCATTGAGCCCACCCAGCATCCTGTCCACATCCTCAAGGGTCACAGGATCAAACTCTCCCCAGATAACCACACCGAACTCCACCCCCACCCCCCCATCCAGAGTTGCCCAGTCAGAGTCCAACCCATCCTGGATCTGAGTGATTTTGTCCTGGAGAAAATTCGAAAAATCCTCAGCCCGCCCCTGTAGAGGCTCATCCCCCACTCCCACCTCTAGGGGAGCGGGTCACCCCAAAGAGGGCAGCTGGGTGATTCCCCGTGGACGCAATAAGGGCGGAGAAGTGAAAATGCTTCGCCGTCCTTATCACCACTAAATAGGTCCTAATATGGGACCGCAGTAGTGTTCGGTCAGATCCAGAGCGGGTGGTCCTCCAACCACTCTCTAGGCATCTTTTCTGGTGCTTCGTCTCCCTCAGCTCCTCAGAAAACCAAGGAGCTAATTGGGATTGGCATCAGGTCAGAGGCCGCAAGGACACGACCCGATGAAGGGCACCAACCGCCATCCTATCCCAGGTGGCGACCAGGTCCTCAACCGGGTCATGTGTGCGCACTCCGGGAAATGGCCCAAGCTCCATCAGGAACCTATCTGGGTCCATCAGGTGCCTGGCGCAGAACCATCATATTGGTCCCGCCTCCCTACAATGAGGGGGTGCAGCATGGAAGTCCAGCCTAAGGAGCGAATGATCAGACCATGACAGGGACTCAACAACAATGTCCCCTACACTTAGATCATCCTGCCACTGTCCAGAGACAAAAACCAAATCCAAGATGTGACCCCCAATGTGAGTGGGGTCCCTAATTAACTGGGTCAGGCCCAAGGCTGTCATGGAAGCCAAGAACTCCAGGGCTATCCCCGAGGCACTGCCAGCTGAGGGTAGGTTGAAATCCCCCATGACCATAAGCCTGGGGGTCTCAACCGCCAAGCCGGCTATGACCTCGAGGAGCTCAGGCAGGACCAATGTCACATAGCAGGGAGCCAGGTATGTGATCAATAAGCCCATCTGAACCCCGGAACCACATTTCACAAAAAGGGATTCACATCCGGTCGTCTGAGGAACAGTGGATTCCCTAGGACACAGATCTTCCTTAATAATCACCACAACACCCCCCCACCCCTCCCCTGGGCCCTCGGCCGATGGAAAACCCGAAACCCAGCTGGGCACATTTCCACCAGGGGTACACCCCCTTCATGGCCCAGCCAGGTCTCGGTAACACCCACCAGGTCCGCCCCCCCCATCTGTGATCAAATCAGAAATGAGGGGGGCTTTGTTAACGATGGACCTGGCATTGCAAACCATCAGCCGAAGGCCCTGGGCCAGATCGTTCGGACAACCTAGGGAACGGGAAATGACCTGGGGGTCGGAGAACGCCACCGCACGTAAATAACGGGGGCAGGTTCCCGAAATATAATATGGTCCCATCAACGCCATACCTGCCTCTCCCGCTGACCATGCAAATAGCCATTCTCTCCTCCTCCCGAAAAAAAGCCCCCATCCTCGATCCAACCCTCTCCGCCCCCAGGACCTCCCGGCTGTGCTCAATCCCCGGTCTGGCCTTTGTCTCAGACGGGTTGTCCCCCAAACCCAGTCTGGTCTCCCTCCCTAACCCCACTAAAATTTGGAAATAAAAGAGTACAAATAGGAATAATTTTTTGTGCTCTTCCCTTGACTGTGCCACCTCTCGAGATCCCAATAGGATCTGTCATCAAGGTATGCTATAGAAAGATCGGAGGCAAAATTCTGAAATAAAAGGATTAAAAATCAAAAATGAAGAATATAAATTGCAAGCTTTTGCAGACAATATGGCCTTTATTATGGAAGATCCGATAGAAAAAGGACCAATATTAATTAAGGAACTAGAAAGATACGGAGCAGTAGCGTGATTAAAAATTAATAGAAAACGAAACTCTTAGTAAAAAATCTAACAGATCTACAAATAATAGAATTAGAAAGGCTGGGACTTCAAACAATAAGGAAAATTAAATATTTGGGAATATGGCTGACAGCACACTGCAAGACGATAAAGGAAAACAATTATAATAAGCTATTACAACAAACACAAAAAGATTTAGAACTTTGGACGAAAATGCAATTGTTATTATTAGGAAGAATAGCAGCCATAAAGATGTCTATATTACCAAAATTTCTTTATTTATTAAAAACCATCCCAGTTAAATTAGATAAGACCTTTTTTGATAATCTCAATAGAATGACATTAAAATTCATCTGGCAGGGTAAGAAACCCAGAATAAAAATGAAATTGTTACAAGATATGAAGAGCAGAGGTGGTTTTGGATCACCAAATTGGGAATTATACTATAGGGCAGCAGCATTAGTTTGGCTAAAAGACTGGATTAATTTAAAGAATAAAAGAATATTAGTTATAGAAGGTTATGACCTTCAAAGGGGATGGCATGCATTTCTTTGGGAAATACGACCTACAAAACAAAAATATTTTTATAGACATTTGATCAGAGATTCGCTGATATACAATTGGATCAAGGTTAAAAAGAAACATTATATAAAAATCCCAATTTGGCTATCTATAATGGAAGTGATGATTCACCCAAATAACCTAGATCTGAATAAAATGTTAAAATATAAAGATCTATTGGATATAAATGGAAATTTAAAAACAAAACAAGAGCTCCAAAAACAAGGGCTGCTAATAGATTGGTGGGCTTATCTTCAAATACAAAGCCAATACAATAAAGATATAAAAGACTATGGAATATATTTGAAACCAGAACAACTAGATAAAATATTATTAGGACCAGATTAAAAAAAAATATTACTAAAATTTATAAGTATCTTTTAGAAGTAGAACTGGAAGAAGTAATGAAAGGATGTATGATTGCCTGGGCTCAAAACATTGGACATAATATAAAGTTAGCAGATTGGGAGACTATAGAGCCAGGCCGCCATTACCGACACCGCCAACGCCGTCGACGAAGCATTCGGGCCGCTACCGTCGCCATTGTCTCGGAGGGGACAATCCAGTTGAGGCCGCCGCCACTACATATAGGTTTTACTTCCAGTAAATGGGTAAGCAAAATCCAACAGACAGTCCAAGTCATACACGGTTAAAACAGTCAGTATCAATCCAGGGATAATCCAAAAACAAAGTCCAGTATCATAAACAAAGTTCAGTAAACAAAGTTTGCTAACAGTTGCAAGACTCACAGCAATCCGAGCAGAACGACAATCAGGCATAAGGCAATAGGGAAAATGCAAGAAAAACAAACCAGGATTCTGGCTCCATCTTATGGCCGTTGGAGGAACCACACCCAATTACAATTACAACATTCTCTTAAAGATACAACAGTATTAAATATCCTGATTTATATATTGCCAATCCAACTGTTAGGTGACTATCATTCCTAACAACCCCGCCGCACTGCACACCTCTGCGCATGCGGACGCAACCTCACATGGCAGATACCTGACAATCAGCTGGCTGGCGGGGGCTGTTCGGGCGACCTCTCGCGTGCCACTTCTGGCACGCATGCCATAGATTTGCCATCACGGCTCTAAACCACGGGTGTCAAATCCGATTGCATCACGTGACATCACATGATGCACCTCAATGCTTTTTGCCTTTGCAGAACCTGGGTGAGCGTGACCTGCATGTGATACATCCAGCCCATGGGCCACCTCTGCAAGTCTAAACTGAAATGCATATTTCTTCAGGCATACGCAAACTATCCTAGCTCTAGTATACATTCGGGGAGTAACAAAATGTAATTGATCCTGCCTTCTGAGTCTCTGTAGGCAGCTTTGCTCTCACTCTCCCACTGTTTGCCCTTGGCTGAGATGGATTGACTTTAGAGTCCCAGTCAATATAAAGTTGATTCTAAGCACCGTTCAACAACTTTAAGCTCTACAGTAGAAGCAGTGATGAACTTTGGGGCTAAAAGTCTGTGATCTAGTTTTATTTTGTTCCGGTGTTTTGTTAGGAGCTGTGGCTGGCATCTTCAGAGGCAGAATGAGCTTCATTGTGGTGTATCTCTTGACAATTGAAAATGGGATGACTGAGCTCTTGTACTTGGCAATTTGGCAAACTGTGCCCAGTCAGTCCAGTTCATTTGCCAAGAGAAACATCACAAAACAACTCAGTCTGCCTCTGAATGCCTCTGACATTGAGCCCTAATCAGTAGTGGGATTCAATAATTTTTACTACTGGTTCTGTAGGCATGGCTTGGTGGGCATGGCAGGGGAAGGTTATTACAAAATCCCATTCCCTCCCCATCCCACTAACCTGCTTTCCAGCTCTGTTTTCCTGTGCAGGGCAACAAAAGAAGACCCAGCCAATCAGCTGGGACTCTGGAGGCAAAGAATAGATAGGGGGTGAGGCCAGTCAGAGGTGGTATTTACCGGTTCTCCTGAACTGGTCACAACCTGCTGAATACTATCACAGGCCCCAATGTTCGTCATTGCTTCATTGCTGCCAATCATAAAAGCCTATGGCAGAATATTTAAGCTCTAGAATTACAGGTCAGCCCTTTAAGGCAGACAGATTAGGAACCAATGCCCTGTAGGTCAATATTATTTTTATCATACAGATAAACTAATAGAAACTTGCAAATCCGAATGTACTTTATCTTTGTGAAATCTAGAGAGAGGCTCTACTGATAACTTTTGCTCACATTTAGATTCTTGCCCGGGACACAGGTTTCTCTTATATGACCATTGTCTTAATGGCTCTTCCATATTTGCCTCAATGGCATGTGGGAGTGACATTGAAGAGAGGAAGGAGGAGGAAGAGCCACAAACTAGGCAGTAATCAGACAAGTGGCAGCTGTGGAAGAAATAGTGGCCTGGCAAACATCTCAAAAGGGATTTTCCCTCCTGGACTCAAAAGGCAAGTGGGAGGAAAATGCACTGTCAGACTTGCAAGGTTCTGCTAATGTAATCTTACAATAAAGTTAGAACTTGTACTTGTAGGTGTAAGTCTTACCTGGTTTACTTTGAAAGGCTGACCCATCTCCTCTATCCTAACAGTTCTAAGCACTCTTTTGAAATCTGGGTTCACCAGAATAATGCACCTATGACTGTATCTATCTTGCTGTTAATCAGATACACTCTTCCTGCTTTCTTGACCATCACACCTATCTGTTCCCCCCCCTCCAGTGACTGTAAAGTAATTTAAAGATTACCTTGAGGGAAAGTATGAAAGAGCTGTTAAGAGAGGAAGGTAGGAATCATTACAGAGAAACTTGAAGAAGAGATTAAATAGACCAGAGACTGAAGGAAGTATCAGAAAGAAACTCAAGGTAACTCCACTTTGATGTTATTTGGTATAAGACAAGACAGAGAAAAAAATGGAACAGTTTTCAAGATTGTGTTGTTCTGTTCTTCAATAATTACATAAAATTCTCGTAATTGCTGCAGTATCTGTTTCTTGAACCAGTCTACCTTAAAGGGCTGACCATCACTCACAACCTAACCTCCTGTCCTTCTCTCAGGAGAGGTAAGTGTGTTTTATGTACTTGTGCCAAACATGACAAATTATACCATATGTGCAGTGACATCCCAGCACCTCTGTTGTCATTTTCATGTCATCCTAGCTTGTAATATTGATGCCTTCAATTCTTCAACCCATAACTCTGCCTTTCTCTACATTGTGCTGAAGCAGATATGACAGTGGAGGGGAAAAAACGTAGATTAAGTTGCCATCTTCTGACATTCAGATATTTATCCCATGTCAGGTTCTGATTCATGCTGCAGGAGCGAGCTCCTTCTCTTTCTCCTCCATGTTTCCAAGGTAGAGCATTACAACTAATTTCTGGCTGAAGCTAAATTTAGCTTTTCAATGTCACGTCAGGACTTACACAGAAGGCCAAGTTAAAAAAAAATTGACATTAAATTTTAAATATGATTCATAACCAATCAGTCAAATCTGATTATTCTTCATGCATTAAACCACTACCCACTTTGGCTATAGAGCACATGGCAAACAAAACACTCAGTTTTGGTCACCACATTGGGAAAAAAAGATGTTTAGACTTTGGAAAAAGTGCAGAGAAGAGCAACTAAGAGTCTAAAACATATGACGAATGATTGCAGGAATTGGGTATGGCTAGTCTAGAAAAAAGAAGGGTTTAGGGTAACATAGAAGTGTTCCAGTATTTGAGGGGCTGCCACAAAGAAGAGCAGGTCAACCTATTTTTTAAAACACCAGAAGGCAAGACTGGAAACAAGGGATGGAAATGAATGAAGGAGAGAAGCAACCTGGAATTAAGGAGAAACTTCCTAACAGTAAGAACAATTAACCAGTGGAACAGCTTGCCTTCAGAAGTTGTGGGTGCTTCATCACTGGAGGTCATGGTTGACCCAAAGGTGCTTTTTCAAGAAGCAACTGGACTTTCTTGTTTGTCTTTGAATACGTTTCAATTCTCATTTAAGAAGCTACTTCACCTCTGACCGGATGGTGGGGAATGTAAGGGTTTATGTTCCTTGAAGACAGCTGGTCATTTGCATTCTTTAAGAGAGTTGTTGAGGCCACCTGAAGGTTTATTTGTCATCAGGGTCATCCGACTAGTGCAAATGGGTGCACTAGTTCTGGGTCTCCAGAACTGGTCAGAACCCGCTGAATAACACCTCTGGTGTGGAGCCTTCTTGGAATTGTTGAAAGGACTGTGTTGTAGATTGGAGGTGGATGATGTTGTATTCCTCCCCTCCAAAGGTGGTATTCAGTAAGTTCTGACCAGTTCTGGAGAACCGGTAGCGGAAATTTTGAGTAGTTTGGAGAACGGGCAAATGCCACCTCTGACTGGAGATTTTACAGTATCCTTTCCCTGCCACGCCCACCACGCCACGCCCACAGAACCGGTAGTAAAAAAATTTGAATCCCACTACTGCTCCCCTCTGTTGAGAGAGGGCTATTCAATGTTGACATAAATGGCCTCTTTCACCCTTCCTTCAAACCAGCAGTCCTTTCTGTCCAAAATGTGGACTCTGCTGTCTTCAGAAGAGTGGCCTGTGTCTTTTAAATGCAGATGGGCTGCTGAATCTTGTCCTGTTGGGTTTGTTTCTCCTATAATATTGATCACTGGAGATTTTTAAGAGGAGTCCGACAATCACTTGTCTGAAAAAGTTGGGCACGAAGACCTCCAAGGTCCCTTCCACCTCTATTCTGAAGGATTGATGGACTCTGTTGGGAAGAAATGGGCTTCCAGGGGGTTCAGGTGATACAATCCCATGATGAAAGGTCATGAAGATCTGCACTCTGATTAGCAATTATTCCTCCTGAAAAGAGTCATGGAGATAGCACATCTTGCCAGGTGGAAAAATGGCATTCCTCGATCAGGCTTTTCATCATTCTGCAGATCATCTAAACAGCAGCTTTGCAATCAGGAACAGGATTTGCAACCCTCTTTTAACGTCTTCAAGATCTCACAATAGGCATCTAAAAATCAATGTATATATTGTATTACATGGGCAAATTGGATTGCTTATTGAAATGCTCCTAAAATGCTCCTCTATGCCAGTGGGTCTTATGTTAATTTCTTAAGAAGACATGAAAACATAAGAGATTAAATAACTGGCCTATGTCATACTCCCGGTCACCTGATGATACAGCTGAAGAGTTTTCTAAAAAAAAAAAAAAAGTGATTTCTGCAATGGATTTTTTTTTTTTTTTGAATATGATAAACTGGCAAGAATTCTGCCTCTCGCCCCCTTCCCCCCATATCTTTTGCCCTAGAGCAAATAGCATTTTCAGTTTGGAGGGCAATATTCATTTATTTTGAATGCAAATTCCTTCCTTCCCTCCCTTCTTTCCTTCCTTCCTTCTTCCTTCCCTCCCTCCCTTCCTTCCTTTTCCTTCCTCCCTTCCTTCCTTTTCCTTCCTTCCCTCCCTCCTTCCTCCTTTTTTCCTTCCTTCCTTCCTTCCTTCCTTCCTTCCTTCCTTCCTTCCTTCCTTCCTTCCTTCCTTCCTTCCTTCCTTCCTTCCTTCCTTCCCTCCCTCCCTCACACCCTCCCTTCCCACCCTCCCTCCCTACCTTCCTTTTACTTCCTTCCTTTTCCTTCCTTCCTCCTTCCCATCTTCCTCTTCATCATTTGAGAGCACAGCATGTTTTCTTCCCTCCCTCCCTTCCTTTTCCTTCCTTCCATCCCTTCCTCCTTTCTTCCCTCCCTCACGTCCTTTTTATTCCTTCCTTCCTTCCTTCCTTCCTTCCTTCCTTCCTTCCTTCCTTCCTTCCTTCCTTCCTTCTTTCCTTCTCCTTCCTTCCTTCCTTCCTTCCTTCTTTCCTTCCCAGACTGCAGTTTGTCTTCACTGTTCCTCTCCAAACATTGAGTACAAACTTGAATAGCAAAGTTCTCCACTAATATATCACAGATTGTCAAATCCAGCCTGGCTACACATTGGCCCATGGGAAACCATTGGCCCATGGGAAACTCTTCCCTTTCTCAGCTTATAAAATCACAACACTTGAAGTTTCAAATGCTTTAGGCTAAGAGAGATTTCTTGAGCGTGTTCACCTGATTGATTAAGAATTTACAACAGTAGGTTATATATTTTGTAAGCAGTGGTGCCATTAAAAGTGCTCCAGGCAATCGACATTTGAAGACTACAATACTTAAGCTTCTTTTCTCCTTCCCCATCTGCCTGACTTACTACTGTGACTTACTGGGGGTTGTATTTTTAGGCTGGAGTCCAAATCTAACATCAGTGATTCAGCCTCATTTGACTTAATATGAAGAAGGTGTATATAAGAGTTAAGGGTATACTGTCTTCCTCTTTATGATTGTGTTGAAATTGCTCACCAAGGTTCATTTTCTTCTGCCTTTCTTCCAAACAGGTACAGACTCTTAGTTCTTTGCATGGCCATGGTGGGCATGGCCAGCTCAACATAACTTGTGTCAGGGCACCTGTGGTGGCCAAGTATTAAGGCAGGACTTCCAGGGGTGGGATTCTATCGCCATAACAACTGGTTCACTTCACGCGCATGCGTGCGAAATGTGTGCTGCGTGCGCGTGCAAAGTTACCAGGTCTGGCAAGCATTCATTTGCTCCAGCTGATGAGCGGCACTCAGCTGTGCTGCGCAAAGCAGCTGAGGAGATAAAAACAGAGCCTAAAGGACAACTTAGAGCCCGGGCTGATGGGTGGGCCAAACAGATGACCAGAAGATTGTTGCAGTGAACCGGTTCGGTGTCAGCTGCTCCTCGGAGCTACTGGTTCTATAGAACCAGGCCAAACTGGTAGCATCCCACCCCTGAAGATTTCCCTCAGACCTTCCCTCACTTTCATTATAATCTTCCTTCCTTCCTTTTCTTCTTTTTCCTTCCTTCTTCCTTCTCCTTTCTTCTTCCTTCCCCTCTTTCCTTATTTTTCTTTTATTGCTCTCTTTCCCATCTTCCCTTCTTTTTCTTTCTCTTTCCTCTTTCCCTTTCTCCTTTCCTGTCCCTTCTTGCATTCTCAAATGCAAAAGGGGAAACATTTCTCCTTCTGTTTTCTTTTTAGTTTGTTTTGCTAGCCCTCTGTCAGCAGAAATGAAGCTGGGGAGCATGTATGCCCCCCCCACCAGGCCCTATTTTCAACTGTGATGGCCTCCTGCAGCCCTCTGGCAGTGTGTGCAGCCCTCACAAGCTCCATTTTTTGCTGGCAGAGGCACAGTGGCCAAAGCTTCTTAGGGACAATCAGGATATAAGCAAGGGGGACACAGAGACCCACACAATTGTGGGTCTGGCTGGCCCCACGAGAACCCCCTCTACACCTGTGGTGGGATTCAAAAAAAATTACTACCGGTTCTGTGGGCATGGCTTGATGGGTGTGGCTTGGCTTGGTGGGCATAGCTTGGTAGACATGACAGGGGGAGGATACTATAAAATCTCCATTCCCACCTCACTCCTGAGAGAAGGTTACTGCATAATCCCATTTCCTCCCTACTCCACTAACCTGCTTTCCAGCTCCATTCTCCTGTGCAGGGCAACAAAAAAAGACCCAGCCGATCAGCTGGGACTCAGGAGGCAGAGAATAGATGGGGGTGGGGCCAATCAAAGATGGTATTTGCCGGTTCTCTGAACTACTCAAAATTTCCACTACTGGTTCTCCAGAACTGGTCAAAACCTGCTGAATACCACCTCTGCCCTACACCTATATTAACAACTGCTACCCTATCTTGGAATTTTTCACTTTTTGAAATTCCATAATGCTATTTTTATCATTTTAAAGCTTTCTAATCTTAAATTAATTCTGATTTGAACGTTAATTTTATACATTGTTTATATATCGGTTCTATTGCACGCTGTCCAGAGCCCCTCTCTGAGGGAGATGGACAGTTAAGAAATAGGATAAATGCATCCATGAAAGAAAATGAATGAATGAATGATTGAATGTGTTTATAGAATTGCAAAGCATTGTCTCTCCGCTCCATGGAGAGATTACATATGAAACGAATAATGATATTCCACCCATTGCTGTACCTTGCTAACTAGCATCTTTCTAGGTTTGGTTTTAAATACTATAGTTAATTCTAAGAGCCTTCAACAAGGTAATTCAAGAGCTATCCTTATTTATACAAATCCCCCCCCCCCCACACACATCTTAAGATGATCTTTTGAGGAACATCCTTGTTCCTAGTTCTACCTATAAAATCAATCCAATTTACAGGCACAAGGGACAAGGCAATCCATTATTAAATTCACTATAGTTACAGCAGAGTGCTTTCAAGTTTTTCTTTCAAGTGATACACAGATAACCTTGTCAGGGGGAAAGAAAACAAAGCTTGTAAAAATGCTTGGAAACCCTCCTCCCCCCCCCCCACCCCCAGATGATTTGTACTGCTATTTAATGTTTAAGAATAGCAGTGGTTTGGTTTCATTTTATAAAGGATTGCTGTCAGTTGTGAATTGTCTTAGGTGATAGCTTTAAACATTTGTCTTTGGGAGATCTGGACTTTCTCTGATAATTATTATTATGGAAACTGCCTCATCTGGAATACAACCAGGGATGGGAACTGAAAATGTTGGGCAGATCTGAGGTTCAGACTTTGGTGACTGTGACCTAGACAACAGATTTCCTAATGTTACTACATTTCTGGTACACAATAATCTAGGACAGGAGTCACCAACCTTTCGGACTTCAGGGATCACTAAATTCGTAATTTTAAATCCCGCAGACCACAAGTATGATTTGCCTAATGACCGGCTGGGTGGGTGTGGCCAACTCAATATCACTCATGTCGAGGGCATCTCGCTGGCCTCTACTCGCTCTTCCCCTCCCAGCCACTCCTCGCCTGTCCACCGAGGATAGGCTCCTTAGGACCCCAAAAGGAAGCAGTTGTTGGAGCTAAGCAGCCACCATGAGAAAGAGTTGGCAAAACAGCTGGTTCAGTTCAAATTGGATCTGACCAAGAAGGAGGCTCAGCGGAAGCACCTCACTGAGGACTAGGAGTATAGGCTTTCCAAGCAGAGGGAAGATCTGCAGGAGTGCAAAGTCAGTTACAAGCTGTGTGCAAGGAATATAAATCTTTCCATTCCCCACCATCCAGTCAGAGCTGAAGAAGCTTCTTGGATGAGAAGTGAAACGTCTTCAAAGAAAAACCAGAAAGTCCAGTTGTCTCCTGAAAAAGCACCTTTGAGACAACCATGACCTGGATGACTGAGAATCTCTATAGATCCCTTCCAGTAACTGAAATGACAAAAAAAACACCTTGACAAGGCAAAATAAGTACACTTCATCAAGATGTATAGTGCTATCTGAAAATGCTATTTCCTCCCATTGAATGGCATGAATGTGGTGAGGGAAGCTTTGTATATTTTTACATGTAGGGAAAGCTATAAGGGCATTTAAAGAAGAGAATTGCTTCTGTGAAGTCCAAAATAATACTATCACATGGTTGATTATATCACAACCACATGGCTGGCTGAACACCCAACACAGCTCTTAAAATTGCAAGATCCTTTTTATATTGGATAGTTGGAGTCTTAGTGCAAAGGTCAGAAAAAAATCTCACAGAAATCCAGTGGGAGGATTTAAGCAAAACTCCAGATGAAATAGTCACAGCAACATATTAGCATTGCCTAAAGCTCTTTTTCACTTTTATTCCAATGGAGTTTTACATAATTTTACTCACATTCAAGTGAATTTCTAAAAAGTGAGGAAAGACTATCACTCTCTCTATTGCCAGAGGGAGAACAATGTTTTTCACCTTCCAAGTGAGGTTTCTCATTTTGCTTAATCAACCTGCAGGCATGTTGAACAGAGAATTTAAGATGCCTAAGGAGAGAAAAATTCAATCAGACCAACTCACAGAACAAAATGGCGGTGCCATGAGGGAGACCAAAATGTATTGATTGTTTATTTTATTAATCAAATTCGAATGGTCATCCATCTCACAAAAAGCTACCTGGGGTGACATACAATGATCAAATAAAACTCAAATATAAAAACAAGATATAAAATCACTTTAAAAAGTAAATATTATTTTTAAAAAAACAGAGATGGAAAACTCTTGGCAAAGAAAGGATAAGATTAAGCAGCTTTGCAATGGAACCATCTATGCAAGTCTCTAGTTTCCTAAGAACTCCAGGCTTCATAATAGAACCAGGTTCTGAGGGACTTCCAGAATAGTAAAATTAGCTTATATTCAGGCCTAAACATACCTGCTTTAGATATAGGAGGTTCCAGCTTGAAGCCCTATTGTGACCAATCAAAAGGAATAGATGGGTAGATAATCCTTGAAAAATAACTGCCATTGATGTTGAGAAGTTATTGCCCATCAGAGTAGACACCGCCAGGTTGAGTTGATGAGTGGTCCAAAAGATCTAGAGTAGGGATGTCCAACTTTAGCAACTTTAAGACCTGTGGACTTCAACTCCTAGAATGCCTCAGCCATTTCAAGCTTTAAAGTTGCCAAGCTTCGACATCTCTATCTAGAGGAATAGGCATAGGTCACTCATTCATTCATTCATTCATTCATTTGTTCATTCATTCATTTATAATCTTCTATGAATATAGCCCACTTTATTCTTTATCCTAAAGTGGAAAACTTCACACTTCCTTAAAAGAACAGCTCATGGGAACCTAAGTAGAATTGAAATATATTGATGGAGAAAGGAAGCAGATTTTTAAATTAGGTTATAAACATATGAATTTATTATCTAATTTGATCCTAGCAGTTATTAATTGAAACTTTGTAGTCATTTGTATTAAGAATCCTATTAGACATTTTAAGAAGTTTGGGTCCATCCTTCATCATCTAGTGAAATTACTGTGATAGATGAGCCCCAAATTCATACTTTCATGTTGGTCTACTTGGTTTATTTGTTTGCTTTATTTATTAATTCTATTGGTTTTTATTATTTTCATTTATTGTCCAAGTTTATTTTATTTATTTATTACAGCCAGCCTTAGAGATAACAGTGAAGGTATTGAAACCCTGGATAGTTTCTACCTTTTAGGATCAATCATCAACAGTAAAGGAACAAGAAGTCAAGAAGTATATCACAGACCAGCACTTGATAGAACAGTAGCCATGAAGACCTTGGCAACAATCATAGAGTTGAAAGCAGTGGTGAGATTAAACTTTTTTTTACTACCAGTTCTGTAGGTGTGGCTTGGTGGGTGTGGCCTGGTGGGCATGGCAGGGGAAGGAGACTTTAAAATCCACATTCCCTCCCCACTCCTGAGGGAAGTTACTGCAAAATCCCATTCCGTCCCCACCCTACTAACCTGCTTTCCATTCTCCTGTGCAGGGCAACAAAAGGAGACCCAGCTGGGACTCAGGCAGAGAATAAATGGGGGCGGGGCCAGTCAGAAGTGGTATTTGCCAGTTCTCTGAACTACTCAAAATTTCCACTACCAGTTCTCCAGAACTGGTCAGAACCTGCTGAATATCACTTCTGGTTGAAAGGGACCTTGGAGGACATGTAATCAAACCCGCCTGCTCTCTCAGAAGACCTATATTGTTTCTGACAGATGACGGTCCAGTCTTTTCTTAAAAGCCTTAAGGGTTGGGGGACTCACAATTTCCAAACACTTCATAGTAATCTAGGTCCTCATTTTACCAATCTCGGAAGAATGGAAGGGTAAGTAAATCTTCAGCCAGTCAGGATCAAACTACTGGCAGTGGAATGCAGAGTTAGCCTGCAATACTGCATTCTAACAACTGCACCACCATGGGAAATAGTTTTCAGGGTTAGGAATTTTCTCCTTAGTTCTAGGTTGCTTCTCTTGGAGAAGTTTTTCAGATACTATGATGCATCTACACCTACAACGATTGGGTAAGCCATGTTATTCCCTGTGACACTTTCAGGCACAAGAAATCAGATGGAGTTCAAATACACTTTATTCCATGCTACCTATACTGATTTACTAACCATCAGTGCAAATTGGCCTCATAAAAGAATCAACGGACTTCAGGGAGGGGTGAATTTAGATCTATGTTGAGGGTTTAGGGGCTCCAAACTGATGAAGAAAGAAGCAAAAACAACCCTGGGGTTCAGCTTCTCATCTCTTACATGCACTCTATGAAAGTGCAAACTGGACTTTGAAGAAGCAGGATAGAAAAAAGTATTGATTCTTTTGGAGAATCCTAACAATACCCTGGATAGCCAAGAAAACAAACAGTTGGATCACCAACAAATCAGTCTAGAATTTTCATTCAAGGCACAAATGACTAAGATCAAATTCTCTTACTTCAGACACATTATATGAAGACCCAACTCTGCAGAAAAAGCTGGTCTGCTGGGAAAAATGGAAGGAAAAAGAAGAACCTCCCATCTTCCCTTAGGAATTCAAAATGATATTGGTAGTATTTCCTATTCTCATTTTTCTTCCTCCATAAATTACATAATATGTTTCTAGGGCTGAAAGTGGACTAGAACCAGGCTTGATTATAATTTTAACTGGATAATGACTTAAAAGTTGCCTTTGACAAATTGTTGGCATACAGACCCCTCACATCCTGTACATAAACTGTTTCAACTCCTACCCTCAAAACAACGCTATAGAGCATTGCATGCCAGAACAATTAGACACAAGGACAGTTTTTCCCGAATGCCATAACTCTGCTAAACAAATAATTCCACCAACACTGCCAAACTATTTACCAAGTCTGCATTACTATTTATTACTATTAATCCTCCCATCCTTTCTTTCACCTATCTTCCCCCACTTATGACTGTATAACTGTAACCTTGTTGCTTGTATCCTAATGCTTTTTATTGACTGTTTCCTAGTATGATTTGATTACTTATTGTACCCTACAGTGGTGGGATTCAAAAATTTTTACTCCCAGTTCTGTGGGCATGACTTGGTGGGTGTGGCAGGGGAAGGATATTGTAAAATCTCTAGTCAGAAGTGGCATTTGCTGGTTCTCCAAACTATTCAAAATTTCCACTACTGGTTCTCTAGAACTGATCAGAACCTGCTGAATACCACATCTGGGACCCTATGACTATTATTAAATATTATACCTTAAGATTCTTGACTCTTGATGAATGTATCTTTTCTTTTATGTACACTGAGAGCATTTGCACCAAGACAAATGCCTTGTGTGTCCAATCACACTTGGCCAATAAAGAATTCTATTCTATTCTAAATTAATCAATAAATCAAACTTTCACCTTCCTAGCATTGCAATATAATTTTATTTTTAGCATTCTTAGTACTGAGGGAAACAGAAAGATACAAAAATGTACCTGATTTTATCTTTCTGTTTTACATATTCAACTTTATCTGGGAAACTGATGAGAAAGTCAACAGAATATTAAGAGAGAGATGGGAGAAAGGGATCCTAATGTATTAACAGGAAGATTATTGTATAATCCCAACCTGAGTAGATATATTTGTCTGATACCAGCTAATGAAGTTCTGCATTTATTTTTTTATTATTAAGATGGAAAATCACTTGCTAACCTGGTTTTCCTCCCAGATATCAATCTATAACCATGTAGGGTTGTATAGATTTTCAAGGAGGTGTTTTGCTTCAACAAAGATTCTTGAAAAGAATTGACTCATTCTCCCACCAGATTTTTTTTAAAAAACTTTCCTACACTCTCCCCCATAGCCTTCTCTAACACCTGCCAATACTACCAATACAAGAAAGTGTCTTCTATGTAGGTGGAGGGCCCTTGCAGAAATTTCACTGGCAGAAACTAAGGATAGGTTGCAAAGTGACATGATGCACTTTGTTGAGACAAATTACTAATTTCAGTCATAGAAACATAGAATAATTTGGTTAGGAAGGACCTTGGAGATCTTCTAGTCCAGGGGTCGGCAACCTTAAACACTCAAAGAGCCACAAAGATCCTAAGTGGAAGCCCCCATTCAATTCTGAAGCCGACCAGAAGTCCGGTTCCCCCATCATAGAGTCTCCTCATAACGCAGCGTTCTTTTTCCTCTGCTGACTGGAAGTCCGGTTCCCCCACCATAGAGTCTCCTCCTAGCACAGCATCTTTTTTCCTTTTACCGACTGGTGACAGGGAGCCTCAGCAGAGGGATGAAAGAGCCCCATGCGGCTCCAGAGCTGCGGGTTGCTGGCCCCTGTTCTAGTCCAACTCTCCTGTTCAAGCAGGATATTCTGGAAATGGCTGCCCAGTTCTTGAAACTTCCAGTTATGGAGTACCCACAACTACTTCCACAGTTAAGCTGTTCCACTGATTAATTGTTCTGACTCTCAGGAAATTTCCCCTTAGTTCCAGTTAGTATCTTTCATTAATGATCTTTCACCCATAGCTGCTATTCCTGCCTTCTGGTGCTTTGGAGAACAAATCTACCCCCTCTTCGCTGCAAGAAGCCCTCTGTCAGGGTTCCAACAATGCCCTAATTAATTCATGAGCCTCGAACCAAGTACTGGAAGATAGCAGAAGACTGCTATCATATCACCCCTAGTCTTTCTTTTCATTTGACATTTGTGAGATATATCTAATCTTTCTTTTCATTAGACATTTATTAAATATATCTAGATAAGATGAAGGCAATAATACATGGACATAAAAGAAGAAGAAAAATGTTGCCCCAGATCTTCGTGACATGCTTAGTCACAAGTAGGGAAGGCAAATACAAGTAGTCCTTAGCTTACAATCACAACTGAGCTCCGAATTTCTGTAGCAAAGTGAGACAGTTGTTATGTGAGCTTTGCACCATTTTACAACCTTTCTCACCATGGTTGTTAAATGAATCACTGCAGTTGTCAAGTTAGTATGAAAATTTAAAATGATTAAATTAAAATTTAATCATTTTAAATTGTTTTTAACTTTATAACTTTATACTCTGTTCCTGTTTTATCTGGCTGTACAACGCCCCGAGTCCCTTTTTTGGGAGAGGGGGTGGTACAAAAATCTAATAAACTAAACTAACTAAACTAGTAACACAGCTGTTAAGGCAATCTGGCTTCTCCATTAACTTTGCTTGTCAGAGAGCCACGAAAGGGGATCAGTGACCCCCGTGACACTGCAACCTGTCATAAATATGAATAAGTTGCCAAGCATCTGAATTTGGATCATGTGATCATGGGGATGCCTCATTGGTTGTGTGAGAAACGGTTATACCTGCCATGGTGGGGCAGTGGTCAGAATGCAGTACTGTAGGCAACTTCTGCTGACTGCCGGCTACCTGCAATTTGGCATTTCGAATCTCACCAGGCTCAAGCTTGACTCAGCCTTCCATCCTTCCAAGGTTGGTAAAATGAGGACCTGGATTGTTGGGGGCAATAGGCTGATTCTGTAAACCCCTTAGAGAGGACTGTAAAAGCACTGTGAAGTTGTATATAATTCTAAGTGCTATTGCTATGTCGCTTTTTTCAGTGCTGTTGTAAGTTCGAACGATCACTATAACTGAACTGTTGTAAGCTGAGGACTACCTGTAGCCAAAGTATTAGACTAAACAGGGATGAGATCTCTTCTAATGCACCATCTCCAAGATTATCTCTACCCCATTGTGCCCCACCCTGATAGCGCGCCAATAAACTGACCTAGAATCATAGGAAGATGTTAGGGATACCTTCATTTCCAAAGTGCTGCGAGGAAGATTAATAAGGATGGTTACATAACTCCCTCAGAACACTAATGGAAAATAATACGCATTAATGACCCCCCAAGTTGCCTGCTGTATAGTAAAACGCTCCCTATCTTCCTAAGAAAGGGATAAGCGGTTGTTTGGGTCAGAGCTTGCCAAAGATTTGGCAAGACACACAACACAAGCGAATATTTGAGGATGATTATGGATCTTGTCAAAATTATTTCACAGGCAGATAGTGGGATTATAGCAAAGCTGATTTTTTTTTTCTGGATAATTTTAATGAAAAGTCAGATTCCCTGTCAATATTATAATAACGTTTCCACTTTTCTCTGCATCCCTAAGCATCTGCTTTCTTTGGCTTGCTTTTATTAGTTCCAGCGTGTCTTCCCAAACTCTAATCTGTTCTTTGATGTTCTTTTTTTTGTTCCACCCTCCCATTAAAGCTTTTTTCCTTTGGCATACATATGATTTTCGAGCACACCATCATAACCAAGGCATGCCAATCAAAGATCAAAGATTCACGCTGTTCACTTGGCTGGGGGAAAACAGCAGTTGATACTTGATCTGTAACATCTAGGAGGGCACTGCAAAAAACGATCAAAACTGAATGTCAGTTATCAGAGAGATATCAAGCAAGAAGAAACAGAGTACAGATAGTCCTCAATTTACAAGTTTTGGCTTAGTGACTGTTCAAAGTTACGATGGCACTGAAAAAATGTGATGCTGGAAGAAAATCCAGGTCCCGTTCCAAGCTGGGAGAAAGGGCCTGGAAATAAAATGGAGGCTAATTGGAAAGAAGGTTTCTGTTTATTGATGAACAGAACCAGCATGTGGTTCGATAAACGGACATGCTGTGTGTGTGTGTGTTGGTTCTGCTCATCAATAAATGGACTTCCTTTCTTTTAAGCAGCCTCCTTTTTATTCCCAGCTTGGAACTGGACCTCCAACAATTACTTATGATCATTTTTCTCACTTATGACCATTACAGCATCCCCATGGTCACGTGATTTACATTCGGATACTTGACAACTGACTCACATTTATGATGGTTGCAGTGTTGTGGGGAGGGTCATGCAATCCCCTTTTGCAACCTTCTGACAAGCAAAGTCAATAGGGAAGACAGATTCACTTAACATCCGTGTTGCTAACTTAACAACGGCAGTGATTCCCTGAATAATGGAGTGGAAATGTATTGATCAGTCCAGTTGTGAAGGACTTGCATCCTCTAAAATGATGTAACTTTCACAGAAAGCCACCAGTAGTGGGACTAAGGTGCTGGATTAGGAATGGGGAGATCCTAGGAGAGAAGCAATCTGGAATTGAGGAGAAAACTTCCTAACAGTGAGGACAATCAACCTGTGATGACCCAGGGCATGGCACAAAAATAACAAAGGCACAAAAGTAGATAAATTGCCTTTAATACCTCCAACTTAGCCCCCAATGTCCAGTTATCCTTGGCTGGAGATCAAACTCTTCCAAAAACAGTCTACAAAGGGAAGAAATGTAGTCCGAACCCAAAGTACAGATAAATCAGAAATAAATTAAAAAAACCAACACAAATCATGCTGAAGTAATTAACATGACAGACCAGGATAATAAATTGCAGACTTTCAAAAGATAATGAAACACACACAGTTGAAAGGACACGCCAAAACCCAGATAAACCTTGACAAATGCATGCTTTGCTTCCAGCAAGGTGCTACGTGCAAATGCCCTTCTTATATTCTGTTCTCCCATTTGCAACTAATGAAAGGGATCAGGGCCTTTTTTTCTCCCGTAAGCCACGTTGCTCCCTTCTCCATTCCTCCCTGCATGCCCTGAAGAGTGGGTGGTCCTGGGTCTTCCTCTGAATGTCCAGCCGGACTGTGCCCTACCCCCGTTTCTTCCACAGCCACCGGAGCCACACTCCCACTCCCTGTCAGCTGCTCGACCTCCCCCTCGGAATCAGACTCCAACAAGGGCATGACACAACCAATGGAACAGCTTGCCTTCAGAAGTTATGGGTGCTTTCTCACTGGAGGTTTTTAAGAAAAGACTGGACCGTCACTTGTCTGAAGTGGTATAGGGTCTCCTGCTTGAGCAGGGGGCTGGACTAGAAGACCTTCAAGGTCCCTTCCACCTCTATTCTGATTCTGATTCAGACCCACACATAGTCCTCACTCAACATGGAAACTACCTGGTTGAATTTGGCCCCATCACTGAGTCCTAGAGAGGAAAGCTAAGTTCTGTTCCAGAAGAAAGAAGACAGATCACTTCTACAAGGTTGCCAGGAAACTACATGGACATGAAGTTGCCAGAAGTCAAGATTGAAGACAGACAGACAGACAGACTGACTGACTGACTGACTGACTTTTTCATGAAGCTAAAAAAACAGTGGAAGATTCCGCCTCCCTCTGCCCAAATTTGCAGGGAGAATTTATACTTTCCACATTCACAATGCATTATATACGCTATATTTCTCTCATGGATTTGTTTTCCCCAAACAACTGTTTGAACTTGAAGAACTAAGCATGGTCTGATTGATTTGTATCTGAATGGGAAACCGCCAGGACATTTTGCAAAATAAATAAATAAAATCCCAGAAGAAGGTACTGGAAAACCACTTCCAAATTGTTATATTGCAAAGAAATGTGTTTCCTGAAAATGATCAGGTCTGAGTTCAATTTGAAGCAGGCTTTTTTGTTGCTGTTGTTTAAATTGTCTACAATCTGCTAAACTTCAACATAATATCAATCAGGTTTTTTTCAGGTGCTGTTTTTAATAAACAAAGGTTTTAAAAGGTTTAGAAAGATTTAAAATATTTTTATCTTAATGAGAGAAGCAGAGAGTTGAAATATTCTGTGAGCTGAATCTTTTTTATGAAACATTCTTCAGATTTTTACTTTATCTATTGTCAGGTGAATTTTTTCTGCTTCCTCAATACAATTTTCCCTATCAACCATAGATGCCCTATTTTTAATAGTAGCAATAAAAAACTTTTAATAGCCTTTTTCCTCACTTTTTTGTTCAGGATGCAATAACCTACAGCAAAATTCAATTCCTGAGTATTGCTATTTAATTTTAAGCATATAAAAAGGTCCAATATAGATTCTACAACTAATATTCCTCATTCAATGCTGTCCTATTTCTTCAACCAAAATTTTCTCCATACTCCCATATGATTTAATACAATGGAGGAAGCAATTGATGCTTCAGTTGACTTCAAAAATGAGCATATTAAAGGAAAAAAGGATGTCCTAGGACATCCTAGATTTACAATTGTTTTGAAATTCTCCTGCAATTCATACTTATTCTGGGGATCCAAAATCTCTAACCTAAACTATAATTGATGCATTTGTAATTCTAATTTTATATCTTTAAAAACTATGATTGTACATACACATTTTCCAAATAAAAGTTACAAGTTTTTTTCATTACATTTAAGTGTGTTCTGCTTCATCCACCCAGTTATTAAATTACTTCTCTGCACTACAGCACAAATTATGCAAAAAAGAAAGCAGTGAAGAGAACAGCAAATGACACCATTTTGGCAACAAACTGGTTGACTTTAAAATTGCAAAGTAGATTTAAATTGGTTGTCTTGTTTGTTTCTCCTGGTGTAATGTTCTATTTGCTGTTAGTTTATATTTGTACTTACATCATGAACTCTTAAAAAGTGCAAGCTGAAAGTTAGATAAAACATTCTGAGCAAATGGATCATGCAATGAATGAATAAAATACCTTTTTATATCTACTGAAAAGATGTTAGCATTTCTGTTTTATTTTTCTCAATTGCTCTACAAGTTTTGAAGGACAGTTTAAAAATGCATCCAAAACAAGAAGTGTATTTTTTTTTAAATTTGCATGTTCATGAGGTAATAATTCAAACCATTACTTTATTAAATTGATTTATTCACATTCAATTCTCTCTGGAAAGGAAACATACTTAAGCTACTGACTGAAAAATAAGTTTCATACAATTTTCTGAAATACAACTTTCCAAAGAAGTATAAATCAGCTTGAGAAATATGGACTTCAAAATGTTGAAATATTATACATGCAAAAAAAATTAGTAAAATCTAAGCCCTTCCCAGTCTTCAAAGATAACATCAGCGCTGGAAAAATCCAGAAAATTACTAGACGGTCGATACAGAAAACTCTTGACTTTTGCACCTGGATTCCTACGGCACAGATTCTGTACACAGTATTGAGATATTTTATAAAACCCACTGACTGTACTAAGTTAAACAAAAGCTGTGTTAAATAGCATGCTATATTCTAAATTCTAGTAAATCTTTGTTCATGCAGCATGTTCTGCCCAAATTGCAACATCATTTTGTAGCTGAGGGGCTGATGTATATTTCACGTTTTGACAATGACCAAGTCCCCAAATTTCATGCTGAATTCTCAAACCTCCCAACTATTTTTTGGCAAGGGTAGTGTGTTGTGTGCACTAAGCCTCTATCTTGTGTAAAAGCAGAGCAAAGGGATAAAAGAAATCTGCTTAAATTGTCCCCAGCTATGTAAAGGGTTTCAGCAGCTTCATGCAATAAAAAATAAGTCCTTTTTTGCCTAAACAAGATTACAGGGCTATTTCATTCTGTTTACAATTTACAAATACCAAACTAGTCTTCCTCCCAGTGGATCCCAGAGTGTTTCAAGACAGCAATAAAAATAATAATTTCACATAACACTATATAATCAAATCAACAATACTTGAAACGATGGGACTTTTGAGAGTCCAACACATACGAGAGATCACACAGTAGAGCTGTTTTGTGTCTCTGGGTCAGATGTGTTATAATTTAAAGGTGGATAGAGGAAAACACTGAACTTTGATCCTTGTCACAGACTGATTGCCATGGAACAATTGCAGTGGGGAAGTATTATTTGATTGGTCTGCCCCAGGAATCTGATGGATCTTGTTGATTATCAGAGGGAAAATCCCCAGAGATCAAGTTAACAGCTTGTCTGAGATTTTGTTTAACCGATAAAATAAAGGATGCTAGAATAGGTTGCTTTGTAATGGCCTTTCTCATTCAATTTTGCTACTACAAAGATTGTTGGACGAGCAGGCACAAAAACAGCCAGGGAAGCAGAAATGGTATTCAACAGGTTCTGACCAGTTCTGGAGAACTGGCAGAGGAAATTTTGAGTAGTTCAGAGAACTGAGAAATACCACTGCTGACTAGCTCTGCCCCCAACTATTCTCTGCCTTCCAAGTCCCAGCTGATCGGTTGGGTCTTCTTTTGTTGCCCTGCACAGGAGAACGGAGCTGGAAAGAAGGTTAGTGGGGTGGGGAGGGAATGGGGATTTTGCAGTAACCTTCTCCCAGGAGTGCAGTGGGAATGGAGATTTTGCAGTATCCTTCCCCTGCCTTGCCCACCAGGCTAGGCCCACCAGCCCATACTACACCCACCAAGCCAAACCCACAGAATCGGTAGTAATTTTTTTTGAATCCCACCATTGCAGGGAAGTGATTGGAGCCTGAGAAATGGGCCCCCATCAGTCAACAGGAGTGCTGATTTACCAGCAGCTTATCAAGTACTTAAAAGACTGAAGGCTTGGCAACAGAAGCAAACAACAACCAATAACTTAATAACCAGTCATCAACATCCTAATCAACACCTAAAAGCCACATACAACAGGCGCCATATAAATACCACATACAGAACAACCCAAAGCACACACTCTGCTAGAGAGAAGTTCCCTGAAGGTAGGCTCTAGCACAAGTCCGAAAGCTCGGAAGACAAAACCTCTGATCCCAGTGACCGACCCAGTTTGGATCCTGCAGCATTATCCTGGGACACATATCCTGGGCCTTTCCCAATATGGAGATCCAGTGCAGCCCCTACATTTAGATATGGCATCAGGGAGATGAAGTGGTAAAGGAGATGTCAAGTGCACAGCAGGAAGGAGAAGGAATCTTGAGTTAGATCGGGCTATGGGATGAAATATGGTGTCCTTATTTAAAAGAAGGTCACCGTGAGTGCTGACCCCACTTTTATTGTATGATTACAGTGACAGAATCTTAGAAATCTGAAATTCATCTCCCTCCCTTTACTTTGACTTTCCAGAAAACTAGAGAGGGTCCTGTCTGAGATGCTTCCCTCTTCCCTTTTCCTTCAGTTGGCTGAGATGTCTTTTGCATAATAATTGTCTAGGCTGAGTCACTTCCTCCTGTCTACAGGGGTTGGCTTCAAATTTTTTAGCAAGGAGTTCTCAGCCCTGATGACTGGCTGGGTGGGTGTAGCTGGGTGGGTGTAGCTAGGTGGTCATGTGATCAGGTGGTCATGTGATTGTGTGGGCATGGCTAGGTGGTCATGAGTGTGGCAACTTGACGTTGCTTCTTTGCCCTAATTACCTAAAAAAAGATATATACCAAAAAGTTGTTTATTATTTTATGCATTTAATACTTAAATAAACGACTGGGTGAAACAGGCTTAATAACATTGACTGTGAGAGGGATCTTGGAGTCTTAGTGGAGTTTCTGGTGAGTTATGTAATTCTTATTATTTGGGAATTAATCCCCTCAGAGGCTAGCAATGTTATCTGATTTTCTCAATGACTCTCCCTCGCAAGCACTGAGTGGATTGTTTATCTAGCTTGCAACACTTTTACGAGATGTGAAATGTTCTTGGCTGAATGCCCAGAAGTTCAATGAAGCCTATTAAGAGCTTTCTCTTGCTGCTTGTCTTTCTAAGGTTATTGAGGGCTCTCCAAGCCCCACAGAGTCTTAGCTAGTCCCCTGCAAGTCCCCAACAGCCCACCCCTGCCTGTCCCCCAAGGATATTCTCACAGACCATTACTGTTCCACTCTGGAAGGTTCCTGTGGAGAATTTTTCTAGCATTTGGTATTTGTTAGCTGGAGAATTCTGGGAACTGAAATCCACACATCTTAAAGTTGGCAAGTTTGAAAAATATGACTTTATTTCACCCCAGGGCCTCGCCAAGTATTCACAAGAAAGCTGAATGTGATTAAGATTATCCTAAAATAATCTAAACTAGATTCTTTCTTCTTCTTATACCTCTTATGAAAGCAACAGTTCGAACAAATTCCATTCTGATGATTTAATTCAAAAGGATAGACCGAAGTATTTCTTCAGCATCCTTGTGTAACACAAGTCACCACAACTGCCCTCAACTCAATCAACCAGTTAGTTCATGAACATTTCAGAACATAAAACAATCCTATATTTTATTTTATCTTTGTGAAGAAAATTTTTTGGTTTATTTTCACTCACAGTAGAGATAAATACTATGTGTTTTTAAAATGTTATTTCTTGTAAATAATCATTCTTATGCTCATTTTAGCACATTCTTGTCCTTAGTATCTGAATTCCATAAACGGAATTCCATAAATCAAGTTTCTGCCACCCCAAATAATTTGTTTGTCTGCTTATATCTATGAAGCTTCTTTGCTTTAGAATTTATTTTGAATACCCACTAGGAAAATTGCCAGTTTTAAAAATGTTGTTAGATCATATGTGTGCTGCATTGTCATTTTATTGTTCTGTTTTGTATGATTTCTATTTTCACTGTGCCCTTGAAAAGGGGACATATTTTCCAAAATATGTTCAAAACACAAATGTTTACCAGCACCTGAAATTCCTACCTTTCATTTTTCTTTCATGTTCATGAATTTAGCCAAATTTATTTCTATTAGAAAGTGAAGACTGTATTTTGGGGAATAGAAGGGAAATAGAAATAGAAGGGGAAATCTATATTTTGCTACACCTTTCCCAATGAATCTTGCTAGAATACACATTAAATAGTCATACAATATCTTTTTAGCTAAATATCAGATTTTACCCTAACTTATCTCAATACCTTCTCTGCATCAGTTCACATATGCAGTTGATATTCATGAACTGCATGAATATTTGCATGCATTTTTTCCTATAACAGAATAACAGAATTGGAAGGAACATTGGAGGTCTTCTACTCCAACCACCTGCTCAGCCACCCTAACTCTATACTTTTTCAGGAAAACGGTTGTCCAAACTCTTCTGAAAAACTTCCAGGGTTGGAGAAACCACAACTTTTGGAGGCAAGTCATTCTACTGATTAATTGTTCCAACTGTCAGGAAATCTCTCCTTACTTCTAGGTTGCTTCTCTCCTTGACTAGTTTCCATCCACTGCTTCTTGTCCTACCTTCAGATGCTTTGGAGAATAGCTTGACTCCGTCTTCTTTGTGGCAACCCCTGAGATATTGGAACACTGCTATTATGTCATCTGTCAGCATTCCAACCAACCTCTCCATCCCAAATTCAGCACTCAGAGACAAAGTCCATCCAAGTAAGAATTTATTAGAGAAGTCATACTTCTGGGGAAAACCCAAATCTGAACTAGAGGCAGTATTCCAAGAGTGGCCTTAGCAAGGCATTATAAAGTAATATTAACATTTCACTTGATCATGATTCTATCCCTCTGTTAATGCAGCCCATAACTGTATCAGCTTTTTTGGCAGCTGCAGCACACTGCTGGCTCATATTTAAATGATTATCCTCTAGGACTCCTAGATCCCACTCATAGTCACCACTGTTGAGCCAGGTACCACCTATACTATACTTATATAATTGGTTTTTTCTTGCCTAAACGTAGAACATTACTTTTTTTTTGTTGCTGAATTTCATCTCATTACAATTCCATTTTATACTTCTAACAGATGCATTTTTATCAACAGCTTTCCTAGAGTGTTTGCAATTTATATAAGAAAAGCTTATTTTTGTGGTGCTGCCTAATCAATGTACTTTTCTGAATATATATTGGTCTCTATGGGCATTCAGGATTGTTTTCAGTAAGCCAGATAGATTCTGATCTGTCCAAATTTCTCATTTACCCCTAATCCTGCCTGGCATGATTGCAAGAACTCTGAGTAGCAAGAGCAAAAAAGTCTTCCAAGGAACAGCTGGAGATTCCCAACTGACCAGCTCCTCCATATGCCAGGCTGAGAGGCAAGGGGGGTGCCAATGGCTGTCAAGAAGCTGCTCCAGAAGTTGGCATTTTGCACTGCTTGTAACAGAGCTTAGTAGCCTTGATTGCCTACAGGGATATAAAGCCTGTATATTTCCAATGGCTTACGGAGCTTCAGAAGACAAGCACACGTTGCATTCATTCTATCACAAACTCTTTTGGAAACATCTCTGAAGCAATTATAGCTTCTTTCGTTACACTTAAGAATCATCATCTGCTTTGGCAGGGTTTTTGTTTTTTGTTTTTAATCTGTAATTTACTCTGATTAATTGTTTGTTGAAAAATCTGGCTTTATTCCCCAAGGTACCATGGATTTGTAAGCCGAAAACCTGGGAAAGAGAGAGAGAAGATTGTTATGATCCGCCGGCGGCCTGCAGAGCTGGCAGCAGAGTCAGACAGTGGGGAACATGGGCCAGTCCTGGAGTCTGGGGAGGGCTTGCATGAGGGATCTGAGTCCGACACAAAGATGGGGCCATCTGAGAGTTATGTGCTGACTCCGGAGCCTCCAGAATCTGACATGAGCAAGGCAAGGAACAGGGGGAGCCTATTCCCAATGCACGCTTGTGCAGAGCTGCCAGAAGGTAAGAACAGTTAAGACAAAAGGAGCAACACGGCAGTAAGGCTTGGAGATGATTGGCCCCTCCCATAAGACATAAAGGAGGAGCAAAGGGACAGGAGTTTTTGCAGGAAGCAACTTTATTTGTTCTGGTGGGCTTCAAATCTGAAGCTTCGTGTTTGTGTTCCATTTGGCCTTGTAAAGCTAATTGGCAATTTAATTGTTGAAAGCATGTAAAGGTGGGTGCTTATCAGCCTTATCCCCAAAAGACTGTGGCATACTTCTGTTGGACCATTCATAAACTGGGACTCATTACAGGCTGTTAATGAATATAATTCAAAGCCATTGAAATTTAAAAAAAAGTTTTGGGGAACAGTGTGTGATTGTTACTGTCTCAGGAAGCCTTGGTAAGAACAAAGATGCTTTCCAACTAAAGCCAAAGAATGGATCGTCTTCATTAAGAAAATCTTCAGCAATCTACTGAAATTTGTAAAGATGTTCCAATTGAGCAGGAATCTCCTCCTCCCTTCCTTATGAAGGCTAATTGTTCAAAAATACAGAAACATTTCTTTCAAAATGCCTTTTTACTTTGTGAAAAAATGGGAATCTCAAAATGTACATCAAAATTCAACTCTGGGAAATGATGGACAAAGTTGGAAATTCTGCATTGTTCTAGACTCATCTGCATCTAAATAAAATAAAACTGCATTTCTTCCAAAACAGATTTTATCATTCACATGCATATTTGTGTATGCAGTTTTCTCGACTACGCATTTCAATTTTTAATTTTTGATCTCACAAAATGTAGAGGTGAAGTCTGAAAGATCTGTGTGCTCAAATTTCATTATGAACTTTGGTTAGTTTAACTTTCAAAAGCAGAGCTAGTGAGATTTTCTCCCAGTCTCATTTCCAACCATGGAAACATTTTAATCAACACAAAGCTTTGACTAGGTCAGGGTTTGACTTTCACTCAGGGTCCCCAACCTGTGGGCCATGGCTCACTACCAGGCTGTGGCCTAATCATCACCAGGCCACATGAGAAGCCAGCCATTGTGGGTGCATTTCAGAGGTATCATTCAGCAAGTTCTGACCAGTTCTGGAGAACCGGTAGTGGAAATTTTGAGTAGTTTGGGGAACCAGCAAATACCACCTCTGACTGGCCCTGCCCCCATCTATTCTCTGCCTCCCGAGTCCCAGCTGATTGGCTGGGTCTTCTTTTGTTACCCTGCACAGGAGAATGGAGCTGGAAATCAGGTTAGTGGGGTGGGGAGGGAATGGGGATTTTACAGTATCCTTCCCCTGTCATGCCCACCAGGTCACGCCCACCAAGTTATGCCACACCCACCAAGCTAAGCCACGCCCACAGAACAGGTAGTAAAAAAAAAATGAATCCCACCACTGGTGCATTTGCATGCATGCATGACCCCATTCACATGGGTGTCACCATGAGAGTCGCAGGCAGTCTGGCCCTACTAGCATGAGTATTGCAATGCGCATAGAGGGCAGTCGCAGTCCCATTCACACAATCCTCATTGCAGGTCATTGCGGCCCCACTTGTGAAAGCCTTTAGAATAGCCAAACCCAAATCCTGCAACTGTTGTTCCTATGTTTTTGTCTCCATGCCTTTTTTATACTTTTTTTTTGGTGGGGGGGGGAGGGAAATCAGATCAGATCCAAAATATCTTTGCCTACTTTAGTTCTGGATATGGAAAACATCTATATCCCTAACAACAACAAGCAAGAACAACAACAGCAATTTTGCACATATTGTTAGGTGATATGCACATATTATTTTCACAGTTAGTTTCTAGGCAGGAAGAAAAAAGTGAAATGTGAATAATTACCCCCCAAAAAGTGTTTAAGGACAAATGCAAAAGAGGCAGATTCTCAGGTCATATTTCAGAATATGTACTCCATAAAAAAAAATCACACCTATTTATAGATTTTTTTATAGCAATAACATAGCCTTTTGTTTCAAGAGAGAGAAAAAAATCTGGAGTATAAAAATGGTTATATCACAACAGAAATCTCTACTTCACTTAGCTGAAAGTGAAATAGTCCTTAGAAATGGATGTAACTGTATTCTCAAGAAAGATACAATAAATGGTTCTTTATTGTAGGGTTTAATGGCCTCCTTGTATCCTTGGTTTACAGCTTGTGTTTTTTTTAAAATCATGATACAGTGAAATCTTGCTGAAAGAATAACTGCTAAAGTGTGGAACATAAAGTAAAACTTGACAAGTTAGCTTTTGGCTCAGTATTTGTACTTGGTTAATAGTTCCATTTCTCACGAAAGAGGGGAAAAAAATCATCACCAGGTTTTATTGTTTATTTGGGGTTTTTTTTTACCCAGATGGTTGTGTACCACAGTTAGAGAAGTGATAATTCAAGCAATTGCATCTTAAGTATCAATTATTCCTTTAAATTTGTACACAAAGATTGTCCAAATTGTCAGAAGTTTCTGGCTTTGCAATCAATATCTCTGTTATTGGAAGGTTTTCAGTTGTATAGAATAAGTATAAACACTGACCATTTTTGGAAAGTTCTTATCTGCAGATGACTGAGGAACATGCAGAAGTTGAGAATGGAGTTGGCTTGCATGACCGATCACCGTCTGCTTCCCATAATAGGCTTAACCTGTTCAATTTCTTTTTTAAAAAATCCCTTTTCTTAGCACATGGCTAACAGTCTTCGCAAGAGAAGGGAAAGTACAAACAAACTAATGTTTAGATAAATAGATCAGTACAACAATCTTGGAAATTAATGATGCATTGTTTGCTATTTCTCTTATACTGGCAATATGGAAGACCATTGTTATTTCAAGAAGTTAAGTGACCTATTTTGAGTTCTCCTCCATATAAAAAACAAACAAACTTTAGAGCTCATTCTGAGCTAAGCTGTTTGTTTTTCACTCTTCTTTCTGAATGAAGGAAAAAGGGGGGAAGACTGGATAAAAAAAAATAAAGGAAGGCTGAATAAAGGAGAAAATGCAAAGCCTCGTTCATGTGTGAAAGTCTCATACTTTTGAGTGATGTCTACAGAGATTCTCAGTCATCCAGGCCATGGTTGTCCCAAAGGTGCTTTTTGTTCAAAAGGCAACTGGACTATGTTTTTTTTTTCCTTGAAGACATTTCACTTCTCATCCATGAAGTTTCTTCTTCAGGATTGAAGAAGCATCTTGGATGAGAAGGAAAATATCTTCAAGGATAACAAAGTCCAGTTGCCTTTTGAAAAAGCCGCTTTGGGACACTTTTAAATAATGTGCCATTCAGTCAAGATCAGGACTCTCATGACCACAGAAGCAGGGCCAAGAAGTCATGGTGCCAGGTTTAAATAAAAACCCTAACACTGGCTGTTAAGTTGGTAGCTTCTGCACAAAACTTAGTACTATGGAAACTGGCCATCCTTGTAGTATTTCTGCTATCATTATTAAGGAGCTCCTAGCAGCTCACAAAAGATTTGTGTTTCATCTTGCTTGATACAGTATGTATACTTTTTATATTATACTTGTAAATATTTTTGCTTGAATTAATAATAAATCCTAAGATTTATTAACTGGTTTGTTCATTGATTCTGGGTCCAAAAGAACTAATTTTCTGGGCACCTGATCGTTGCCCTGATACTTAGTAAAACATCTCTGTAGCAATACATATATAAAAGTATGAATGAAAAATGACCAAAGAGCAGCTCTGCTAGATTAACTAGATCATCCAATATTGTATTCCTCATAGTTGCCAATAGCAATAGCTCTTAGACTTATATAATGCTTCACAGTGCTTTTACAGCCCTCGCTAAGTGATTTACAGAGTCACCCTATTTCTCCCAATAATCTGGGCCCTCATTTTATCCACCTTGGAAGGATGGAAGACCAAGTCAACTCTGAGCCAGTGAGACTCGAATTGCCAAATTGCAGTCAGCCGGCAGTCAGCAGAAGAAGCATGCTTTACTGCACTCTAACTACTGTGCCATTTTGGCTCTTGATGGGATACTAATGCTGCAGATTTGAGCATCCTTCACTTTTGTAAGTTTGTTTATTCCATTTTATGTTACTTCCTCCCACAGCTCATGGAAGCTTTCACAGTGAGATAATTTGGACAGAGAAATAGTAAGTAAGCCATTCAGAATCACTCAGTGAGCCCATGGCTAATAAGAGACATAAATTGGGATTTCTCCAGTTTTTCCCAATACCTACACAAGAGTAGCTTTCACTCTATGTAAATAACATTGTTTTTCTTTCTACTAATTTGTCAATGGAAGTGAAAGTTGAACTTTGAAGAAGTTGGACTATAGGCTAAAACATAGAAAGAATGTTTGCAGGAATTGTTCATGTTTAGTTTAATGAAAAGACATGACATGATAGCAATGTTCCAATGTCTAAGGGGCTGCCACAGAGAAGAGGGGGTCAACCTATTTTCCAAAGCTCCTGAAAACAGGACAAGAAGCAATGGATGGAAATTAATCAAGGAGAGAACCAATTTAGAACTAAGGAGAAATTTTCTAACAGTGCGAACAATTAATCAGTGGAACAACTTGCCTCCAGAAGTTGTGAATGCTCCAACACTGGAGATTTATAAGAAGAGATTGGATGGCCATTTGTCTGAAATGGTATAGGATTTCCTGCTTGAGCAAGGGTTTGGTCTAGAAGACTCCAAGGTCCCTTCCAACTCTATTGTTCTGAATAGAAAAACTACAAATTCTTCTGAACCTTAGTGTTGGAAAAGACATTTGAAAATACCATAGATAGCCTTGAAAACAAATTAAACAAATCAATCCAGAGTTCTCATTCAAGAGACAAATGACCAGGCTCAAGTTATTCTATTTCAGACAAATACACCGAGTTCTCCATATAAGTCTATAATTCTGGGAAAGGTAGAAGGAAAGAAGAAGAAGACAACCAACAGCAATATTGACTCAATTACAATGGTCAAGGATACACAGTTGGAAGACCTGAAAGACCAGATTAGAGGCAGATTGGCTTGGAGAAAGCCTATGTGTGATCACTAGGAGCCAATATTGACTTGATGCCATGCAGTGTATCCATCCATTCCTTTATATCTGCCCACATGGTTGCTATCTATTGTTATATCTCATGAATGCAAATTCCAGAGTTAACTGTACACTCTGTGTCAAACTACTTTCGTTTATCCGTCCTGCTGTTTCTCAGTTTCATTAGCTATTATAACAGAAGGAGAATTATCTATTTTTTTTCACGTCAGATACAAGTTCAGATATTCCTACCAATTCTCATTTTCTTATTTGTCTTTCTTCTCAGCTACTCTCAAATTCCATCACTTTTTTCTCCAAATTCAGTTAGCGATACTAAGTCTAAATAGCAATAGCACTTATATTACCACTTCACGGTACTTTACATCCCTCTCTAAGCAGTTTATAAAGTCAGACCTAACAATCTGGGTCCTCATTTTATAGGCCTCAGAAAGAGGAAAGGCTAAGTCAACCTTGAGCCTGGTGAGATTCGAACTGTAAATTGCAGGCAGCCGACAGCTGGCAGAAGTAGCCTGCAATACTACATTCTAACCACTGCACCACCATGACACATAACTAGTAAAGATTTATGAGTAATGCAATCTCAGTAAGGTTGACCTGGAAGCAGGAAGATCTTAAGACAAAGATAGGCAGTCTGTTAATGGCTCTGAACTTCCATTAACAATTGGAGGGACCAGTTCTTCTGGAAGGGCCTCCAGAAGTTGTAGGTGCTTCCATCACTAGAGGCTTTTAATAATAGATTGGACAACCATTTATCTGGAATGGTATAGGGTTACCTGCTTGAGCAGGCAATTGGACTAGAAGACTCCTGAAGTGCCTTCCAATTCTTATTCTGTTATTCAGTCAACAAGAAAGGACACAGCCCATGTAACTTTGTAAATACTTTGTCAGAAAAAAAAAACCCAGTTTCTGCCACCATCTCAGATCACTACTTTATAATTTATAAGGGAACTACCTCATCTAAACTTGGGCTGAGAGGATTTTGGAGATGACAGAAAAAAGAGATGACTTGAGTCCCAGATACTCTGATCCAGGGCAAAAGTTCAGAATCTTCTTAGGTAGGAATGGTATTATAGGTAGTCTTTGACTTATGATCAATCACTTAAGAGACTGTTTGAAGATTCAGCGGACCACTCCAGAGCTGTATACCTCCTAGATTAAAAGTTCCAATGAAGTTCCATCTTCTTCCTGCAGTCACATGTTCACATTTCTGACTCTAGAAAGAGTGCAGAGAAGAGTAACAAAGATGATTAGGGGATTGAAAGCTAAAACATATGAAGAACGGTTGCAGGAATTGGGTATGTCTAGTTTAATGAAAGGAAGGACTAGGAGTGACATGATAGCAGTCTTCCAATATCTAGGGGGCTATACAAAGAAGAGGGATTATGTGTCAAAGCACCTGAAGGCAGGACAAGAATGAATGGATGGAAACTAACCAAGGAAAGAACCAATCTAGAACTAAGGATAAATTTCCTGATGATGAAAACAATTAATCAGTGGAATAAATTATCTCCAGAAGTTGTGGGTGCTCCAACACTGGAAGATTTTAAAAAGAGATGGGACTGTCAGCTGGTGCTCCATTCAAAATCCAAGAAAGAAATACTTAGACTCCTTTAATTAGAGAAAAGATATATTTTAGTGGAAATCAAGTGGTAGCATCAAAGGAATTCTGAATCTGAGAAAATGAGCGCGTAAATCACATATACAAAGTGATGGCAATGTTCCCACCCACAATAATTCAAACTGTCCATCCAATTAAAAGTTGTATATAACGTCATGTGGGCATCTTCAGGTGGTGATGTGGCATTTGCCCATTGATCTTGACATATTTTGATAAAATAGCATAAGAAAGAAGCATAAACAAGAAACTCCCCCCCCCAACTTATACAGTTTATTTTGAAACCTCCAGTTCACTTCCCATAACTATTTCACCTTTCCCCCCATTACTTATGACAGCTGAAAGATGCAAAGCAAAGGAAAGAAATCTTGAAGGCTGATAGAGATAACCATTTGTCTGAAATGATATAGGATTTCCTACCCAAGTAGGGGGTTGGACTAGAAGACCTCCAAGGGCCCTTTTAACTCTGTAATTCTATTCTTTTCAAGTCGTTCCACTGATTAATTGTTCTCACTGTCAGGAAATTTCTCCTTACTTCTAGGTTGGTTCTCTCCTTGATTAGTTTCCACCCATTGCTTCTTGTGGTGCCTTCAGGTGCTTTGGAGAATAAGTTGAACCCTTTTTTCTTTTGTACAACGAAGGAAAAAAACTAACCTAGAACTAAGGAGAAATTTCCTGCTGGTGAAAACAATTAATCAGTGGAATGATATGCCTCCAGAAGTTGTGGGTGCTCCAATATTGAATGTTTTTAAGAGAGATTGGACTACCATTTGTGTAGAACGATATAGGGTTGTCTGCTTAAGCAGGAGTGGGACTAGAAGACCTCCAATGTCCCTTTCAATTCTTTTATTGTGGGGAGGGGTTGGCAATTGGCCTACACTGATAGCTCTTTGCAGTGTTCCATAGTCGCGTGACTACAATTTACATCATTTTTGCAAACAATGGATTCATTTAACAACCATCAACTTCACTTAACAATTGTGATGATTCTGTCAGGATTCCAGCAGTTACTCCCATTCACTTAACAAGCACCACAAAAAAGTGTTGTAAAATCAGGAATAGTCGCATGATGACCTGTTTAATGACCTACATACAGTAATTCCAGGTTCAATTACAGTTGTAAATTGAAGACTCCCCATATAGCAGACTAGAATGAGATTGTACACATTTCCTACTCTGGTCATTTAAGCAAAATGATTGTCCATCATAACCCAAATTCTATTCTTGTTTCAGCATGGCAGCTATTTCTATAAGGAACAAATACAATTTAAGAGCAAAGACATATTTAAAGTTAGATTTGTAGTCTTCCAGAATCCGTACTTTTTATTTTTCATATCCAATTATTTTATACCTTTTTGGGAAATCCCATGTTATCCACCTGAATGGCAAGACTCTTCAGCTTGTAACTTTGCTTTTGAAGACAGAATAGAATTCAGGTAGAAAGGTCATATCATCATCCAGAAGGTTAAATTGAAACTAGGAAAGCAGGCAAAATTAGTTTCACCTTTCAACTTTCCATTGGCAATTACCTGTAGTTCTTTTATTTCTTTTCGTTTTAATGAGACTGAATTCTGAAATTCCCCAAAACCACCATGTAGTGGTTTTTAGCAGTAACAAACCATGTCTCATTATTGTGAGACAATTTTCAGCATTGTCCTGCTTAAAATTGTAAAAGCTCATGGTCAGTCCTGATGGAGATACAGAGCTTGAAACCAGAATCTGGGTACTTTTACAATTCCTGGGGTAAAAGATTGTATTGTGGCATGGGAAGAAACATCATTTGGGCCAAAATGTTTCTTTTTATTGGGTTAGCAGAAAATTCAAGTGAGTAGATCTCAATAAACAGAATGTTCATTTTTTACCTTCTAAACATAGAATTTGATAGTTGTGCTATCAGTAATATGGAAGAATTAACAGTAAAATGCTGATTTTATAATACAATAGATAAGTTTCTTCTTATGAGATTTCTGTTGCTTCTTCTTTGCATTGTAGACTCCAAGTTTTAATATATCCACTGCTTTTTACCTGATAATTTTAAAAATAGCTTCTTTCTTATTTTCAATAAAATACTGTTTAAATGGGCTCAAACTAGAAACAAATTAATTAGAATAAAATTAAAAGTTGATTAAATATGTTCCTCCGTTGGTGAAGCAAATAAATGCATAATGTAAGATTGATTTAAAATATTTTTTCCATCATGTTTCCTTCTAAATCTTGAAAGAAAGAGCTTTCAAATTAACTATAATTTGAGGAATGGCTCTTAAACTGCATTCCTTATCATTTGTAATTTAGAAAGCTGGATACAATGTCATATACTATTGAATGATGCTTAAAAGTCACTGGTCCATAGCAGAATTTTACCTGCATATAAAATATAATTATATTACAACATATATTAATGAAAACTGAATACAAAATCATGCTTCTCAAGGCTCATTGTATACAGCAACAATATTGATCTTTGCTCTTTTTAAAAAATGGTTTGTCAGTAAAACACAAACATGTAAAAATTAGTAAATATATAGGTATTAATATCAACTTTAGAATGAATTGAACAATGGAGCTGAAACTCTACAAGATATATTGATTAGGCTGTTCTAAAAGCCAAAACATGATATTCTAGAGTTTCTGACTAGGAAGGAATCCAATATATCTGGAGGGTACCAGGTTCATCAAGATGATTTTATATCTTGTGAGAGCCTGCTGTTATTTCAGATGTGTTACAAAATACCATGTATTAAAGGAGCAGAATCAGAGAAAGTATATATAAGAAGGGCAAAAGGAAAACAATTTTGGTCAGCTACATAAAATGTACACCAATTACGCAAGCAATTCCAAAGTTAGGGCTCCCAACGAGTCAGAATAGAGTTTTTTGCAAACTTGTGGCTTTGTGCCTGGTTTAGTTGCTTGCCTTCTGTTTTTTACATCTGGCCAGTTAAGCTGCACAAGAAGTACACAGTCCAACTTTCATGGTGCAGTGGTAGTCCTCGACTTACGACCACAATTGCACCCAAAATTTCTCTGTCCAGTAAGATAATTGTTAAATGAGGTTTTGAACCATTTGTTAAGTGAATCGTTGCACTTGGAAAGTTAGTAATATGATTGTTGAGTGAATCTGGTTTTCCCATTGACTTTTATTTGTTTGTTTGTTTGTCAAACATGTACAAGATAGCAAGTATAAGTATGGACATAAAAAAGAACAAGATAAATGGGGACAGTAAGACAGGGACTTTGGTTGTCAGAAGGTGTTCTGACCAAGGTTTCCTGAGATCGTACTTATGCACACGCTTAGTCCAAACAACTCTTGTTTTATTTCAGTGCTGAGAATTATGTTCATTCCCAGCCAATAATGAGTCCCAAACAATCTCTCTAGATAAGCACCCACCTTTATCTCCTTTCAATTGCTGCCAACAACTAAAGTGCCAAATTAACTATAAAAAAAAAACCAACCGAAGTACAAAGTCCACAGAGCTTCAACGTTTAATCTGATCAGAGCAAACGACTTTGCTTCCTGCAAAGGTTTTTCTATCTTTGCACTTCCTTTCTACCTTAGGGGAGGGGCAATCACCTTCAAACCTTACTCCTGAGTCGGCCCTTTTGTCTTAGCTGCTCTTGCCTTCTTGCAGCTCTGTGCACACGCGCACTGGGAACAGGTTCCCTTTGTTTCTCTGCCTTGCTGCTGCCAGATTCTGGAGGCTCCAGTGTCAGCACACAACTCCCAAATGATCCTGGCTCCATCTCTGCATCAGACGCAGGACCCTCGTCTGAGTCCTCCCTGGACTGGTCTCCGTTCTTCCCTACCATCCGATTCCACTGCCGTCTGCACAGGCTGCCAGCGAACCACAATGGAAGGTTGCAAAAGGTGTCCTTGGGACACTGCAACCGTCATAAATATGAGCCACTTGCCAAGGGTCCAAATTTTGTTCATGTGACCATGGGGATGCTGCAACTGTCATAAGTATGAAAAAAGGTCGTAAGTCCCTTTTTCAGGGCTGTTGTAATTTTGGCCACTAAATGAATTTATTTTTTATTTTTATTTATTTATTTTTGTCAATCGCTTACAAGATAATAGGTATAAGTAAAAACATAATTATGAATACATGGATACATATAAGAAAAATAAAAGAAACAATAGGACAAGGATGGTAGGCACGTTGGTGCGCTTATGCACGCCCCCTACAGACCTCTTAGGAAAGGGATGAGGTCAATAGTAGACAGTCTAAGGTTAAAGTTTTTGGGGTTTGGGGAAGAAACCATAGATTCAGGTAGAGTATTCCAGACATTGACCATTCTGTTGCTGAAGTCGTATTTCTGTATATTGTATATTGCTGGCCAGTTGTAGGAGTGGATTTCTGACAAGCCTATATTGCTGGCCAGTTGTTAGGAGTGCTTATCAATCCAAAACTATCACTTATTTAAATATTGTCTTTTCAGTCCAGACTATAGCAGACTCCACATTTAATTTTATTTATGAAATAACCCTTCCCCTCCACCTTCCAATCTAGCAGATTTTGGGCAAGGTTCAAGAAACACAAAGCTAAACGATTCTGGGATATAAAATACAATAAATGAAAGCAGTCGACATATCCGAAATTATCATGCCATCCACAGTAATGTTGAAAGGGACAATGCGGGGGGAAGGGGGGGGGAATCTCTGGAATATAAACAAATACAGCCTAATCTTCTGAAAGACCAGCTATTGGAATTGCTCCAGATAACCCCGAGCAAATTAGGTGTATTCACAAGTCTTTGCACCTTTTCCAATACAGGTAGTCCTCGACTTATCACAGTTCATTTAGTGATAGTGACAGTTCAAAGTTAGAACGGCACTGAAAAAGGTGACATTTTTAACACTTACAACTGTTGCAGCATCCCCATGGTCATGCGATCAAAATTCAGATACTTAGCAACTGGTTCATATTTATGATGGCTGTACTATCCTGGGGTCAGGTGATCAACTTTTGCGACCTTCTAACAAGCAAAGTCAATGGGTAATCCAGATTCACTTAACAATCATGTTACTAACTTAACAACTGCAACAATTCAACTGTGGCAAAAAGGTCATAAAATGGACCTTAACTATCACTTACCACTTAACTATCTTGCTTAGCCACAGACATTTTGGGCTCAATTAGGATCGTAAGTTGAACACTATCTCTACCTACAATGCAATGCATTCAGCTGAGATGTAACATAACAAAATGGAGTAATCTTTACAGAGGTGGTATTCAGCAGGTTCTGACCAGTTCTAGAGAACCAGTAGTGGAAATTTTGAGTAGCTCAGAGAACCAGCAAATACGACCTCTGACTGGCCCCACCCCCATCTATTCTCCGCCTCCCGAGTCCCAGCTGATTGGCTGGGTCTTCTTTTGTTGCCTTGCACAGGAGAATAGCGCTGGAAAGCAGGTTAGTGGGGTGGGGAGGGAATGGGGATTTTGCAGTAACCTTCCCCCAGGAGTGGGGAGGGAATGGAAATTTTACAGTATCCTTCCCCTGCCATGGCCACCAAGCCACACCCACCAAGCCACGCCCACAGAACCAGTAGTAAAAAATTTTGAATCCCACCACTGAATGATTACCCCACTAACTATTCCTTATTAGCCTTCCAAAAGTTCATTGATATTCAGAAGACGTGTCTTATTTATGGTTTAAAAAAGTTTACTCACTATACAGAAGTATTTCCCTTTAGGACTTATCCAGAATATTAAACTTTGCATTAAGCAGATTCACAGGAGGAAAAAAAAAGAGTAATTAATACAAAGTGTGTAGCAGACAGGCATTCTGGAAAATTTACGATTGGCTATTCGCATTTTTGTCAGAGGTGTTTGTGTGTGCTTGGCTCTCTGGTGCATTATCTGTTATCAAGAGTGAAACAATTTGTAGAGTTCTATCAAGCAAATCGATTTTGTATTTTAAGGGCAGAAGCAAAGTGTTATTTTTTTTTAAAAAAAAGAATGAATACTGTTTCCTCTTTCGCTTTATTTCACAAAGACACTTCTAGTAGGTGACCTTACACTTAGAGCAAACTATCATCTAACTTACTACTGTCAAAATTTGGACATGAAATTTTGAAGTCTCTCCGTTTTAGAATAGCAATAGCACTTAGACTTATATACCACTTCACAATGCTTTACTGCCCTCTCTAAGCAGTTTACAGCCTATTGCCCCCAACAATTTGGGTCCTCGTTTTACCCACCTCAGAAGGATGGAAAGCTGAGTCAATCTTGAGCCTGGTGAGATTTGAACTGCCAAATTGCAGGCAGCCGGCAGGCAGCAGAAGTAGCTTGCAGTACTGCACTCTAACCACTGTACCACCGCAGCTTCAATAGAATTATTTATTGGTCAAGTGTGATTGGACACATAAGGAATTTGTCTTTTGTGTATAAGCTCTCAGTGTATACAAAAGATATAAGTGATGAATCATGATCATACTCATAAATACATTCACCATGAATCATAAGATACAATTCTTAGTGATAGTCATAGGATACTAAACAATCAAAATCATACTAGGAAACTAAATAAAACAATATAAATTGTAAAGATACAAGCAACAAGATTATAGTCATAAGTAGAAAAGGAGATAGGTAATAGGAAGGATGAGAAGTATAATAGTAATACAATCTTAGTAAATAGTTTGACAGTGTTGTGGGAATTAATTTCAGGGTAGCCAAAATTGAAAGACAGGGGCTAATCTTTGCTGCCTCCCAAATGTAATATTATCCATTTCAGGAATAACATAACTATTTAGAAAAGTTATTAAATGAACTAATCATATAAGTATAAATTGTGGTATTCCTCAATTATAGTTATGATCACAATTGAACCCAACAATTCTGTTGCTAAGCAAGGCAATTGTTAAATGAGTTTTGCCCCATTTATGACATTTTTATCAGTTGTTAAGCAAATCACGGCAGGGCATTCAACAAATCTGGCTCCCCACGTTGACTTTCCTTGTTGCAATCTGCTGAGAAAGTTACAATGTTGTAACTCTTGCAAGTACAAGGACTGGATGTAACTTAGTTTTTTCCAGTGCTGTTGTAACTTTGAATGATTGCTAAACAAACAGTTTTAAGTCAAGGATTACTTGTTCACAAAGGTATACCTGAATCTAAAGAGAAAAATACTTTCAATCTCAGATTAGCTTCTAGGAATTTTCTGGACAGAACCCTAGATTCTTGCTAAAAGAACAGAAATAGTTTTGCATTTCCATCTTTCCCTCTTTTTAAAACTTCCTAATCTCACCTTCTCCAGGATGTCCAAGGTCTGAGGAGGTGAAATAAGGATTGTGGTTTCTCTTGCATTTTATGACTTTTCATTTCTTAAGTTTTTTTTTTCCTCCCCACCTTGTTTATGAAGACATTTGAAAGCCGTAGTTATATTCGATACTTGAGCAAATTAAAATCTCACCCTCTACAACCTCTGCACACCAGTCATGTATCTCCAGCTCCTCTTGAGCAGAGGAGGATCATAGGAGAAGAAGTTGTCAAGAAGATGGATTCCCCAGCGACCACCTCCATAAATATATCACAGTCTGAAAAAAATGTGTCCTTGAATCTTTATGCACATTTTTTTTTGAAAGAAGCATTATTAAAAGTCCTTCTCATCCTGGTGCTAGAGAACATAGATTGATGAATGCTTTATATGTGAAATCACCACAGCAGGTTCTGACAGATTCTGGAGAACCAGTAGCGGAAATTTTGAGTAGTTCGGAGAACCGGCAAACACCACCTCTGACTGGCTCTGCCCCCACCTATTCTCTGCCTCCTGAGTCCCAGCTGATCGGCTGGGTCTTCTTTTGTTACCCTGCACAGTAGAATGGAGCTGGAAAGCAGGTTAGCAGGGTGGGGAGGAAATGGGATTTTGCAGTATCTTCCCCCAGGAGTACGATGGGAATGGAGATTTTACAGTATCCTTCCCCTGCCATGTCCATCAAGCCATGTCCACCAAGCCTCGTCCACTGAACCAATAGTAATTTTTTTTAATCCCACCACTGGAATCACCTTAATTTTGTAATATGTGGATTGCCCAGTTTCCTTCAAACCGTACTATACATTCAACCAAAAGTGTCTGCCGATAGGAATGGACATGTGTATTAAACGAAGTTGCATATAACATGAAAAGACTTAAACTCAGGTAAAGTTCAAAGAGAACAGCAGTTTTCAAAATTCCTTGGATGGTCTGAATTAAATCAATGTCTCTCAGACTACCTTCTATTATAGAATTTGTAAGGGCATCAAGTCCATATATGTATTGAAAAAAAATCCCTTCCCACCCTTATATGTAGTCGGTGTCTTCTTCTATCTTTGGGCCTTTTCCAGAGGCCTGAGTTTAAGAGTTCTGTGAAAGATCTTAGCTATTCCTAGCACTTTTCTTAATAGAGAGCTATGAGGTTGTTTTTGGGATCTTGGAGCCCATCTCCTGGCTTAGGACTCACAGCCTTAAATACTCCTCCCTACCATCCCTGGGACTTCTTTGGACTTTACTTTCCACATCCGCTTCAATTCCTCCTTCAGGGACTAGTTCTTCTTCAGTGTCATGTCGGAATCTGATTCGGAGGGGGAGGCCGAGCAGCTGACAGGGAGTGTGGCTCCATTGTCTGTGGAAGAAACTGGGGAAGGGCACAGTCCGGCTTGGCAGAGCAGAGGAGAGGTAGAGCAAGGGAGAGGGAATTAAGGAAGACCCAGGCCTCTCTTCATCCTAGGGCATGCAGGGAGGAACGGAGAAGGGAGCAACGTGAGTTGTGTGGTTTACGGAGGAGGAAAGGGCCCTGATTCCCTTCATTAGCTGCAGCTGGGAACACAATATTTAAAAAGGGAAGCTGCAAACAGCAAGTTGTTGAGACCAGATCATGAATTATCTGGTATTGTCGAGGCTTATCTGTGTTCCTGGCATCTTCCCAACTGTGTATGTTTTGCTGTTCTTTCAAGTTTGCAATTCCTTCTCCTGCCCTTTTAATTTAATTACTATAGTTAATTACTGCAGCGTGGTTTGTTTGGATTTTTAGTTACAGTTTGTATGTACTTTGTTTTTGGACTGAATTTTCTTCACTTAAAGAGTGTTCCTGGGACAGTTTTTCTCCAGCTGAAGGTAACCTGGACACTGGGAGCAAAGTTGGAGATAATAAAGGGATTTTTCTTGCTTATTTGACTGTGTTGTCTTTGTGCCATGCCCCGGGTCATCACATCCAGCTTCTCATACTCCTTCTTCCTGATATTACTGTCAGGGGTGGGATTCTACCAGTTTGAACCAGTTGGGGCGAACCCCTTGTTCCGATAATCAGCTGGCTCCGAACCAGTTCACTGTGACCTCTGTTCACCCGCCTCTGCTTTTTCCCGTGCTTTATTTCCTTTCTTTAGAACACAGCTGATTCGCACGGCAGAGTGGTTTGCCGCTGCTCAGCTGTTTGAGTCACAGAGGCTGCAGTTGAAGGTTAAGTATGGGCTTTTTTAAAATGCGGAGTGTGCGTTTGGTGCGATCGCGCGTGATAGCACACAAAGTGTGCAATCACCAACTGGTTGTTATACCAGTGGAATCCCACCCCTGGTTACTGTCACATGGTATCATTACCTCAATCACCACCACTGTCTTCTACTCTTTGCCTACTACAATACTTGGTTGATTGGCCAATACCTGCCAGTTTGTCTGGATCTGGAAGTCCTGTAGGATCTCAGCCCTCTTTTGTGGGATCTCCCATCTGGACTTAAGATATTCCACATTCTATATATTTGAGGGACTTCCAAAGAGAGGAGGGGGGGTCACACTATTTTCCAAAGCACTTGAAGGCTAGACAAGGAATAATGGATGGAAAATGATCAAGAAGAGAAGCAACCTGGAAATAAGGAGAAAATTTCTGACAGTGAGAACAATCAACCCATGGAATAGAAGTTGTCTTCGGAAGTTGTGGGAGCTTCATCACTGGAAACTTTCAAGAAGAGACTGGACTGCCATCTGTTAAAAATGGTATAGGATCTCCTGCTTTGGCAGGGGCTTGGACTAGATAAGGGGTCGCCAAATTTTTGGAGTTCAGGGACCACCAAACTCATAATTTTAAATCTCGCAGACCAGAGGCCCTAGGAGAATTCCCAAAAAAGTCTACAAAAAAATTCCCCACCCTGTTTTCCTACTGATCGATAGTTCTTTATTTGGGATCGCAGGATACCATCTCCAGCTCCGTTCTTGGGGGGAGTGGGGAAAGAGAGACTTTTGCTTCATGCAAGGAAAGCAGCAGAAGCAGCAGAAATCTTTCTTTCTCTCCCCAAACTCTGCCAGAAATAAGTCTTTGTTGAGACTTGTCATGCAGGTGCATGCCTGGTGTTCCTACGGGCTATGTGGGCAGCACAACCTTGTGTTCCTGTGCAGCCTGGATTAATTGCTTTGGAGGGGTGCTTTGGGGGTGACTTTTCCTCTGTGGACCACCAGTGGTCCCCGGCACACTGGTTGTGACCACTGGACTAGATGACCTACAAGGTCCCTTCCAACTCTGTTAATCTGTATCTGTATTCTGCACAGATGTTCCTGTACATAATACCAGCTACTTGATTGTACTGTTCAAAGTACACTATACTTGCCAGCATCTTCCACCCTGACACTATGTTTTGGATTGTCTTTGAGTTTCTCTGCATAGCCTGCTCCTTTGGACCTGATTAGTGTGATAGAGTCTTGCTTTTATGGATCTGGTGTTTAGTGCTTGTTTTGTGCTGCTAATGATCAGTATCTCAGTCTTAATATGATAGAAAACCTACATAACCTTGAGATCTTTGGTGGACAGATGGGATAGATGAATATGAATTAAAATAACACCTAGCAACGTGGTTATAGCTCAAGGGGAAAGCGAGGTCATTACGCTTTGTTCAATTCAATGTTCTTTCAATTTCTATTTTTCACGAGCATTAGAAGTTCCAAAATTTTGCTTTGTTGCAAATGTAAAAGTTAATCCCCGTTTCTCTTCCCTACAAAAGAACTCAGATTGCAAGTTTGACACCTGATCCGAATCAGAGCAAAATGCCTTTCATCTCCAATCATTATCCCAGCAGGATCCCTTCTTCAATTACCCATCTCATCATCTATGCATGGAATTGATGCATGAAGAAAAATGTGGTTTTCTCCTCCTTCCATCCCCCTGCCCACCCCATATGACCTCTGCTGACATCAGCAAGTTGAGCCAGAGAAACCTCCGTGCGCTGACCCAGGAACGCTTGATAGGAAGGAACCCAAATGATTTAATGTAATGTCTCTATCTTTGGACTCACCAATTACAAGAAATACCAATAATCAGCAGCCTGTTAAATTGGGACTTTTAATAAGATGTTAAAGTAGGAGGCAGCCTCTTAGTTTCTCTTCGCTGCTCTCATTCCTCAACAGCCAAGTGCAATTTTTACAAATGGTGATTGCTAAAGATCTAAAGGACTCTCAAAAAGGTCTTAGGAGGGGGGAAATGCGATTTATAGTCCAATGCAGTATTATGCATAAAACATCTTGGCTACTTTTAAAAAATATATATTTCCTTGTTTGTGTTTACCTTGTCTAAAAATCCAACTTTCAGTTAATTTTTAGTTGGGTCTAGTTTAGTTTAGTTTAATTGGAGCCAATTTGGTCTAATGATTAAGGTACCAAGCTAGAAAACAGGAGTTCAAGTCCTACCTTAGGCATAAAAACCAACTGGGTGACTTTGGGCCAGTCAGTCTCTCTCAGCCCAACCCACCTCACAGAGTTGTTGTGGGAAAAGTAGAAAGAAGAAAGTGGATTGGATATGTTTTCTGCCTTGAGCTACTTGTACAATTAATAAAGATGGGATACAAATACAAACAAACAAACAAATTAATTAATTTACGTTCTATTTTAGTTGCTGGTGGTTGCAACTAGATGGTCTTTCAGCCTTAACAGTTGTAAAAAAGAAGGAAATATTTGCTATTTCTTTTGTAGTTTATATTATTATTATCATTATTGTTGCTGTTGTTGTTAATAATAATACCATAGGCATTGACAACCATAGGCATTGACAAATTTGCAGAAGGCAGCTTTACTTGGAACAGTTTCCATCCTGTGGCGATATCTGTAACATCATCAAACATCCAGATTTGCATATTCCCAGGTCCTTGGTAAGGACTCGATAGGTAGACAAAAATGCCAAACCCAGTCTGAACATCTGGCGGACTGTGTGATTAATAACAATGACAACAACAACAACAACAACAACAAGAATAAGAATAGCAACCTAGTCATCAAAACTACGTGATTATGGATGAAACATGTGACAATGATACCCATTGTCATTGGGACAATTGGCACCATATATAAGAATTTTATAAAATGTATCTAGAAATTACAGCTTCCTGGAATAACATCAGCGCAACTGCAAAAAACTGCTACTTGGCACATCATACATTTTAAGAAGGTACTTCATTGATACCTAGGATGCTGGCAACAACCTGTATCAACCATTAGCACCAATCAATGGTATTTGTGATTCATTTTTTAATGTTCACTTGACTAAGTTTTATGTTTAATGAATGACGTATAATAATCATAGTTGAAATGGTGTGCTGTGGTCCATGGTGTCATGAAGAGTCAGACTTGACTCAATGATTGAAAAGCAATATCCATGTGAGAAGAAAAGAGATGGGAAGAAATAGCCATCTTATGGATAGTTGAAAAGCGCAATCAAAGGAGATTGCCTTGGGACAGAGGTATGAAACCCTGATGTGCAATGCTGGTAATCCTTCCCTTCCTACTTTAAATTCTTCAGCTTTTGTGCTTGAGTCATGCTGAGCTGTATGTGTCCATCAAGAGAGTGCCAAGCTCAAGGTCTAAGGTGGAGGTCGCAAAGGTATTTTTTCAAGAGGCAACTGGACTTTCTTGTTTTGCTTCTCATCCAAGAAGCTTCTTCAGCTCTGACTGGATAGTGGGGATTGGAAGGATTTCTACTCCTTGCAGACAGCTGGTCATTTGCATTCTTTCAGAGAGCCATTGAGGCCACTTGGAAGCTAACTGTGTCCTTAGGGTCACCTGAGTAGTGCAAATGGGTGTCACCCTGAGGACATAGACAAACCTCCAAGTGGCCTCCCTGACTCTCTAAAAAGATGCAAATGATCAGCTGTCTCCAAAGAACATAAATCCTTCCATTCCCCACCATCCAGTCAGAGCTGAAGAAGCTTCTTGGATGAGAAGCAAAACATCTTCAAAGAAAAAAAAGGAAGTCCAGTTGCCTCTTGAAAAAGCACCTTTGGGACAACCATGACCTGGATGTCTGAAAGTCTCCATAGATGTCTAAGGTGGATGAAAAATGTGATTGGAGCAATAGAGTTCATTCTTTCAGACAGTTGCATAGAGATCTGTGACCTTCTAGTTCTATCTAAGCAGTTTCATAAATATTTTTGCAAGAGGAAAAATAAATTTAAGGAGTTTTAAAAAACTTTTAGAGAACTTTTGCTACTCTTATCTTGCCCAGTTCAATTTTTCCATGGATGTCACATTTGAGAAGCCTCCACGTATATTTCAAATTTCATTGTGTATAAATTTTCACTGGCAATTCTGGGTGATTTTCCTCTGCTTTCAGAAACATGCACATACAGCCTCTGAAAGCGGTAATCTGATTGCTTCTATTCTGAACTATTTTATAAACAGCTAACGTCTCACAAATTAGATAAAATCAGGCTCATAGTCTTTATTGAGAGAAAATATGTTTGACTCAATAACTCCCTGCATTTTGTCATTCATAACTGTGAAATACATCAAACATACTTTAAAATTGTGTAGATGATGCTATTGCCTCTAAATGATACAATCTAGTATTAGATTGTAACAATTCAGGGACCAAATCCATCCATCCAGTGTATGAAATATTAAAGTGCATGTAATTTATTGTAATATATTCACTAGAATGATAGTCTTTAAAGTAAAACTTTTGAGAACAAGTAAATGTATCAAAAGCAATTTAATATGTACTGCCAACTATACACCGTTGATGGCAATAACATAGTAAAATGTGAACTAAAAAAAGGCATTATGTGTTTTGCAAATGATGGGAGGCAGCTCTGGCACATAACTCAGATGTATAAATATCTAGGGTATGGGTACTACTTCAGGAGAAGATGAAAAGATTGTAGAGCGTAACAGATATTTACAGCAATTTATAATCATCTTTTTTAATAGACTGCAACATTTGGAGTAGTGCATATTTTTTAAGCAAAGCTCTTTTTTCATTTCGTATATTGAATTTAGAATAAATATAAACCAAACCAATTTTTCCTCTTCCTTAAATATTAATATCTTTTTTGTACCTCTTTGATTTGCAGTTTTTAATTTTATTGTACTGTATATTAAAAATTGCTAGCTGCTCTGAGAAATGTATTAAAGAACAGGCTATACATCATTCCACTAAATGAAAAATAAATAAATTATGTTACTCTGAAGAGGGATTTGATAATTATTTCCCCTCTATATAAAACTATTGTATTTAATACTTAACAAAAAAAAAAAAGATACTGGTTTATAGTTTTAACTTCATACAACTTTTTCTTTGGAACTTAAAATACGTTTTAAAACTTATTTCTCCTTCCAACAAGAAACTCCCATTAATTATAAAAAAAGCCTAATGGAAATTACACTGAGAAATAATGAATCAAATTCCATCCTTCAATCTCTCTTAATCTCTTGACATTTGTCAAATCCTGTACACCATGGGTGTTCAATCTTGGCAACTTTAAGACTTGTGGACTTTAAGACTTATGAACTTCAACTCCTAGAATTCTCCAACCAGCATGCAGACTGGGGAATTCTGGGAGTTGAAGTCCTCAAGTCTTAAAGGTGCCAAGGGTGGACACCCCTGTATTACATGGACACCCCTGTATTCAGAGGTGAAATGCTGCCGGTTCGGCCTGGTTCACCTGAACTGGTAGTAAAAAAAAAAAAAATGCTATCGATTCATCCGAACCTGGATTTCCGACAATTAGCTGTATGACGATCAGCTGTGCATGCAATTTAGATTAGCTAGAAAGCAGGAAATCATCAGATTTCTTGCTTTCTAGCTAATATAAATCATGCGGCACAGCTGACCCCCACCTCGCTGTTGTATTTACCTCAGAAGGCTTCAAAATGCTTCTTTTTTCAACACCCAGGAGGCTTCCCTGAGGCCCAGTAGGCCAAAAATGGGGTGCGAGAGGTGCTGCATGCCCCCCCCACACCCTGTTTTTGCTTCCAGGAGGCTTCCCTGAGGCCCAGTAGGCCAAAAACTGTGAAAGAAAAAAAAGAAAAAAAGACGTTTGACCCCCCCCAAGACCACATAGTCATGCCCACCCAATCATATGACCACCTGGCCACACCCACCTAGCCACAGCTACCTAGCCATGCCCACCACTGCCTATATTACACCCTCTTTTTCCAACCTTGATGCCCTCCAAGTCTATGGTTTTCAACCCCCAGAATTCCTAGCAGTACCAATACCTGCTGGGAAATTCTTGAACTCTATATATTCAGAAGAAAACCAAGTTGGGAGAGGGTGATTGTATGGAGAGCAGAGTATGCCAAGTTGTTGCTATCTGTCTTCTATATTGTTGTGCAGGACATGCTCAACAGAAAACTCCATAAATTTATGGGAGATATCGGATGAAGAGATATTTGTTTAACCTGAGACAGGGCAAAGAACTATTATATGTGTTTATATCTGTTGCAATGAAGGTTGGAAGTGACTTTTTAATATTTTTTCTTTACTATTGTTTTCTTTTCTTGGTTTTTTTCTTTTTCTTTTTGCCTGCACTTTTTATTCTTTCTTTCCATCCTCATTTCTTTCTCTAAGTTTAGCCTGTATTATTTATTTATTTATTTTATTTATTAAATAGTTTTATATACTGCCCTTCTCCCGAAGGACTCAGAGCGGTGAACAGCCAACTAAAATATATATAAATTACAGATATAAATACAATTAAAAAAGAATTAAATTATGGGCTGCCAATTAAAAATTTAAAACCCCCGATTAAAATAAGCTAAAACTTTCATACCCCAACCAATCAAATCTAAAACCCCTTAAAACCCCTTATTTAAAATCCCATTTGAAGTCAGCTCAGGCCGGCCTGCTCAAAGAGCCAGGTTTTCAGGTCACGTCTGAACGCCTTCAGGTCAGTGGTTGTTCGTAGCCCCGGGGGCAGCCCATTCCAAAGGGCGGGTTCCTCCACAGAGAAGGCCCTATTCCTCGGGGTCACCAGGCGGCACATAGATGCCGTCGGGACCCGAAGGAGACCCTCTCTGTGGGAGCGCACCGGTCGGTGGGAGACTGCTGGCAGAATGTTTCTTTTATTAGTTTCTTTTATTAGTATTAGTTTCTTTTTAACTATTGTAATAAAAATTCTATTATATAGAGAAAGAGTGAGAAGATTAAAAAAAAGTCCAAGACAGAGTTGAAAGACTGAAATTAATAGGGTGGAATTTAACAGACATAAATTTAAATTCAGTAGAACTGAACATGTAAACACTGCCTGTCAATCTGTTCTGTGTTGTTTGGTCAAATCTTTCACCTTGCTTATTATTGATTGTTGATTTTTTTTAAAAAAAAAACATCTTGTATTGATAGCTCTTCAGATTTGATCTGCAGTCGGATCGTGTTTAAATCAAATAAAAGAACTCCATATAACAGATGGAAGATGATCAAACTTTGATGACTCCTATCTATTGAAGCCACATATTTCTATCTATTTGCAATAATAACACCAGGGTTTCCATTAGAGTTTTATACATATAATTATATAATTATCTTAATATTTCTAATGTACACGTTCTATACATGAACATTCTGTCTAGAGCAGGGATGTCAAACTCGATTTCATTGAGGGCCACATCAGGGTTGTATTTGACCTTGTGGGGAGGACAGGGAACATGGTCAGGGTAGGCATGGTCAGCTTGACATCACTCACGGGGCATTTGTGGTGGCCAAGTGCTAAGGCAGAATTTCCCTGAGACTCTCCTTCACTTCATTATAATCTCCTTCCTTCCTTCCTTCCTTCCTTCCTTCCTTCCTTCCTTCCTTCCTTCCTTCCTTCCTTCCTTCCTTCCTTCCTTCCTTCCTTCCTTCTCTTCTTTTTCCTTCCCTCTTCATTCTTCTTTCTCTGTCCTTCTCCTCTCCTTATTTTTCCTTCCTTGCCCTTTTTGCATGCTCAAATGCTCACATTTCTCCTTTTCTTTTGGTTTTAGTTTGTTTTGATAGCCCTCTGCCAGCTAAAACAGAGCTCAATGGGGCTGCGTGCAACCTCCTTGTGACCCATTTTTGCTGGCAGAGGCACTGCAGGCTGGTCCTTTGCTGTTTCTAGGCTGGCCCCACATTCCAGATCAGTAGTTGGATTCAAAAATTTTTACTACCGGTTCTGTGGGTGTGGCAGTTAAGTCCGGAAGCAGTTCCATAGGTGGAAGGCATGAGCATTTTGGTGAGGTACTGACATTTAGTACTGTAAGGAGCCCCAGACCACTCCTGAGTGAAGGAGTGGTACATCTGCCAGTTTGAACTGAGGTAACGGAATGTGAGACAACTGGAAGTTGGAACAGAGTTCTTTTCAGGTAGGGAGGTAAAGTAGAATGTCTAACTCCTTAGCATCAGAGTGTGTTAATAGAAGGCAACTGGCAGTTGGAACAGAGTCCTTTTCAGGTAGGGAGGTAAAGTAGAATGTCTAACTCCTTAGCATCAGAGTGTGTTAATAGAAGGCAACTGGCAGTTGGAACAGAGTCCTTTTCAGGTAGGGAGGTAAAGTAGAATGTCTAACTCCTTAGCATCAGAGTGTGTTAATAGAAGGCAACTGGCAGTTGGAACAGAGTCCTTTTCAGGTAGGGAGGGGGAGTAGAACTCCTTAGCATCAGAGCATGTTAATTAATGTATTAAGAAATAGTAATGCTCTGATGGTCATTTCGAAAAATCCTTTCTTAGTGAGTACCTAGAAGCCAAGAGGAACATATGTGCCAAATTTCACATTTGTAGGCTTTACGGTTTTGGAGATGTCGTGATGAGTGAGTGGTACTTGGCTTTTATATATAAAAAATATCTTCGTATTCATAATGTATATTTACTATACATAAGCATTCTGCCTAGGAGTCTCAGTTTTTCTAGCATTGCCACTTATAAAACAGAAGGAGAAGGTACATTTGCACACCGAACAGATAGGCTCCAATAATTGCAGCCTTTCCTAAAAATTCACCAACACATTCTTTTTCTTCAGTGCTTCAATATCTATCTATATGGCTGTTCCATCTCATGATGGAAAGAAAATTGTCTATTGCTTATTGTGACTGCAGTACTAATACGGGTGCTTGATCACTTTTTAGACTCATCTCGCCTATCATCCTGTTTCCACTTGTCCCTAGCTTGATGCATTTTTGAAGCTGGCAGAAAAGACATAAAAGTAACACTTTTTACACAAAAATGAACTGTCAAAATAAAGTTCTGAAACAAATCTAACCAAGTTCCATGAGCTATAAAGTTAGAAGGAGGAAGAAAGTAGTAGGAAAAGTGCATTTCACATCTTAGAAAAGATTTTTTTCCTGACTCTGAATTAATCCATAAACTAATTAATTCCTAGCTTCAAATAATGCCTCTCATTTTTGAAGATCCTAAACATGCATCTAACAGTGCAGAACAAGAAAGGGATGATTAGAGATATTTAAGACAAATAGTAATATCACAAATACATTACCGTCATGTCTAATTTTGCCGAAAAAAACGAATGTTTCAACAAAAGAAGAAAAAGGTATTTTTTAAACATCCTTATATTTATTTAAAATTACATTTTTCCTCAAGGCAAGATTTCTTGAGGTTAATTGCTGCAGACAGCTATCAAAAGAATTAACATTTCTCTGTGCAACAGGCGAACAGCAAATATTACAATTTCTAAGACTTGTCTTTTAAATTGTCTGTTATGAAGCTTTATTATAAAAACACAAGAAGTGGTTGCTAGATGTGATCATAGGCATATCTTTTCTCTTGCTATTAAGAATGATCAGTAAGATATTTTCAGGTAACCCACCAACAAGCTATGAAAACAACAATTTCTCCAATTTTTTTTTGTCACCCATGAACTTTTGTTCTGATTCTACAGTACATCTTGGCATTTATACTTAATTTGAGGTTACATTTGCATAAGATTTTGCAATAGGAGAGAAGACTAAATTACAATCGAGTTATAAATTGTCAGATATAAAAAGCAGACAGAAAGCAAAACATATATTCTATTATCTGAATAATGTATTTTGCCCCAAAGGATGTATACCACCCAAAATACACAAGCCAGATCACTCAAATCAGCCCATTATTTCAAACATCAGAAAAATCACCAACATTCCAAATTACTGCTGAAAAACAATTACTACCAACTTGCCTTCAATCGAGGCCCTGAATATTGTACGAGTCAAAAAGAGGGCTGTGAAAATATTTACATCCCGGACATAAACTGTTTCAACTCCTTCCTTCAAAATGACGCTATAGAGCATTGCACACCAGAACTACTAGACACAATAACAGTTTTTTCCTGAATGCCATCACTCTGCTAAACAAATAATTCCCTCAACACTGTTCAACTATTACAAAGTCTGCACTACTATAACTGTTAAATCTTGTCATCATTCCTTATCACGCATCCCCACTCACTTGTGACTGCATGACTGTAACTTTGTTGCTTGTATCCTTACGATTTATATTGACTGTTTCCTAGTATGATTTGATTGCGTATTGTACCCTATGATTATCATTAAGTGTCATACCTTATGATTCTCGACTCGTGACGAATGTATCTTTTCTTTTATGTATACTGAGTGTATTTGCATCAAGACAAATTCCTTGTATGTCCAATCACACTTGGCCAATAAAGAATTCTATTCTATTCTATTCTATTCTATTCTATTCTATTCTAAATCACATAAAAGACAAGAAAGCACAGATTTCTTAAGAAAGCTGGAATCTATTGGTGATCTCTGGACCATACCATCCCAGCAACCATGGATGTTGAGACAATCCATCCCAACATCCACAAGAAAGATAAACTGTTCGGGTATTTAAAACATCATCATTGACAAGATAAAAACACATCTAGATACCAGGGTTTGAGACATCTTACTTAATCCAAATGACTATATTTTTGATAGCACTGCATGACAGGACTATAACTGTCTTTAGATCCCCACTCAGTTTAAAATAGCTACTTACCCACTTTTAGGAATAACAACACAACCACACAAAGATGAGAACCAAAACTTGCCAAGTCTGCTCCACATTTACAACCACACACAACATCACCTACAATGTTATTACTTTCAGATTCGTGTCATCTGATGTATGCTATCATGTGCCAACAACGTCCCTCCAGATTCTACAAGGCACAAAGTAGCCAGACTTTGTGCAAAATAATACATGGGTCCTAGTTGGACATCAGAACTGACAACAGCAACAAGGCAATGGCACATTTCAGCCTGTCAGGATCCTCCTTCACTAACCTCAAAACATCAAGGGTAGAAGTTTGTCCACCACATTCACAATCAGTTACAAAAATTGGCCACCAAATTCCAATCTATCCAAAAAAAAACCAATCCATTCCAGCAGACTTGAACAGGAAAAGGGGATTGTTTGTCCTTTCAGTTTGCAAACTGATAGTAACATTCAGCCACCAGCTCTCTTCTGAGTCTCAGTCTCAGCTATTTCATAAACCTCTTAGCTTCCCACCATTTGCCCATCAAGCCTTCTCTCATCTTTTAACTCATGTAATATCATACCTTCTCTCGCAAGTGATCAAGTGAGCTGCTGTTCATGAAACCTTATAGCAGTAGCCCTTCTGCTTATATACCACTTCATAGCACTTGTCAGCAACTCTGGTTTAAAAGGTCACTCTATTGCCCTCCCAACAATCTGGGTCCCTATTTTACCGACCTCAGAAGGCTGAGTCAACCTTGAGCCGGTCAGGATTGAACTCCTGGCTGTGGGCAGTTAGCCTACAATACTGCATTCTAATCACTGTACCACCACAGCTCCTCAATAAATGAGACTTATGCTTCAATAAAGTTGATCAGCTTGGAAAGAATTACAGATTCCACGTATTCTAACTTTGCAAATGAAAGAAATCTTTAAAAAAATAAAAACCTTCAGGCTTGTAATTCCATCTTCAAATAATCCATAAAATATCTTCTCATTCCAACCTGGATTCTTACCTGCTACTGAAACTTTGGCTGTTCGACTGATGATAGCTCCAGTTCCTTCTAATGATGCTTCACACTGATAAAGGCCTTCATCGGGTTTATGATGTCTGGAATGGACAATATTTTGTATCAAAAGAGATCCATTGGAAAACTGCTGTCTTCTCTCGTCCACTGCCAAGTTTAAAAAGACGCCATCCTTTTTCCATTTGATTACAGGAAATCCTTGATCCGATTCTGCCGTACAGTTCAACAAAACATTAGTTCCCCGTGTGGTGACAGCATCTGAAGGTTCCATCAGGAAGTGCAATGTTGTAAATCCCATAATCTGTGCACCTGTTGGGATGAACAGCCAAGAACAATCCAGTTAGTCATATGCCAGGAAAGCTTTCTTTCTGCAAGATAAATATTCCCAAAATTGGAAACTTTCCTGAACTTTATCTTTAAATAATAAGAATATACATACAAATACATGTGTATTTGTACACACACAGAGAGAGAGAGAAAGAAGTGGTATTCAGCAGGTTCTGACTAGTTTGGAGAACTGGTAGCGGAAATCTGGAGTAGTTCGGAGAACCGGCAAATATCACCTCTGACTGGAGATTTACAGTATTTTTCCCCTGGCATGCCCACCAAGCCACGCCCACAGAACTGGTAGTAAAAGAAATTGAATCCTACCACTACACACACACACACAAAAAAAAAAACCCCACATATATATATTTTAAACTGAGCTGGAACATTAAATTAAATTTTGATTTTAATTTTAGGAAACATTCTGACTACAATTTAAGGTTACCAATTAAAATAATCACTGTCTGTTCTGAACCAAAATGAAACCAAAATTAGGAAACATCCTGTGTCACATGTGGTTGAAACATGTGGTTCAGATTTTACATTGCAAGAATATATGATTGTTTCCTCATTCCTTCCACCCGACATACACACTCTCACTTATTCTGTTTTAAATACTTAAATAAAATCTAAACAGACTTAAATTAAATTTACTTTAAAGTTTGCTTGGGATACGTCGCCGAGATACTTCCAATTCTACGCGGGAGAAAACCCGAAGAACCAAAGATCCACAAATACCTGCGAAAACCTCCGAAAACACACACACACACACACACACACACACATATATATATATACTTACATACACATACACACATACATACACACACACACATATTTTTCTAATGTTCATTAAAGTAAAGAAGTATTTAATCAAGCATATATTTGCATCCTGCCATCTGCAGAAATCAAATAACAAGGAAAGATAGACTAATTTGCAACTTCAGAATTCAGTCAAACTCCCCAAGGCCTTTTAACTTTCCAAATCTCAACACTATGTTGAAAAAAGAGAGAAATAGTTAGCATCAAATGCATCTAAAGCAGATGCCTATCAGTATCTTAAGATCTAATTCTCTTTAGAGGGGTCAGCTTGTGTTCTACTCTAAGAGTTTTATTATTTCTATCTTAGTCTTCCACAGAGGCCACGCATAAGCCACACCTGTGTATATTTTGTACAACTTTTGAGCATATCAGCACAAGCTGGAATATTGTGTAAATTGAGAAATTTGGCTATCCACTAGTTTTTAACTTTCTTGAATATTCCAAATCCAATCCAATTCTCATCTTCAGATTACATCAAAACATATAAAAAAATATACTTTAAACAATGTTATCTTCCTTAAACACTAATGGTTAGTGCTTTAATCACTACATCCAACAGACTCTCTAATGTGATATATCAACATCTAAAACACGAGGCTATATTTAGATCAATGTCAAAAGAAATAAATATTTAAAGAGTATTTTTGTGCAACTTTTGAGCATATCTGAACAAACTGGAATATTGTGTAAATCCAAATTTAGCTACCTACTAGGTTTTAACTTTCCAACCCAATTCTCATCTTCTCAGATTACACCAAAACATATCAAAAATGTATTTTAAATAATGTTATCTTCCTTAACCACTAATGGTTAGTATCTTAGCCACTATATCCAACTGGTTCTGTAATGTGATATATCAACATCTAAAATATGAAGGTATATTTAGATCCATAAGTCAAAAGGAATACATATTTATATTTTTTTTACGTCTTGGATCATATCTGCACAAGCTAGAATATTATGTAATCCAAATGTTGCTATCCACTAATTTTTAACTTCCTTGAATTTTCGAATCCATACTCATCTTCAGATTACACCAAAACATATCAAAAAAGGTACTTCAAACATGTAATTTCTTTTTTTTTTTTACATTTCTGATTTCAAAGTTTAACAGTTAAGAATTAATAGAAAGAGCATATATACAGGAGACCTTAGACATAAGGAGGCTGAGAGGTTCCAAATAATGTAACTTCCAATGGGCTTTTCAAACATGCTTCTTTCTTGAATGTTTCAGATTTAAATGAGAAAGAATCAGAGATGGTATTCAGCAGGTTCTGACCAGTTCTGCAGAACCGGTAGTGGAAATTTTGAGTAGTTTGGAGAACTAGGAAATACTACTTCTGACTGGAGATTTTACAGTAACCTTCCCTGTCATGCCCACCAAGCCATACCCACAGAACCGATAGTAAAAAAAAATTGAATCCCACCACTAGGATTTAGGGGAAAACCAGGGTAAATTAGTTCCATTTACATATTCCACTCTATTTGCAGGAAAGTACAACAAGATGCTTCTTCCTTCATTTCCACTGCCCAGTCATTTTGTGGAAGATGTATTTTAAATGTATACACTTCCAAAGCATCCTAGCATAGACTGCTGAGATTTTTAAGAATAGTGTTGCAATTATGTGATCTCAAATGGCTTCAATTATCAGCCCGAAGCCCTTATTGGTGAAATCCAATCTCCAAGTATTGAAGCACTAAGAAAAACATCTTTCAATCAAATTCCAGAGACATCTTTATATAACAAGATGTAATATTCTTAAAGGATTTAACATCTTTCCCACCACTCTTCTTCCCAGATAAGCCATCTACCATCTTACCAAAAGAAAACAAATTCCTTATTTTGAAACAGTGGCACTTTATTGCTTTCAGTATATCAAGTACATAAAGTCACGGGAGTTAAACAAAGATTAACTCTCTTTTGATGCAATTACCCCTGCCAGTGAGCTGCAATTTCAGTTATTCATATGCAGTCAAAAGCTACAGTTATCTGAAAATTGCTTTGGTATATGATGCTTAACAGCTTGAATAACTAGTGAACATTTTTTTTAGAATATGAAAGGAATGGAAACCTTCTTTGAAATATGCTGCCTCAAAGCTCCAAAGTAGTTCATGCATGAAAAAAAAAACAAGTGGGAGGTGTCACTTGGTTATATACAACAAGAATAATATGAAATCTATCCTACAGATTGTTGTGAGCAATCCTTGTAGTTCTTGTAAAGTGTTATCAAATTACAACAGCCATTATAAGTTGAAGTCAAGAATCAACAACAGAGACAAGATGACTAGCGTATAATACTTCGATGCCACAAGTAACTCAACAAGAATGATATGAATTCTCTCCTGCAGGTTGTTGAGAGCACAAGCAAGACATTCTTGTAGTTTGTCTTATAAAGTCTTATCAAATTACAATAAACATTATAAGCTGAAGTCAAGAATCCACAATGGAGACAAGATGATTACCACAGAAGCAACAAATAACTCAACAAGAATGATATGAATTCTGCCTACGAGCTGTTGACAGCATGACCAAGAAATCCTTGCAATTTGTCTTATAAAGTCTTATTACAATTATAAGTTGAAGTCAAGAATCAACATTGGAGAAAAGATGACTACTGTGTAATTCTTAGATGCAACAAATAATTAACCTTAAAACTGGATTCACCCCTAATGTCCAGGCAGGTGGTTTTGATTATGTTGGTAAGGAAGGATCTTCTGAAAAATCCATGAAACCAATTGGTTTGAGGGTATGATCTTGGAAAACAGAAGGAAAAGTCAGGGAAAGGGTCAGATAAAGGCAGTTTAGTCTGCAAAAGGAAAGGGAGAGTAGCAAGCATCTCAACTATAAATTCAATGGGAAAGAAATGTATTTTTAGACTTGTAAGATTCTGGTAATGTAACTTTACAGTAAATTAGAATTATTTCATTTTGCTATGCTTCCTGTCTGAACTATTGTAAGGCTAATACTAACAAAAATGTACAGTATGTTTATTATTATTATTATTACAGCAAACTTCTACATAATTATTCTCTTTTTGGGTTTTGTATTTTGTTTTTGTTTCTGTTTTTCATTTTTGCTCTAAAGTCTTCACAGTGTGGATTGTTCAAATATTTTCTGGAATAGCCATAGATCAAAGAAAGACTCAGTTAATTAGAACACCACTTTAGAGCTGTCTTAGGAAACACACCACTAATATGACTTGATCTAAGGGGATTTGCTATGTTTCTCAAGCGAGCTCTTCCATTAATTCATGAGTATCAGCAGTTTGATGGAACAGTGTTTTGAATAAGGTATCTTCCCTCAATTACATGAAATTGAGGCACACCCTTAAAGAGCACCTTGAATGTTCCATAGCTTTTTAAGTATTACCTAAATCTTCATAATGAGGTCAAAATTCTGTCTTCTGTTTCTTCCAGATTTCATTATCTACTAGACACAAATATAATCTGTACAATTTCTTTCACTACAGATTTCACACTCACCTGTTTTATTCTTTTAATGAGACAAGTAAGTGATTTTGTCTGAATGTGTCAGAAATCTGCAGCCAATTCTGTCATACATGAACTTCTTTAAGTCAGAAAATAAGAGTATTGAAAAACTGGGGATTTTTTTTTGCTTGAGTGTGGAATAGTACATGACTAGACCTACACCACTTAAGTTGTCTGGGTGACTAATAAAACAGTAGCTACAAGAGATGGCAAATTCTAATTCTTTGCTGGCATATAGTCCTGATGTTGTTGTCAAATATGGTAGACTACACCATACATTTCCAAACCTCCACAGGGGTGGGCTTCAAAAATTTTAGCAAAGGGTTCTCTGCCTGGTTGCTAGGTGGATGTGGCCATGGTGGGTGTGGCTTAGTCAGTTTCCTGCACCATGGTGGGGGGATGTTTTGGGCTTTGGAGGCTTTCCTCAAGCCTCCGGGAGGCCAAAAACAGCCTCCTCAGGCTCAGGTGGCTGTCTGGAAGCCAGAAACAGGCCCATTTCTGACCTTCCTAAACTTCTGAGAGGCCCATTTTTCACCCTCCACGAGCCTCTGGGCATGTCCTATACTTAACTGCATTCAAAATGGGCTGCCTGGGGACTCCTGGGAGGAGAGGAACAGGGTGGGTGGGGCCAGCCAGGAGTGGGATTTGGCGGTTCTCCAAACTGCATAGAATCTTAGCTAGGGGTTCTCCCCAGCAGCTACACCCCTGAACCTTCATAAGATTTCCTTGACTTCAGATTTCCTTCTGTTCTCCTAAAAGACCCTTTGATAGTTGAACTTAAAGCAGCAGTAACATCTGATGCTGCCCCTCTCATGATATGGACATTTATTTTACACTAGCCTCAAGGTTTACAATATAGCAAAAGGAGGGAACCACATTTATCTGATAGGTTTTTGCCTCAACTGAAATAAGTGCATGTGAATAGAAATATTTCATGTTTTCTGAGAAAATAAAAGGAAGTGCAAAAAATTGTAAATGATTACAAATATCAGAGCTGTCAAATATCTGTAACAGAGTTGTCAAAGACTGGAATATGTTACCCGATTGTCTTAGCTATCAACTTTCACAGTTTTAATTCTATCTTAACCTCTGTGGACCTCACCTCATATTTAAGAGGTTCCTAATTGGGGGGTGGCTCAGTTACTAACCCACTGTGCTTGTCAATCAGAAAGTTTGGCAGTTCAGCGGTTTGAATCCTTAGCACTGTGTAACGGAGTGAGCTCCCATTACTTGTCCCAGCTTCTGCCAACCTAGCAGTTTGAAAGCATGTAAAAAATGCAAGTGGAAAAATAGAGGCCACTTTGGTGGGAAGGTAACAGCATTCATGCACTTTCGGCATTTAATCATGCCAGCCATATGACCATGGAGACATCTTCAAATAGTGCTGACTCTTCAGCTTTGTAATGGAGATGAGCACCACCCCCCTAGAGCCAGAAACAACCAGCACGTATATGCGAGGGGAACCTTTACCTTTAAGGGGTGTGTGTAAGTGCACTAGCATGTCTATTGTCCCCATCATATTTTAACTTTTTCTCATTTTGCTCATTCAAACTTGTAACTTTCCTTTGATGAATAAACAAGTTGAAAAAATACAATGCTGAATACTTTAGAAGATCAGCCATTTTTGGAGAAAACGAACTTAACTTCAAAATCTAAACTTAACTTCTCATTATTTTTTCTTCTGTCCTTTTCCTTTCCTGTCACACTTCTTGTTATATCTCTATTCCTATCTCTTTCTCTTTCTTTATTCTTTCTGCCACAACTTCCCCTTCTTGCCACACCATTTCTATTATGAATGTAATGTTATCCATCCATCCATCCACCCATCCATAACTGCTGGGAAAACAAAGATGAATAATGCTTTATTGGTTATCTGGCTTAAGTCATTTATATATGAAAGGAAAGGGTATATTCAAGGAGTGAATCTCATAAATGAGCTAATTAATATTAATCAGTTCTTCTTAATCTAATTAATATTGAATGCTATGCCTTAATCCAGCATCTTTCCATTGGTTATCTGGTATTTGTGTACACGTTTATATCAACACACAAGTAAGTGAAATGTATCATTGTTTGGACGTGGCCTCTATCAATAATCTCAGAGTACCAAAGTTAAAATTCTCCAGAAATTTTATCTGCATTTACCTTTTATTAAAAACAAAACTTTTCGAGGAGTTAATTTTAAAAACAGTCATACCTTCAGGTAAATATTCTGGTAGCACATATTTTTGTACATATAAGGAACTGAATTCTACTAGTGTCTCTCACCCAAATGCATTGAATAAGCATAAACAAATACTATGTAGATTAACAGGCAGAATTTATTAGTTTGTTTTTATCTGGCTAAAATCCTGGAAAGTTCCACCATCTTCCTAAATCAACTGTGTGAGCAAATGGTGGAAAGATAATAACAGATATTAAAGACAATTTTAATTGTTCTACAATAGAAGTGATCAAGAGCAGAATCTCTCACTTGGAAGTTTTTGGGAAATCAGTGAACTTCTAAAACTGATTAATTAGAAGTAGTAAAAACTTTTCAAGATCAAGTAATGAAACTTTGATACCCGAAGTATTGGCTCTTCTGGAAGATTATAGGTTTTTATAGATACCTGACATTTTAATAATCCTTTCCAAGAAAAAATATTTATTCTGCATTTAAGAATTGCTTTTAGTTAGATTATTTGATTTCCCATTCATTGCCAACTAAAGTTAATGCATATAATGGGGTTGCCATTAAAAATTGACTTGCTTCTATGAAGTTTATTGCTCTATTTCATGAAAATCTGCATTCTTTAAGTGATCTATTAAAATACCTTTTCTACATTATAAAATGGTATAGGAAATAGCAGGTCTTATTTATACTAACAGGGACATTACTATTTTGGTATGGGAACCCACTAAAACATGAGTTTGAGGTTGTATTATGGCATAGACTTCATATTGAAGTGATAAAAATTAAATTTTTTAGAGGACAAAAAGTCCAAGAAATGTTATTGCTTTATGCATCCCATTTATCTCCAGACCGATAGACTTTTTATTGCACTTCATATGACAATAATAATAGGAGAAGGAAGAGAAATCTAGTTCTTTAAAACTTAAATTAAGTAATATAATAATAGATTTTGTACATCTATTTGGAATGTAAATGTAAAGTTGTATATAAGATCCCCAACCAATAAGGAATCATTTCAATGTTGTTCTAATCTACAGCATATAATACTGACAAAACAATTAATCATTGGAAAGACTTGTCTCCAGAAGTTCTGAGTGCTCCAACAATGGAGGTTTTTAAGAAGAGATTGGATAACTACTTATCTGAAATGGTAGAAGGTTTCCTGCATGAATAAAAGGTTGGACTAGAAGATCTTCAAGGTCCCTTCCAACTCTGTAATTCTGTTATACTAATTCTTCATCAACAGAAGATAGACACCTTCCACAGAAAACTGTTAGTCATATTCATCCAGGGGTGGGTTTCTACCGGTACGGACCAGTTTTATAAAACCAGTTGTTATAATTCTGCACAGTTCAGAGAACTGGTAAATAATGTCACTGGCTGGCCCTGCCCATCCCTGCCTCACCCCACCAAATCACTCCTTATCTCACATGCGTGCCATCCAACTTGCCTGTGCTGTGCCTTCACCTAATTTTTGTTAAGTTGCTATTTTTCTTTTTTTCCCCAATGATCAGCTGTTCCAACTATCAGCTGTGCTGCACAATTTAGATTAGCTAGAAAGCAGGAAATCATATTTCTTTCTTTCTAGCTAATCTAAATCACTGTTGTACTGCTTTGCCTTCGCCCCAGAAGGCTTTCTTGAGGCCCAGGCAGGGTGGTATTCAGGGAGTTGAGGGCGAGGGGGGAGAGAAGTGGCCTGAGAGCAGAGCTGAACCTTTTTAGGACTGAAGCTTCTATTTTTCAGTGCAGACTCAGGCAGCAGATTGCAGAAAGGTAGATCTGGGAGTGAAGCTGTGATTCTGCAAGCAGCTCAATCTGCCTGCCTGTTTTGCCTGATTTTGGGTAAAAGTTGCTCCTTTTTAATAAAAAAAATCAATATTTACATAAATATTTACAATATTTACACACAAGCCATGCACTTGACCACCAAGCAATGGCCAGTCAGCAAGCTGTGCCCACTCAGTCACATGACCACCAAGCCACACCCACAAATTAGGCCACACCCACAGAAATGGTTGTTAAAAGATTTGAATCCAACCCCTGCATTCATCCTAAGATCAAGTGCTATCCTTACACAACTTCTTTGCTTCAAGAAATAGCCACTATAACTAAATCTGTGAAGTTGGAAAAAGTGCTTATCCCAATAGTTTGGGATCAAAAATACATTAGCTTGTTGCTTTCCATTTGACCCAAAATCTACAGTGAAGCTTTTTCAAAGAAATCTGTTTTTTAATCTGGCAAGCATTATACTGTAATTATGCCCAAATCAGACAAGTATCAAACTACTTGTTCTCTTTGCAGACCAATTTCCTTGATAAATGTGAACAGTAGAATTTTAACCACTACTTTGGCGTACAGATTATTGGATGTTTTTCAAACCATCATCCACCCAATTCAGGGTAAATTTATATTGGGCTGTCAAACTTTTGACAACATCAGATTTTTCAGTAATGTTCCTGCTTCTATTCCAATCAGAGAAGACTTAGCAGATGTAATTATTTTTGAACACTGAGAACACTTCTGATATGGTCTCTTGGCTGTTGTTGAGGTGGATTTTGATTTATGTTTGATATCTGCAAAGTTTTATATATGGGATTGGCATGATTTATTCAACTCCTAAATTACAAGTGATTATTAACAATGCCTCTTCTCTACAGATGAATTTATATCAAGATACACATCACACATTTTTTTCTCCTTTTCTTTTTAATGTGACTTTAGAACCTCCTTCATTGTCTAATTAGAGATTTTAAAAATATGAATAGAATTACAACGGGGGCAGAAGATAAGATTTTATTACAGGCTGATTATATGTTTTATAAATAGATTAGAAATGTTCTTCATCTTATCTTATTAATGCAGTCTGGGATTGTAAAAACTGGTATAAATTTATTTGGTGCTATTAGGTCACAGTCACAATTTAGAAAAGGATAAAAATTGGGCGCTTAGGTTCTGTCCATTCTTCTTTGTTTATCTTAGCCAAATAAGTTCTAGAAACCCTCTCCGAATCATAAATAAACTTCTCCCTTGTTTTCATGCAGATTCAAAAATCTGGTCTAGACCAGAGGCCCCCAACCTTTCTGTGTTGGTGGCCTGGAGTGGGGAAGGAGGAAAGAGGGGATGATTTTGTGGGAGTGACAAGCACATATGTTCATGCATGCATGTGCATGCACTCCCATGACAGCTGCAGCAATGGTCATGCAAGCAAGGCCATAAGCATATGCTAAGTGGGGCTGTCTACACATACATTGGCCAGCCCCTCACATGCCCAGTGGCAATTAGCCAGCGGCCCAGTAGTTGGTCACAGACCATAGGCTGGGGGTCCCTGGTCTAGACAGACAATCTAAAAGTGTTGACCATCTTTAGAGAAATAGTTTAAAAAGTTACTGGATTTGGTGTAATTTCATTGTCCCTCTTCTCCTTCATCAGGTAACCTCATTGTATTCTTCCTTTTTTTTTTTTTTCAAATTTGAACTATCAGTCATATAAATATCATAAAGGGACAATTTGGTCTAGTGATTAAGGCCACAGGCTAGAAACCAGGAGATTATGAGTTCTACTCCTGCCTTAATCATGAAAGCTGGCTGGGTGACATTGGACCAATCACTAGCAGACTGTGAATTCTAGTCCCGCCTTAGGCATGAAAGGCATGACTTTGGGCCAGTTGCTCTCTTTCAGCCCACAGTGTCTGGTTTGTGCAACAATCTAGTCAGTTAATTCCTGTTTCAACCAAATGGATCAACGCTCAATTGATATGAAAGATGACTCTGCAATTGCAGGAAAACATTGGAAAGAAAAGAAAAATCAAATAAATATCATATGCAAATAAAAATTCAAATTTCATCATTTTCAGAGAAAGAGAGAGAGAGAGAGAGAACTTAGCACACACAATAACAACTGATTGTGTGGAAAAGAAAGAGTGGAGAAAAATGTTATGTGTGATCAAGTTCTAATTATTATCTGTAATTAAATGGTGGTGGCATCAGCTGAACTGTTGATGAGACAGAGATATGGTTGCAGACATGCCTCTAGTGAAGCAGCTAATCAATCTGATGGAATGAATGTGGGTGGCAAAGGGGGGAACGGCCATTAACTTTCTGCCAAAGAATGAGCAACTGTTATTCACAATGACAAGGGATGGCATGAGAACAGATATTTTTTGAGATGAGCAGAAGAATTAAATCCTCAATCATATTTTTTGATTTGAAGGGACATTCTAATTTGTTTTTGCCCTCTTAATTGGAACTATAACACTCCCAAAATCTGAGTTATGCAAGTTTTTTTTTAGATTCTGGAAAAAATTAGAGGGGAAGGTGGATGTCAGCTTTGGAAGCCATATTTTACTTAGAAGCTTCCATGCTGCTACATCTTAGTGCCTGGGAATTTGGGAGGGGGGATTTCATAGAGAGGTGGAAGTTTAGACCTAACAACATTCTTCTCATAAAGTCAAAGTCAAGTTACCCTGCACTTGGAAAGGAGTGATTGGAGGAATGTCTCCAGTTGGGACGATGAGTGATTGGACCATGTGATGATGGACTGGTGGGTGCAGGGGATGTGGTTTTGGTTTTCAATTACGAAGGGAAAACCCGGAACTCTCCGATTCAGGTTTTCCCAGATGTGCTAGTATGACTTCTTTAATAAATTCTTACTTGGATGATTTTTGTTTCTGAGTGCTGAATGAAATGGGGAGTTTTATTGGAACGCTGACAGTAGAGAGCTAAAGAGATGGATATAGAAAAGAAGAGGAGAGAATTATTGATAAAGCAATAAAGAGGAATGTATGACAGTAAGGAGACAGGAGAAAAGAATGGGTAGAGAAATAAGAAGACAAGTTTGGACAAAGCAATATTTGAATATCTTACAATCTATGCATAAGGTTTAACATTTAGGCATATGCTTGGATCCAGTCTGTTTTCGTGCTAATGGAAGGCACTTTTTTTTCCTCATGATGGAACTGTATTGAACTTAGAACAAAGTTGGTGTTTGTTGGAAAGGGAAAATCTAACAATTTTACATAGTTTCTCTTTCAATTTAACTTATAATCCATCAGTATACAGTACATGCACGTACAGGCACAACCTGTCAAGTGAAAACAACGGGAACCAATCATGAGGAGTTTCAACAGGAGTTTTATTGCTAGTCAGCTAGGCTACATGAATCTCACCAGACTGTCTGTATTCCCTTGGAAATGGCAAGATGAGGCTTCAAAGATTTTGGAGGAGGGAGAGTAAAATCTGTACCATTTGCTGCAGTACGATGACTGCAAACCAGACCCCTGCTTAACACCTCCCTCCAATCTAGCTGGAATTTCCACCATACAACCATAGACATGAACCTGCCTATAAACTGTCTTGTACAATTCATACTTTTTGACTAATACCACCTCTGCTTCAGAGGTGGCATTCAGCAGGTTCTGACCAATGCTGGAGAACTGCTGTGGAAATTTTGAGTAGTTCAGAGAACTGGCAAATACCACCTCTAACTGGCCCCACCACCATCTATTCTCTGGCTCCTGAGTCCCAGCTGATTGGCTGGGTCTTCTTTTGTTGCCCTGCACAGGAGAACGGAGCTGGAAAGCAGATTAGTGAGGTGGGGAGGGAATGGGATTTTGCAATAACCTTCCCCCAGGAGTGAGAAGGGAATGGGGATTTTGCAGTAACCTTCCTCTGCCATGCCCAACAAGCCACGCCCAACAAGCCACACCATGCCCAACAAGCCACGCCTCCAGAACCAGTAGTAAAAAAAATTGAATCCCACCACTGCTCTGCTTCTTTCATCAGTTCAATGGTAAAAGAGGAAGAATATGGCACTGGACACAGTGCCATATTCTTCACATTCATTTCTTTTCTTCCCCTCATATTCATCCAGGGTAGATTATCTCAGAGAAAATGTGGCTCTTACTTGTGATAGCTAAATGTCTATGGAGATGTTCAGTCATCAAGGTGGATAAAAACCAATGATTAACATTTTTTAAAAAAAATCAGATTTTTTTTCTGTTTAAATTGATTTCTTTTAATTTAAATCAGATTTTTTTTATTTTTTATCAAATTTATTTTAATAAAATCCTTTAGGACTAAAAATCTATCTAAAGATAGTTTTTTTAATTTAAGATACATTAATAATTTAGTTTATTCAGCATGAAATGGAGCTTAGTTATGCAGCATGAGGCTGCATAGTCTGCAATATTAATATTTTTGCTAAACTCATTCAATGAATCCAATGTTATGCAAGCTGAGATAACATGTACTGCATTGATGCATTCACACAATTTCACAGTAACCATGAGATAAATCATAAAACAAAGTTTAGGGATATTTCTTTATCCCATTGTTTTGCAAATCTATGTACACCAGAAACTGTATGATTGTTTGAAAAGAAATGCATCTGTACCACCGGGTTCTAAATGTGAGGAGGAAGGGCAAGCAGTAAAAAAATGGAAGTGAAACCTTCTAAGCAGCTTATAAATATAATATTAAAGACCGTAATGGCAGCACCTGTTAGCGGGCACCCACTCACCTGCTGCCTCACCTTATTGTATCACTGCCACATCACTGGCCATCCCACTAAAGTGAATGGGACTATCAGTGAGTCAACAGCGAGTCAGAGGAAGAGCTGCTGCAGGATGGAGATGACAGCTGCTCTTTAAAAGTTACAATTTAAAGCAAGTTGATTTAAATCAAGCCTTTTTACTAGTGATTTAAATCAGTGGTCGCCAACCGGTGGCCCGCGGCCCACTGGTGGGCCATGAGAAAATTTTGCTGGGCTGCAGAGAAATCTCACCCCCAGAGCACCCCCCCCCCAAAGCAATTAATCCAGGCTGCACAGAAACACAAGACTGCACTGCCCACATGGCCCATGGGAACCTTCCCCGCCCACTCACTCCTTACCCGGCAAACTTGCCTACTAAGTTGCTATTTTTTCTTTTTCTGACTATCATCTGTTCTGCTGTGCCGGGAGATTTAGATTAGCTAGGAAGCAGGAAATGGTTGGATTTGTTGCTTTCTAGCTAGTCTTTAGATGTTTGGCTCTGCTTTTAAGCACAACCAAATCTCCCTTAGGACTGAAGGTTCTATTCTTCAGTGCAGACTCATGGCAAGCAAATTTGAGAGACTGAGCTAGCCGATGGCAGATAGATAGATCACTGAATGATTCTGTGAGCAATTCAATCTGCCTGCCTGCTTTGCCTGATTTTAGGTAAAAGTTGCTCTTTTTTTAAAAAAATAATTCAATATTTATATAAATATTTATAATATTTACATACAAATCATGCCCAGCCAATCACATGACCACCAAGCCACACCCACAAATTAGTCCATGCACACAGAACTGGTTAGTGGTCCCTGGGATTTAAAATTATGAGTTTGGTGGTCCCTGAGGTCCAAAAGGTTGGTGACCCCTGATTTAAACCATGATTTAAATCAAATTCATCCTGCATCCAAATCATAGTTGTCTCAAAGGTGCTTTTCTTTCTTTCTTTCTTTCTTTCTTTCTTTCTTTCTTTCTTTCTTTTTTTTCTTTTTCTAAAAGGTAACGGGACTGTTTTTCCTTGTGATAGCTGGTTAAGGAAAATCAGAATAAGAAGGCCAAGAATGGGAAGAAAACATACATTTTAAGAAGATCACCAAATCAGGCCCAAGACTTTATACTGTATAGAATTTGTAGTTATCAAAAATTTAATAGAGATTCTTTTTGTCCCTTCTTTATGCATATGTATTTTCTTCATTGAAGAAAGTATTTACAACTCTTTTAATCACTTCTTATGCATTCTGAAGGGCTGTTGAGAGAATAAATAGGGACCAACTTTCTAATACTGACAATAGAATAAGCCTGGAAATCAATATTCAAAGCAGCATGAACATGTCACCAGAAAAAAAAAGTCAGGCTAGAAAATGCCACTTTATATGGTGTCTATTCCATGATTTTCTTTTAATAATATATAATAAATGCTGAAAAAGGAAAAATGCCTGCTTCTACATGCCTGCAGTTTTTAGCAGAGCTTCACAGCTAGGATTATTTCATTTTTCAAAATATATTTGTAGCATATAAGATCTAAAGGGAAAAAAGATTTTGAATAAGTCTTTGGTCCATTATAAATTTATATCATTATAAAGTTCTACAATGCTATAATCCCCAAATTCCAAGTTTTTGCTTTTGTTTAAAAGATTTCAAACTTAACTTGAAAACATTTCAGAGTATTTTTATCCTGAATAGAATGTTGAATTTTTACCCTATAGCTAATAATTCTTCAGATCAGTATTTGGCACATTAAATACAGTTACCAGATTTATCTCACTGGATAAAATAAGTCTTATTTCCAAACAAATATACATACAAATTCAGGATTTTGAGGTGATGTTAAATACTTTTTTTTAAAATGACTCATGTTGTCATATATTGATTTATGAACAAATTAGATTGCTTTTCCACCAGCATTGCAGAATGAAAACTATTGATGATGAATGCAAGGAATGGATTGGCTCATTTTTGATGTTTAGACAAATGGAACCAAGAGATATGCAATACAGTTTTCCATGCTTACTATGTTTACTGAAGATGCTGGAAGGCTACTATTAGCATTCACATATGATCCATAAAAAAGGGTGAAAATAAACAGATTTAGCCTGACTTTTAGAGTTAATTAGTTGTTTGGCTGTTTGGGACTTCAGTTAAGAAGATATGAATGCTAGGTTGTATTCATAGCCCTTGCCTTGTGCCTTGTGAGAATGAAAACCCACTCTATCTGTTGACCCCCAAATCTAGTTTCTGAACTTTGATTCATTTGCTAGATGATTACCAGTGCAAACATTTATTTTCTTCTTGGAAGGATGAATGGATTGAAGTAATTAGCCAAGCAGTCTGACAAATGCAATGATCAGAGTATTGCAGCGTAAATTCATGCCAGAAAAGTGAACACAGATGAGGCTTCATTTAACTTCTTTATAAACATATAAAGTAAATTTTACAATACCAGATGTAGATTTCTTCAACGTGGAGCAAACTCAAACAGAAGCAGACATGTTACAGGTTCAGAGCAGAATAGCAACTCAACCTCTCAGAAACAAACATCAGTTTCACTTTAGTTCAGCAGGCACAGCAGAGGAGAGAAGCAGTTTCATCTTCAATAGGCAGACTCAGAGCTTAACATAGTTTCAGAGCTGCAGAGCTTAATATAGAGCCACGCCTAGGCTACTTCTAGTTTCGGTTTCCAAACAGTCCTCATTGGCTGACTTAGTTTCTATGCCCATTCATTGGCTGACCTTGTTACCATGCTCTATTCCAGTTCATGAATATACTCTGACATGCAACATCAATCTTCCTTTCTTCTCACATTCCATTCTAATTCCCATAGATGTGGCAAGATGATAACGATTCCCCAACAAACACCTGACCATTAGTGATAGATTCAGCTAAGGAAATACTCATGTTAAATGAGTAAAAAACTAAATGAGAAAATCCTAAATGCAGATACATTAATACATGACATATCATATCTATTAGCAATGCAGCACTGGATGGATATAGGATGAACAGAGTGGTCTAACTGAGCATAGCACTAGCAAGAGCAAGAGCACTTAGATATATATACTACTCCATAGTGCTTTACAGCAGGGCTCCTCAACCACTGGTCTGTAGACTGGTACCAATTCACAGACTGGCACTAGCCCACAGCATGCCAGAAACCAGGTCACACAAACAAGTGAAGCGCCATCTTCAGGATGCAAGCAGTACATGAAACCATACACCCTCCAGTCTGTGGAAAAACATCTCTCCATGGAACCAGTTCCTGGTGCAAAAAGGGTTGTGGGCCATTGCTTTACAGCACACTCTGAGCAGTTTACAAGGTCAGCCTATTGCCCCCAATAATTTGGGTCCTCATTTTACTGATCTCAGAAGAATGGAAGGCTGAGTTCAATTGGGTTTATGACAACTGGCCATGGCCAACTCTACATGGCCAATTTACTGCAGCCAGCTCACTATTGGCCATCTAGCCATGGGACAAGAGTTACACTAATATTGAAAAAATAGTGGAATATAATAATTAAAGAAAGGAGGGGGGGGAATGAAATATGAATGACCAACATTGAAATAATGTTTTAATTATTTTAAATAATTAAATCGAATTGTTGAATTGTCTCGCAGGAAAACTTCCCCCAGCAAATTGATTGTGATGAGTTGGCCATGGCAAGTTGACCATTTTCACTGCGTTTGTTTTGTCTGAGGAGCTTTCCACAGATGTTTACAAAATAAGCTGGACTGGTTATCAAGTTTCCATAGTAACAAGATATGAGTGTCTTGTGAAGTTCTATTTTACTGCGCATGTGTGCAGGGGAGGAGTTTTACTTCCACTTCATCTTTCATTATAGTTTTTTTAGCTTGCTTAGTAGGATGGTACTGCTGTTTCTTTGGTTTCTTAGTTATTTTGTAAATAAAGTATGCTGGCAACAGAAAAACACGATCCATTTCCTCTAATTTATAAAACTGAATGTTTTCGTTTTGACAACCATGACCAGTTGGTTGTGGCGAGTTGTCCCATTCCAGAGGAAACCTTGAGCTGGTCAGATCCTGGTTGTGGTTAGAGTTAGCCTGCAATACTGCATTCTAACCCCTGCGCCACCACAGGTCTTATTATTATTATACCTTTGAAATTAGCCATTGCTAATTTAACACTTTCTTTTAAATCTAAATTGATCTTCTCTCTCTTGCCTCCCTCCTTCCTCACATTCTTCACAGACTAAATCTCTGTTTCCTATTGCTCACTTCCACCATACAAATTCTACTTTTCATCTCATTTACATTCCTAATTTTCATTCATTCATTCATCTGATGATGTAAAGCTGTTCAATACCACAGACAATACTGCTACCCTTCCCAAAGATCTTGACTATGTATCAGAATGTTCAAACAAATGACAACTTCAAATCTCAACAAATAAATGCTCTGTCTTACATATTGGCAAAAAAAATCAGAAAATAAAATACAAGCTGAATAGTCAAGACCTTGTTGATGATCCAAGCTCTGTCAAGGACCTTGGAATACTCATCTCTAACGATCTAAGTGCTAGAGTCCACTGTAACTACATAGCCAAAAAGGCATTAAGAGTTGTTAACCTAATCCTACATAGCTTTTTCTCTGGTAATATCACACTACTAATTAGAGCATACAAAATATTTCCTAGACCAATACTCGAATACAGCTCATCAGTCTGGAACCCACAGTTATGTATCTGATATTAGCACAGTTGAGAAAGTCCAGAAATATTTCACAAGAAGAGTTCTCCACTCCTCTACTCATTATAGAATACCTTATGCCACCAGACTTGAAATTCTAGACCTAGAAAACCTTGAATTACGCCGTCTTCGGTCTGATCTAAGTATGTTATATAAAATCATACATTGCAATGACTTACCTGTCAATGAATACTTCAGCTTCAACCATAACAACACAAGAGCACACAATAGATACAAACTCAAGGTTAATCACACCAAACTTGATTGCAGGAAATACGACTTCAGCAACAGAGTGGTCAATGTCTGGAATACTCTACCTGACTCTGTGGTTTCCTCCCCAAACCCCAAAAACTTTAACCTTAAACTGTCTATTATTGACTTCACCCCTTTCCTAAGAGGTCTGTAGGGGGCGTGCATAAGCGCACCAATGTACCTATCATCCCTGTCCTATTGTTTCTTTTATTTTTTTTATATGTACCCATTTCATGTATTCATAACTAAGTATATACTTATACCTATTATCTTGTAAGCGATTGACCAATCAAATAAATAAATAAATAAATAAAATAAATCTATTTCTGCTTTTATGATGTTTATTTAATGTATTATCCAGTGTGGGATTCAATTTTTTTTACTACTGGTTCTGTGGGCGTGGCTTTGTGGGTGTGGCAGGAGAAGGATACTGTAAAATCTCCAGTCAGAGGTGGTTTTTACTGGTTCTCCAAGCTACTCAAAATTTCCGCTACCGGTTCTCCAGAACTGGTCAGAACTTGGTGAATACCACTTCTGGTGTTATCCCTTATCTGCTATTTATATATTTATGCTGTAGGTGATTGCTTTCTATGTGTGACAGATGAGTAGTAGATGCAGATCATTTAATCTCATAAATGTGACAATTAACTTTAGTCAATTTTTATTAGTCAAATTAATATTACTTTCTTATCCTGGCCCATCACTTTCATGGTTTCTGGTTTGTTTGTGTCCTACATTCATATAAACATATGACTGTCAAACATGCAATCTATCATGGCAATGAATCTGACTGTTGAAATCCATAAGCACTAAAATATAATTAAATTTGTCGTTCAGAACTAATGAATTCAGTTTTCTTTGAACTGAATTTTAGCAATTGCAAATTGTTCAGCCCTATTTCTACAGCAGTTTATTATGAATTTAAAAAAAAATGCTAACAGAGTATTCAGAAATATTCTCTCTCTCTCTTTCTTTCTCACATAGTCCAATAAATGTGTACATATAATATATGAATTTCTACATGCACTTTTTATTTTCTTCACTTTCTGAAAACTGCTTGGCCACAGCAAAAACATGTTTGTGATTACTTTCCTCATTAAAAGCACTGGATTCATGCATAGCATGTCCCATGGCTCAAATCTTCCACTCCTCCTCTTTAACATGAGACCACTAGGGGAAGGTCATCTGGTAGCATGGAGTGTAGTTTAATCAGTATGGTAATGATGCCCAGCTATACACCCCTCCTGTTAGGATGTTGGCCCAAGGCTTGGAGGCTGTGACATCTGGGTGAGGTAGAACTTGTTCAACTCCATCATAGCAAGTCAGAGTGGCTCTGAGATTTGGCCCTCCTATATATGGTGAGGTGCCATATTTTACTCTAGGGAGCATAGCATTTCCATAGACATAGAGATGCAATTTGGAAGTCCTTCTGGACTTGAGGTTCCTGCACAAATTGCAAATGGCAGCCTGGTAGGAATCTTTGCATAGATTCAGTATTCTTGGATTGGAAGGATGGACTATAGCGTATTGTAGTCTATATGGAGCTGCCCTTGAAAGTCACACAGACTAGTCCAGCATCCGATATGTGTAGCTCTGGGACCTCCCTGGTTTGCTCATGAGCTGCACTGGCTTTCAGTTTCTTCCCAAATATAATTCAAGCTTCCAATTACCATCTGTAAAGCCTTGAATGATGCAGGTCCAGGTTATTTGAGGGACCACCTCTCATTGAGGACATCCATCCATTCCACCAGTTCTGAAACTGTCAATCCTTCTAGACAGGGACTCAGAGCATGAAATCAACTCCACAGGAATAGTAAAACTACTTTTGCAATAGTGACAAATATCTGTAGCTCGGGTGTAGGATGAGGGTGAAGGTTCATTCTCTGAGCTTGTGGGTTGGTTTCCAAATATTTTGTTACCAGACTAGGTAACATCTTCAGCGGAATTTAGAGGGTGTCAGTGTCAGTATTCTTCTGTTTATATGGGCTTCAGGTGAGGGAGTTTACATTAGGTGAGGTGGGTCGTTGAGAACTGCTGGTAGGGGGAACTGTGTAGGTTTGTTTGAGGGCTGGTGCTGTCTCTGGTTGGCTGTGCAGTTGATTTGGATTCTGAGGGGTTTGTAGGCTGGTTATAGATCAATTTGTTTGTTGATAGACTTGCTTGTGGAGTGCCAGGCTTCCATCAGTTCGCGAGTGTGGCGGGCGGTAGCGTGGCCAATGATTTTTGTATTGCTCATGTAACCTCTCTATCACGAGACCCATCACCAGATTCTCACTGATGAATCACACCTGGCCCATCCCAAGACCTTCACCCACACCTCCTCTCAAGAAGTCTGAGCTCTGGCCCTAAAACAGTAATTAAGACACCATATGGTTGGAGGCTGACTGGATTTAATGAGTCAAACTCTGGCATGCAATGAGTTCCCAAAAGCAAAATGCATGTAAAGTCAGCCACGCCCCCTCCGCCTCCACAGTCCTTGCCCGGTCACCTCAGCTGTTCTTCAGCAGGGTGGATTAGCCTCCATTCAGCCGATCCCCAGGGCCCACCAAACAGCTGATCGTCAGCTCGCTTCTGCCTCCTGGAGGCTTGTAGTGGTAGCATCAGGCTACTCAGTTTGCGATGCCCCACCTCCCCACCAGCCAGCTTGTCTTCATTCCAAATGGCAGAATCCCTCCACCCAGCACCATACCCCTCCCCCAGGTATGGCAAACATAGTTTGACACCTCTCTTATAAACAGAACACTCACACTGACATTCCCCTAAATTCTGCTGAAGATGTTACCTATCTAACCTGGTATCGAAACATTTGGAAACCAACCGACAAACTTAGAGAACGAACCTTCAGTCTCAAAACTACTTTTATTGATGGGACTGATTATAATAATATTTCATTTAGTTCACTTCATTGAACTAAATGCTTCAGCTCCTTTTTCCAGGTAATGGTTCTTGCATGTTTCTATTAACACTTTCTTTCTCACAATCTACAATTATGTTCCAGGTCCTTTCCTTCAAATGTTGTCTTCTAGTGGAACTCACGAAATGTTTCTTCTCTGTAGCAGCTGCTCTAAGTATTGGGGTAGGGCCTGAAGCCTAGTGAAATTGAATGTGGATATATGTAGAAGTATTTGCTTATTGATAATAAAAATCAGGTGTTTTTGTTAGGGTTTGGGGAGATGAATTGATGTTTTTATTATTGTCATATTAGCTACCCAGAGTTATAACATGATGGATAAGAGATAAAATTCATAAGCAAATAACTGAACAGATGATTCTTTGATGTTGATGTTTTTATACATATTATGAAGTAAAAGCTTGAAATATTCCAAAAAATGTTGCTTTCGGTATGCAATTATGTTCCAGATTTTCTTATATATATATTCTGAAATTAGAGAATCATCATATTCTTCTCAGAATTCTGCTAAAGTTTTTTTCTCATCTTTTCCAGATCAAAGTGGATGGCATTGCTATAACAAAGTAATTATAGTTTCACAAGTTTAAGCACACAGAAAAAACCCCTAATTTTCTTTTAAAAATTTAATCTAATACTTATAAATTATACACTGAAACATTGAAATTTATGAGGTTAGTGAGCAAACGCTGAAAGTATCTTTTCCCAAAGAAAGTATCAGTTGTATAAGTCCTGATCCCATGAAGAAACTCAGCTACATAAAAACCCATCGATTGCTAAACCAACAACACAAGACTATCCCAAACAACACCACACATTCAAAAAGAAAATCAAGTTTATAAAGGTGATGTATTTAAGCATCCATTTCCATGTTTCCATTCCTCGTTCATGCTTTTAATAGGTCCCCTCCTTCTTCAAAGACCATTTAATGAAGCAATAAATTAATTTGTACTTTGAGTGAACTCTTTAATCCCTTTTTGTTCTCTCCCTCCTCACAAATCTATGCACACTCCAGAATTTGCATCCATTAGCATAAGGCTGCATTAATTACTCTGCATTCCAGCTAGGACAAGCTTGTTGCTCCAATCAATCTGGAGCTCAACATTGGGAAGGGAAATAACATCAGTTAGCTTTATCAAGACAGCAGAATAGACCCAAAATATATACCTGCTACCTGTTGTGGATGTAATGTATCCTCGGCATCTAAAATAAAAAGCAGAAAATATGGACAGGCTAATGTACATCAGTTATCTCAGTGATGTGTGGACAAAAGGAAATGCATGGTTTTTTCAGTGGAACTAAAGGGATATTTTTTTATCAGGGGAATAAGGTGGGATGATTCAGCAAACGCTCCACAGATGAAATGATATTTTTCCTAGTTTACCATCTGGGCTACACCACAATCAGAGATGGTATTCGGACTGGTTCGGGAGGACCGGTAGTGGAAATTTTGACCAGCAAATACCACCTCTGATTGGCCCCGCCTCCCTGCCCTCACTCTTTCCCATCCTATATTGATTTTTAATTTAATTTAATTAATTGATTGATTGATTTTTTATTTAATTATTTTTTTATTTTAATTAAATAAATTTTATTCTATTTTTATTTTTTTATTTTATTTAATTAATTAATTAAATTAATTGATTGATTTTTAGCTCAGCTGATGCGTGTGGCAGAGCGGATTGCCACACCTCAGTGAAGCACCCAGAACCGGTAGCATGCAATTTGGAATCCCACCACTGACCACAATATAGCTTAAGGGCCTGTATACCTTTTGGGATAAATTTGGAACCAGGTTTTGAACTATTTAAGACTCTCTGGGAATAATATTTCCAAAGTTCAGGGCTCAGTCAAATTCTTCATGTGGAACAATCTTATGGAAGAATGTTGTTGAAAATATGAAGAAAAGAGGGATGTGAAAAACACATTTACGCTCTCCAAATATCACAGTAATTGTCCAGGCCATGAATTCAGACTGAAAGGAATCTGCTCTACAACCATCTTTTCTACACCTTCCCTTAAAAAGGAAGGGAGAATGGGAACTAGATGAAAGTTGTCCAGTGTGGTGGGATCCAGTGATACTCTCTTGAGAAAGGAGTGGACCAATTCCTCCTTACCTGGCAAAAAAAACCCAACCACCCCTCTCTCAGATATGAATTTACCACTGCTAGAATCCATCCCTCTGCCACTCCCCCATTACCCCTCTGCTCCAGGCAACCTTGGTCAACAAGGAGGGTTATGTGTCTAAATAGTAGATGGCTACGTTCATGATCATAAGCCCAAAGGGGTTCTTATCATTCCAAAGAACAGGTTAAGACATCTGCACAAGACTTGCACCAAGCATGAAGTCTACCTGGGAATGAATCCAAGAAACTTTGTCCAACAAATGTTCTGAAAACCTCCCTGTGTTCTTCTAAATGAATCTCTGGGTCCCTCTGGCCTAAAAGGGTTTGAGTCATTCAGAACAAGGCACAGTTTTCTTTTTCCCAGAATCTGGTGATATAAATTTACAAGTAGAAAAAAGACAAATAAAATGGAGATGGGGGAAATACATTTCAAAATGCAGAGGTCAGGGAACAATAAGAACACACATGAAGAACGGTTGCAAGAATTGGCTATGTCTAGTTTAATGAAAAGAAGGAATAAGGGGTACATGATAGCAGTTTTCTAATATCTCAGGGGCTGCTACAAAGAAGAGGGGGTCAGCCTATTCTCCAAAACTCCTGAAGGCAGGATAATAAACAATGGAGGGAAACTAATCAAGGAGAAAACCAATCTAGAACTAAGGAGAAATTTCCTGACAGTGAAAACGATCAATCAGAGGAACAATTTGCCTCCAGAAGTTGTGGGTGCTCCATCACTGGAGGTTTACAAGATGAGATTAGATGACCACTTGTCTGAAAGGGTATAGGGTCTTCTGTTTGAGCAGGGGATTGGAATTGAAGTCCTCTAAGATCTCTTCCAATTACTCTGTTTATTTATTGACAAAATAATGCTTGTAAAGAGAATATACATGGAGGACAGTGGTGGGATTCAAATTTTTTTACTATCGGTTCTGTGGGTGTGGCTTGGTGGGCATGACAGGGAAAAGATACTGTAAAATCTCCAGTCAGAGGTGGTATTTGCCGGTTCTCTGAACTACTCTAAATTTCCACTACCGGTTCTCCAGAACTGGTCAGAACCTGCTGAATACCACCTCTGATGGAGGAGTGGGTCCCAGATTGTGTTACAAATGTAATTTCTCCCCCCTGGAAAGGCATAAAAAGTGCAACTGAACACAAAGCTTAAATTTAGGAAGATAAACATGAAAGGGATAGAATCATCCACCCATAGGCCAGTCTTGCTTCCTAAAAACACTCTCTTTTCCTTTGCCTGCTTCAAAATTTCAATTGAGACTCAGATTCTCCTCAAACCTGACATGAAAAATTAACTGAAGCTGAAAGAGTACAGAGCATTATATTATGGCTTGAAGCAGGCCAGGCATCAAGTGGCAACAACTGTATGAAGAGAACTTGCTGCTATATAATAAATATTTGGACGGACAGTTTTCCCTCAGCAAATTTTGCCATCCATGTAGATTTTAATCAGGATGTATTTGGCTCCAAGGATGGCCAGAGATAGTCAAGGCCCTAGTGTGAGTTCCCCTTCAAGCAAAGTCCCATCTGCATAGTATTATCTACACTACTGGTTTTCTCTTCAGAGAACAACAAAAGCATATGGCAGTGATGGTGAACCTTTTCAGCACCGAGTGCCCAAATCGGAATGCACATGCATGTGCATGCATGTGCGCGTGCCAGAGCTCCAGAAAACCAAAGGCCAGCTGGCCGGTGTGCACATGCCTGTTTTGGGGGCATTTGGGGGGCTGTTTTCAGGCCATTTTCGAACCATTTTGTGGGGTGTTTTTGGCCTGAAAACCGCATGAAAAATTGCCTGGTTTTTTGGACATTTTCAGGCTGTTTTTGGCTGGGTTTTGAGGCCATTTTCAGGTTGTTTTTTGCACCAAAAATGGCCCTGAAAACAGCCCCAAAACATCTGGAAAACAACCCAGAAAATGGCCTGGAAACCAGGCTGTTTTGGGGGCATTTTCTGGGTCACTTTTAGGCCATTTTCAGGCTGTTTTTCATGCCAAAAATGTTCTGGAAATGTCCTGGAGAACAGCCTGTTTTTTGACCGTTTTCAAGCCATTTTCTGGCCCTCCGTGCCCACAAAGACCAGCTGGTTGTTGCGCATGCCAGAAACCAAAAGAGCAGCTGGCGATGGTGCGTATGCCCACTGAGAGGGCTCAGCGTGCCACCTCTGGCATGCATGCCATAGGTTCACCATCCCGGGCATATGGTGACTTTCCAATCTGAATATTATTTCAAATGGATTCCTGTGTTGCAAACAGCACCATCCTCGCTAGCTTTCTTATTTCATTTTGAAAATCTGTTCAAGCCAATAATTCGGTAGAGGACTAAAAAAAAAAGAAAAAACACCACACACACAAACATTTTGTGAGTGCTCCAACACTGGAAATTTTTAAAAAGATGTTGGATAACCATTTGTCTGAAGTGGTGTAGGGATTCCTGCCTAAGCAGGGGGTTGGACTAGAAGAGGTCCCTTCCAACTCTGTTATTCTATTGTACTTCCTAATTGCCTTTAGGAAGTTAGAAACAACAAGTAGAAGGAGCAAGGAGACATGGGTTTTTTATTTGTTTCTTTCAGTCTTACAATGAAGTAATTGTAAATAAGTTTTATTGTACATAAATATTCGTCGACTTACAATAGTTCATTTAGTGACCATTCAAAATTACAATGGCACTGAAAAAGTGACTTATGACCATTTTTCACACTTACAACCATTGCAGCATCCCCAAAGTCAAGTGATCAAAATTCAGATGCTTGGCAATTGAGTCATATTTATGACAGTTGTAGTGTCCCGGGATCATACAATTTCTTTTTGCAAACATCTGGCAAGCAAAGTCAATGAGGAAGCCAGATTCACTTAACAACTGTGTTACTAATTTAACAACAGCAGTGATTCACTTAACTATTGTCGCAAGAAAGGTCATAAAATGGGGCAAAACTTAATTAACAACAGAAATTTTGGGCTCAATTGTGGTAGTAAGTCTAAGATTACCTGTAATGTCAATTATAAGTGGTATGAACTGACCTCCAAGATTCTTTCTTTCAAAGATATCAGCAGGAAGTGATCTGTCTCACCAATAGGTCATCAATATTTACTTAGCCTATTTCTGATTTTTTTTTTAATTAAACCTTAAAAGTAAAGATTTTCTTGTTGTTTAGGCCAAAAAGGCAATCTAGTAATAATCGCAACTCACTATAGATGAGACATGAGCAAACGGTGCTATTCCTGGTGATTTTCAGTAATTGGAAATGTTCTTGTTATCCCACCCAATATATCAGAGAGAAAGAGAGAAATAAAATGTGCATTTTGTGGAGTCTTTGATGCTCTCTGAGTTTGATATTACTCATTACCAAACTGAGTAATATCATCATTGCTAGCAAGACGTTTCATTACCAAACTGAGTAATATCAGCATTGCTAGCAAGAAAACCAAGTTGAGAGAGCACCAAAGACCCCACAATACAGCCCTGAGCTACAAATATTCTTTTTCTGAATACAAAGTGTATTTTCTTAGAGAACTAGTGTCCACCTTACAGTGTAGACCAGACTAAAACTGTAACTTCATGCAGGGGAAGTATTCAAGACTACTTTTATTTTAACAGCCATAACAACCAAATCTTGCAAGTCTCCTTTAATCTTCATGCCAGCTAAGGAAGGGCTTGCCTGAAATGTTTTCTTAAATTGCTTTCTCAATCTGAGCTTAGGTCTTTCTTATCTTACTGTTGTCTTGGTAGCACCACTTAATTTAAAATAAGACTTTTTTTTTCCTTCAAAAGGCGGTGTCTCATACATCTGGTATGCCAAGACGGTTGACCTTGGCCTGGAAAGATAAGTAGCTGCATTTGCACTGTAAGCAAGAAAGCAACCCAACTTTTACAATTCACACCATTTTACCTCCAGCACCCTTCCCCCCACAAGGCCCAATTATTTCTCCTCCCCCCATTTCTATGGCAGGTGGAAAGACTCAAGCAGAAGAAGGAATCTTGGAGGCTGACAACATCCATATACTCACTAAAATTGTTAAGCAAGGTCTTAAGTGAAAAAATGATCATAAGTTGCTTTTTTCAGTGCCGTTGTAACTTTGAATGGTCACTAAATGAGTTAAATGATTGGTTGTAATTTGGAGACTTCTTGTAGTAACCCTAAACCATTTGTCAATGTTCTTATCATGAGCCTTAATATATTAAGAGCCCTGTGCTGTGATATACTGAATTTACACTCTGAAGTCCAGTCCTGTCTGCATCGGGGGTTTAGGTGTGTTAAGATTAAAAATCCTAGCATTCCAAATCAGCATAGAAATTATTCCTCTTATAGTCTGTAGAGATTCTCAGTCAACTAGTACATGGTTGTCCCAAAAGTGCTTTTTCAGGAGGGACAACCATGACCTGGATGACTGAGAATCTCTACAGATGTTTAGCTATACAATTTGGGATGAACACCCTTGGAATGGTGTGGGAGGAGGAATCAATTTCCAGAGGAAAAAATTGCAGACTACAGGAACCAGGAGCACTGCTCAGGTGATCCTGAGGAACCAGATAAACTTCCAAGTGCTTCAATGACCCTCTAAATCAGGGGTCTTCAAACTTGACAGCTTTAAGACTTGTGGACTTCAACTCCCAGAATTCCTCCTCCAGTCATGTTAGCTCAGGAATTCTGGGAGTTGAAGTCCACAAGTCTTATATTTGCCAAGTTTGAAGACCCTTGCTCTAAATGGAAGCAAATGATTGCTGTCTGCAAAGAATATACAGTAAATCTTTCCATTCCCCACTGATCTGTCAGAACTGAAGAAACTTCTTGGATGAGAAGTGAAACGTCTTCAAAATAAAAACAAGAAAGTTGCCTCCTGAAAAATCAACTTTGGGATTCTTCTTATAGACCTTCCTTCCTTCCTTCCTTCCTTCCTTCCTTCCTTCCTTCCTTCCTTCCTTCCTTCCTTCCTTCCTTCCTTCCTTCCTTCCCTTTCTGAACATTCCACAGTTATCAAACATAGCATTTTGGACCCAGCCATCATTCTCTCAGACCATTTTCCAATCCACACATGTGATTTTTGTAGAATTTATTAGCCACGATGTAACCTGTGACCCATATAAGCTCTTCTTTTACTGGACATCCCTTTGAAAGACATGATGTAAATATTGAGATCATGGATTTAGGTCAGTAAGTAAACCTTTGCTGATACTACTTTGGCAGTTGCCTACTTCAACAACCCCAAAATGACTGCCCAGGGATTAAGTGGAGATTCGGTCCTGAAATGTCAGATTTTATTTAGTGAGCTAAGCCCAGGGCTGCAGCGATGAAGAATTTATTGCTTGGATGTTTAAAAGAGGGAAGATTTTTAAAAGCCAATAGCAAAAAGTATGAAAGAGAAGAATGTGAAACTAAAACAGAAGGACATCAATTTCTTGTAATAGTGGAGGCATTTAAAATGAGAATCAGTGGCTAATCTGTTGAGTTCTATAGCAGTCATAGATCCCTGCTTTGGACAAAGGGTTAGACTAAGTTTCTGTCTATGATTTTAAACCAGAAATCATCCATGGGAATAACATTGGCTGGGGAATTATGGAAGTCCACAGGTCTTAAAAATGCCAAGGTTGGGCACTCCTGCTATAAACCGGGGGTGTCAAACTCAAGGCCTGTGAGCTGGATGCGGCCCACGATGTGTTCAGATCCAGCCCATGGGGCCATTCTGGAAAATGTAAGGGGCCAGCCCGCATTGTTTCGGCCCAGTCTACCCAATGCAGCTTCGGTTGGTCTACCCAATGGGAAGAAGAAACATTGGGCCAACATGGCTTCAGCCAGGCCTACCAAATGTGAAGAGGAAACTTGCCAGCAGTTGGGGGAGTGGTGTCAAGCTGGCCATGCCCACCCAGTCAGCCACGCCCAACCAGTCAGCCATGCCCAGTGAGTGGCATCAAGCTGGGCACGCCCACCAAGTCAGCCATACTGCCCGGCCTCCTGAGGTCAACCACAGCCCTGATGAGGCCCTCAATGAAATTGAGTTTGACACCTTGCTGTAAAATATGACGTGAATCACAACCGGCTTTATCATTTTGGATTTTAACATAATCATTTCTAATCTTAGCATACAGTGAGTTCAGTTATTAAATATGAGTTGGAAAACAGATCACTTCTGATGAAAGGTGGTCATTATCACCTCTTATGGTCCTATCCTGAAATGTCATTTTTTGGGAGGCAGCTGACAGATTAAAAATAGTACCTTTGCAAAATATATGTCTACCTTGGTGAAATTGGCAGAGATCACAAAAACTGACTGTTCTAATTAAAGAGAGAATATATTGAGTTTTATTTCCATTTGGAAACCACTTCTGGAGTTTGTACTCAAAACTGAAACAAAACTGAAAGTTTAATGTTGGGTTTTGAGATTAGAATGACTTTGTTTTTAAAGGAATGGGCTGAAATATTTAGAAATGTAAAGCAAAAGGTTGAGTTTGTAACTTTTTTTTTTTGTATTCTACTTCACTAAGTAGGAGATAATCAATACTTTCCTTTTCCTTTTTCTCTTCTTTCTGCCTTTCTTTTCATCTTAATTTGTATTTTAATCTTAGAATACGTGTTAATAACATAAAAAAGCAAAATATGTTTCTACCTAACAATTATTTACTAATTTTTTTTTAAAATGCTTCTGATTATTTTTTACAACTTCCCAAAAAAACTTTCTTTTTTTCTCCACTTTTTAAAAAAGTATTGATGGAAGACTTCTCAAACACAGAATTCTGTTTTCCAAAAATAGATAAATGTTAGGGTTTCAACTTCTTGTCAGAGTCCTGACAGGAGAATGTAAAGAGTGATGTGTTCCACACCCACCTGTTTTCTCTGTCTGTGATTTGGTTTCTGTGAGTTTCTCTTGGAGAAGAAAAGAACAGCAGAAACACTTCAAGAAAAATCATAATAAAGAATTCAGTATTTCTTGTGAGTCAAAGAGTGGCAAGCACAGTTCTCTTCATGTACAGGTAGTCCTCAACTTAAGACTACACTTGAGCACAAAATTCCTGTAGCTAAGCAAGGCAATTGTTAAGTGAATTTTGTTCCATTTTATGACCTTTCTTGCCACGTTGTTGTTAAGTGAATCTCTTGTCAACTCATAAAACATTTTGTATACACGTTTTATAGTTGTCAATAGAAAGAAGGGGGGAGTTGCAAAGAGCAGGAAGCAGTGTGGAATCGAAAGTACATTCCATTCATATTTTCTTCAAAGACTGATTAGATGACTGAAGCTTCTGCCACACAAAAATCTAATTGGAGAGCATGATTGATGACTCTTGGCTATGGACGTGTTTCATTGGATGATACACCCAGAGGGTTGGGGGAAAAGCAGGGTCAAGGGTGACAATGAATTACGTATCTCAGAGTTGGCTACGCCCAGGTTAATGCCGGAATGTTAACTTCTAATAAATCCTCTTTAGCTTTGGGAATTGTGGCTCAAGTCTCATGATTTAATTGGACTAACTGCCGGAATCTTGACAGTTATTAAGTTAGTAATATGGTCATTAAGTGAGTCTGGCCTCCCCGTTGACTTTGCTTGTCAGATCACAAAAGAGGATCACATGATCCCGGGACACTGCAACCAACATAAATATGAACCAAGCGTCTGAATTTTAATCCCATGTTCAAAGGGATGCTGCAATGGTCATAAACATGGAAAACAGCTGTACATTATTTCTTTAAATGCTGTTGTAACTTGAGTGGTCACTAAAAGAATGGTTGTAAGTCGAGGATTACCTGTACCCATAGATCAGTTCCGTGGACTATGCATTGGGCATCATTATTCAACCAGGTTAAGATACAGTTGATCTTGGGGTTCATTCAAATCACATTGTTCTATTGCAGGGGGTCAAATTTGCTGCCCGTGGACCAGATGTGTCATGCGCTGGCCACGCCCACTCCCAATTTAGCAAAGGGGGGGGGAAGTTGCAATACATCATGTGATGACACAGTGACGATGTGAATTTGACATCCCTATTCTGTTGTGCAAAGAAAGAGGCTATAGTCAACTTTATCAAATGCCTTACTAAAATGTAGCCTCACTACCTTGGCAGCATTTTATTTTAGCTTTTGCCTAGTTACTTTGTCAAAAAAGCAAAAAAGATTTGTCTGGCACAATCTATTTTTAGCAAATCTTTGTTCACTTCTAATAAACACCTTGTTTCTGTCTAAGTGCTTTGGACTTAGATGCTTGGTGTTTTCTAGAATTTTCTCGATTACCTATGTCAAGCTGGGTCCTTTTTTTCTCTTTTTTAAAGAGGGGAAGGAAATCAGGTCTTATCAGCTCTTGTCCAATATTCTGCCACTCAGGAGCTCTCAAAGATTGCATATAGTGGTTCTGAGATCTCATCCATCAATTCCTTTACCATCTTTAGATGTTATCTGTCCGACCCTAGCAACTTGAATTCATTCAAAGCAGCTAATGTTCTCTTTCTTGTTTATTTTGATCTGCATATTTTTCCTGCTCTCCATGGTGCACCCTGTGAAAATCACTAGTTGCTGAGGTAACGTTTAGATATTCAATATCCTATGTCTGATCTTTCTTTCCCTTCTCTCATAGGGCAGATATTATTTTAACAAGCACTCTATTCATAATTGCTTTTCTCCAAAACATGCCCTGTTCCTAAACTGTGCTTATCACAAATTAATAAGTTCAGCTCTGGGACCCTAATTAGTTCATGGAATGGAAGAGAAGAGAAGAGAAGAGAAGAGAAGAGAAGAGAAGAGAAGAGAAGAGAAGAGAAGAGAAGAGAAGAGAAGAGAAGAGAAGAGAAGAGAAGAGAAGAGAAGAGAAAATATGGAATGGAATAGAATGGAATGGAACAGAACAGAACAGAACAGAACAGAACAGAACAGAATAGAATACTTTATAGAATAGAATACAATACTTTATTGGCCAAGTGTGATTGGACACACAAGGTATTTGTCTTGGTGTAAATACTCTCAGTATACATAAAGAAGGAACATTCGTTAAGAATCAAGAATCATAATGTGCAACCACATTGTAGAATAATGTAGAATAGAATAGAATAGAATAGAATAGAATAGAATAGAATAGAATAGAATAGTTGGAAGGGACCTTGGAGTCTTATACCATACCTGTGCATTTGGTTTTTCTTGCCTAAATGTAGAACCTTACTTTTTTTCACCATTGATTTCCATTTTGTTAGTGCCCAATGTTCAAGTTTGTCAAAAACCTTCTGTATCTTAAGCCTATCTTCTGGAGTGTTTATTTATTTATTTTATTTATTTATTTATTTCTGAGTTTTATATACCGCCCTTCTCCCGAAGGACTCAGGGCGGTGAACAGCCAACTAAAATACAAGTAGACAAAATATATATCTAAAACCCCCATTTAAAATCCCATTAGTCAGCTCAGGCCGGCCTGCTCGAAGAGCCAGGTCTTCAGGTCACGTCTGAAGGCCCTCAGGTCACTGGTCATTCGTAATCCAGGGGGCATCCCATTCCAAAGGGCGGGTGCCCCCACAGAGAAGGCCCTATTCCTCGGGGTCACCAGACGACACATAGAAGGCGTCGGGACCCGGAGGAGACCCTCTCTGTGGGAGCGCACCGGTCGGTGGGAGACTACTGGCAGAATGCGGTCTTGTAAGTATCCTGGTCCGATGCCATGGAGCGCTTTAAAGACTAAAACCAGTACTTTAAAGCGAACCTGGAAGGCCACCGGCAACCAATGCAGCTCGCGCAGGAGGGGCGTCACATGTTGGCTATTACTGCCATGTTGGTATCATCTGCAAAGTTAATGTGTTCCCCATTTATCCTCTCATCCAAATTATTGATAAAGAGAATTCTGGGGCATGCTAATAGCTGCTACCTGAAACTGACCAAACCTCAATCAGTTTCATACTGAAGATGTCTATGACCATAATAAAGATTTCATTTGATTTAATATGATTCACACCTTTTGTCAGCTCTTTACTGAATTGGAAACATGCCAAAAACAACTAGTATGGACATTCTTAAAATATTTAGCACTCTTGAACTTTATTGCGTCAAACCTTCTGCAAAATACTATTATTATAGCTGACGCACAATCATCAAATTGAACTGAATTTCTCCCTCGTTAGTTTGCCAAAGCTATTTTATCTTAATTTTTTAGGGCAAGGTCATTTTCCCTAAATAGCATCGCTCTAACTAAAGATGTACTTTAAAGATGTACTTTAATTTTCTCTTACATTGCAATAACAAATTAACAATAAAATTGAATCAATTTATTGTGCTGGATCAATTTATATGCATGAGGAGCTGCAGTCAGTAAACCATTTCAGGATTCCCTATGAACAATTGTTGTTATGATTTCCAAGGTATTTCCGAAATGTTTAACAAAATATTGCCACTCTCCATAGAAGATGGGGAGGTTGAGTATGGTCAAGAGAGGAATCAGCCTGGAATCGTTACATCATCGCAAGTGATACGAGTCTAGCCTTCTTGAATTCTATTAACTCTTATCTACCGCAAATTTAGTACTGATGATTAGTTGACTTGATTCTTGTATATATGCATGAGCAATAAATCAACTTATCTGGAATTTACGTGATAACAAGGTTCAAATTAAGTACTCCTGCCTCTCAGTTTAGAAAATGTTCAATTTATGCAATGCAACTTTAGCAGAGTATAATCGAGGAATTTGTTTTATGGTTAGTTCATTCTAGGTCGTGGGTGTCAAACTCAAGGCCTAGGGGCCAGATGTGGCCCATGGGGTGCTTAGATCTGGCCCATAGGCTGCCCTGGAAACAGTGAAGGACTAGCCTGCAGTGAATCTGCCAATGAAAATGGAGCTCAGGGTGGATTCTCTGTTTTCATGGCAGAGAGCTGCAGAAGGCTACCATAGTCAAAAATGGAGCTCAGGAGGGACACATGTTCCCCTCACACAGCTCCACCTTCACTGGCAGAGGGCTGCAGGAGCCCATCATAGACGAAAATGGACAATGAGCTGGCCACGACCACCCTGACCACACACCCCAAGATCAAACACAACTCTGATGCAGTCCTCAATGAAATCGAGTTTGACACCCTTGCTCTATGGATGGAAGCTGAAAAGGAGAGATTCAACCTGGAAATAAGGAGAAATTTTCTGACAGTGAGAACAATCAATCAATGGAAGGTTGTGGGAGCTTCATCACTTGAGACTTTCAAGAAGAGATTGGATCGCCATTTGTCAGAAATGGTGTAGGGTCTCCCACTTCGGTGGGGGTTGGCCTATAAGGCCTATAGATGACCTATAAGGTCCCTTCCAATATCTGTTATCTGCTCTAGGTGGTTTGCTAAAAAAGAATTGTGTACCACAAACCAGTCCAACGAGACTAGTTCTGTTCATCCTTCTGAAGTTTTTAAAATTTTAAAGAGCACCTATTGGGCTTTTAATAAAAAAATTAAGAGTAAATTGATGAAATTCTTTCACTACAAATCAAGCAGGTATATAGTCTTCTCATATCCAACCAAATGTCTATGCAGCCTACTTCTTTGTGTTCCTAACTTCCTACCATATGAGAAGCAATATGGGTAAAGATTAGGAACTATCTTCCTACCTAGAAGGATTTTCTGTTGCAACTGTACTCTTCAAGAATAATTTTCTCCACCTCAGGTTCCCCTGGCCTGGCAATCATTGCATCAAATCTCTGCAATAAGTAATATAATATAGTAATGTAATAAATGTATAGTGATCAAATTTAACTAAATGTGTCCTTCATTAGTTTGTCAAAGCTGTTTTATGTTAATTTTTCAGTTAAGTCCAATTGTCTTCTACCAGTTTCTTTGGAACTTAACCCTATTGACAATTATTGTTATTATATGAGCTGGATTTATGTATTAATTATATGCTGTTATTGCATTGGATGTGACAGAATGTCATCCAGATTCCCAGGAGGGAGGCAGTGTGTTCTAGAAGAGCAACAGATAACTTAGTGAGATAGTTTGTGTGAGAGAAAGAGAGTGAAGACAGCTCCTCCCCAATAGTTCCCAGAGTATGCTTTAGGTGAGTGGTAGTTTCCTTTAGTCTGGCAAGATTCTGTGTAAGGGTGAAAAACAACAAAGAAATCTGTTTGGAAGAAAAAGTCCTCTAGTTTTCCCCTCTTGGTTTTGAACAAATATATCCTCAAAGGTCAAAAGGTGAATGATTAAGAAGAGGGTATTACTCAAAAGGCTGAACATTTGTTGAATTTCTAATAATTGCTTTCACTAAAGCAAACAAACCCACCCAGACTTAAAATATTTGGTATGCCTAGACCTCCATTTTATAGTTTTCTGCTCATAGAGAAAAGAAGTAGAATAACTGTCAAAAGAAAAGAAAAGAAAAGAAAAGGGAAGGGAAGGGAAAGGAGAGGAGAGGAGAGGAGAGGAGAGGAAAGGAAAGGAAAGGAAAGGAAAGGAAAGGAAAGGAAAGAAAGAGAAAGAGAAAGAGAAAGAGAAAGAGAAAGAGAAAGAGAAAGAGAAAAGAGAAAAGAAAACAAAGCAAAGATAGTAACAATAGTAAGAGAAAATTTGGTTGCAATCCCATAACAATTGGAGCACCACTTGAACACCATTGGCACTGACAAAATCACCATTAGTCAATTGCAAAAGGCAGCTTCAGGTAGACCAGCTTACATCCCATGATAATACCTCCAATATCATCAAGCAACCACATTTGCCTATCCCAGGGAAGGACTCAATAGGAGATAAAGATGCCAAATCCAGTCTAAAAAAAACTGTCTGACTGTGTGAGGAACTATAATAGTACTAAAAACAATAACATATAATTTGTCAATTCCTCATTTTATATCATTTTTCTTAAATGAATAATTAATTCCTTGTCTGATGTGAAGTAATAGGCAATGGGATTGGAAATGTTTGAGATAAAAATCAAAATTTGAGGTAGAACAGATTGCCAAACAATGCCAACGAAATATTTTGCTGTCATAATTTATGTTATATAGTCAAGATACATCTTTGGATTCCCAAGAAAAATATCATCTGAAAAGAGATAAAAAATATAATATTCTGGATTTCTTTTTTTAAATTAAGGCTATGGATATTCTTTTTTTCCTATCCCCTATACTCATGATTAATTCTTCAGTGATGAGATGGAACAAACTACGTGAGCCTTGAAATATTTATTTGATGGCCTATTCATTTGAAGAGATTCCATATCTGAGCCATTGATTTTAATTACTGCTTCTGCAGGTGACTATAATGGATAGAAATGAACTTACTGCCAACCTCCATTTCCAGTAAGATTTTTTTAAAAAAAGAGATTTACTCCCTACTCTGTCAAATGGTTTTAAAACGTCTAATGATTGCAATGGTAGTATAATTTTACTATATATAGCATAATATATTATACTTGACTAATTGAGTCTACTATTCCTGTTCTTTTAGGAACAAATCCAAGTTGATTTAGATAAATATAACTCATTAAGAAACCATTTAATCTTTTGACAAGTAGAGCAGAGCATAGTGATAGATAGATAGATAGATAGATAGATAGATAGATAGATAGATAGATAGATAGATAGATAGTGATAGATAGATAGATAGATATATAGATATATAGATAGATAGATAGATAGATAGATAGATAGATAGATAGATAGACAGATAGATAGATAGATAGACAGACCGATGTTTTAGCCCTATTATTTTCTTTCTTATTATCTATTTATGCTCATTTGTATTTCTTCATCTTACTTAAACTGAGTTTGTTAGTATCTATGATGGAATATAGTCTGGAGTCCCAGGGACCGCATTCCAGAGGGCAATGCAGACAATGAAGTTTGGAAACTTTGGTAGGCAGGAAGAGAGTTAATATGGCCCCTCCTTAGCAATTCAGAGAGTACCTCAAGTTACATCGATAGTTGCATTAGTCTGACAAAATTGATGCCAGGCTCAAGAACCAAGAATGACATGTGGAGTTACTTTATTGTTCTTCAGCTATAGACAGAATCTTGCCAGACTAAAAGAACTGTTTGCATAACTATAGAGACACTCTGTGAATATACTCTTCCTGCCTACCAAAATTTTCTAGATTGGTAGGCAGGACTCCAGACTACATTTATCACAGTATCCTGAGTATATATAAATGCATTCCTAATTCTTGAAATGAGGGCAACAGCATTTGGTGAATCATGTGGAAGGAATTTCTAGTATTTGAGTCAGATCCATTTGCAGTAAGATGCAATTAATAAGGAAATCCTTGGATATAAGTGAAAGAAAATGCTTTTTAAGAACTTTTAGTTTCAAAATAATCATAAATGTTTAGTGTACAGTAAATAGTGGCAAACATAGCCAAAAAACCACCTTCTGATATAAGATGAAACATCAGATTTCAAGGAGACATGACATCTGAACGACATGTAAAAATCCTAGTGGAGTCTTATCAGAACAGCTCCTATCATAACAAATAAAATGAACTAACCTGTTCTAGTGTCTAGTCACTAAAAATACAGATGTCCCATCACATTTCTGATCTCTAATCTTGTTGCTAAGTAACTGTTTATGCAATTACCTTCTAAATTTATTCACATATATCAAATCTAAAAATGTTTGCAACCCCAATATATTCTTGAACCTTGTGGGAACATAACAGATCTAGGCTGATTACTCTCTTGACTCTGCCTCCATGCTCTGCCTGTCCTTTTCCTACATCCAGTTGGCTTCATACCTAAGACCTGAGTAGAACTCATGGTTCCCCAGTATCTAGGCTGCTATCTTTAATTACAGCATGAAATTGTCTCTCTTTTTAATGGAATACTGTTATTCCATAAATGCATATTATATGCTTTCTTTTTGGGAGAAAGAGGCTGTTGTCAGTCAACCATACAGTATTTGGAATGAAATCCTTTTCTTGTCTAATAGTAGAAGTTAATAACTTTGATGAACCATTTCCAAATCTGTAATATCTATATGTCATATAAATTATATGCTCATCTTTGATATAGGTCTTCTCACTATATTTTAAAGGAAGGAAATAGTTTAATTATCGATAAGTTAGTTAAATAACTAACTTAGTAAGTTGTCTATTATGGCAACAATTAGACTAAATTGAGGATTGGATGCTGTGGTTTCAGCACCAATGAGATGAACTTGTAGAACAGATGGCACCAAATTTTGCTTCAATCAATCTAATACCATGCAAAATGCCAGCAATTTCTGAAGCATCTTTTACAAGAACAGTATAGAAATACTCCAAGTACTAATTAGTTGAGAAGACTTCTTAAACTGTGAACAAAGCTACTGATGTGTCATACACTGAATGTCATTGATTAGGTATAATTGTATAATTATCTCAACTAAAAATAATGGAAGCTAAAAAGAAGCATTGAAATAGATTTTAAATGTGGGAGAAATCAGTCAACATCTGTTAAAAATATTAGTTATAGTGACAGTTTGCCAAATCTTTTTTTTTTTAATTTCTTCAATACAGAAGCTTTCTGTCCCTCACAAAAACCCAAATATTCTGGAAAATGCTCTAAAGAAGAGTTTGGAATAATCTGAGCAGCAAGCAAACTGCCCAAACAGCAGAGAAACAAAAGGTAAGGTCCTAATTGACAAGATGATTTTGGAAAAATGCAAGAGAAATAAGACCAACTTGAATGCAGTTTGGATTGGTTACAAAAAGGCATTTGACTCCCTACCACATGACTGGATAATTAAGAGCCTAGAAAAAACATCAGCTTTGTGTGAAGACCAATGGCACAATGGGAAGACATTGTTTTCTTGGTCAATGGTGGTAAATTGAAAGAGGTTATCAAAAGAGGAATATTTCAAGGAGACTCGCTATCACCACTACTGTTTGTCACTGCATTGATTCCTCTGTCAACAATACCAAACAAGACAGGCCATGGCTATCAAACTTCAAAAACATCTATAAAGATGTAACACCTCCTTTACGAGGACAATCTACTACAAAAGCAGCTTTACTTGGAACACCTTACATCACGGGTGTCAAACTCGAGGTGTCACATTGCCATCATGTGACATTTCATGATGTTTCCCCCCTTCATGAAGCTGGGGTGGGGGTGGCAGCAGGTGACACATCTGGTCCACGGGCTGCCAGTTTGACACCCCTGCATTACAACTACACCTTTAACACCATCAAACTGCCTATCTTAGGGCCTTAGAAAGGACTTGACATGTAGATATAAATGTCAAATTTAATCCTAACATCTGGCTGACTCTGTGACCAATCTTAATTCCTCATCATTCTGATTTTCTTGATTGTGCTTTTCAGCATGCTTTGGTGTATTTTAAAAATAATAATAAAATAATTGTTTTCCTTTTGCTACAATAATCCAAATGGATTATGCGATTATATCACAGAATTACATAAGCATCACCAAACCAAATGAGAATAGTTGCAACCCTTTCTAATTTTTTTTTTTCTGGAGGAAGGAGAAAGACTACAACCTACTTTTCAGGTCCACTGAATCAAGAATATATTTCTCAGGAGTCATCAGCTTTAGTGATTGAATGGAAAATCAAAGTCAAAAATATAGCTTGAATTACAAGGGAATCATTGGCTCAGTAACAATTTTGAACAGATGTAATATGCTTTGACCGCAAAAGACAACTGAACTCATAAAAGCATTTTCCTAAGACTGCGAAGTTCAGTCACAACTTCATCAGATTTCCTGGACAATCCCAGTTATCTATTTGTTGAGCTACAACCAGGGAGAACTAGATTCTCCCTAAGTTCTCCCTTAGTCATGCAGACTCTCACAGACTCTAACTCTCAGGCTTGCTGTTCTGTGGGTACAAATAAAGAGAAGTCCCCATATAACACTTTACAGGTAAAAGGTGGGATAGAAATCTGACAAACTGAATGGATTAATGTGTGGGTGGGATGGATCAGTGGTGGAATTCTACTGGTTCGGTCACTCCAATGATCATCTGTGAATGAACCAGTTCACTCCGACGATCAGCTGCTGGGCCCTTCCATCTGTCCCAGCTCTATACTGACCTTTATTTCCTGCTTTTCAACCTCAACTGCTTCGCGAAGCACAGTAGATTGCCGTGGGTCAGCTGTTGAAGACACAGGGAGAGTGCAGGATTGCAGGAGAAGGTTAATAGGAAACCCTCTGCATGTACGTACGCATGCAAAGTGTGTCCACCAAGCCACGCCCACAGAACCAGCGGTAAAAAAATTGAAACCCACCACTGGGATGAATGGATAAATAGATGGATAGATGGGTAAATAGATGGATAGATATAGATAGATGATAAATGATAGATGATGGATGGATGGAGGGATGGGTAGATGGACAGATAGAAAGATAAGAGAGAGAGAGAGATTAAACATACATGGGATTATATTGCTATTGCATGAGGGTTTCCATGCAAACAACCTCATTTCTGAGTGTCTCTCATATTCTAAGCCAAAGCCTTTTAGAGCAGATTTCCAACTACTCTATAACTACTTTAATGTTCACTGGGTTTTCAGTTAAAGTGGAAGCATCATCGTGAATGTGTACACCTCAGATCATGTGGGAAGATCACTGAAAGAACCTCACCAAGCCCTTGAATGGACACTATGCCTCAGTGCTGGAGATTTCAATGCATGCTTTCAATGCATTTTGTGGAGCGCCCCTCCAAATCGCTCCTCCTGTATTGTGACCAGCAGCCATAATGGCTAATTTGGTCAGTGGCTGCACCACCTGTTTTCCAAGCCCCAAAGGGTCCCTGGCTCTTCCCAAAAGATTTTAACTGAGGGATAAGCATTCCATTTATTTATTTAAAAAAATTCATAGTTACCCATCTTAGAGCACAACTCTGGGGTGGCTCATATCAATAAAACTACAAATACACACACACACACAAAAAAAAATCCCCTAAAAACAACATTAAAACTAAGTATCTCAAGTTATTCTCTTGAGCTGCTCCAGCAACCCTCCATTTTGAGTAATAAAATGGTTTTATTTTAGAAAGAGTGAGCTGTGGAGCAAAACATTACATGTTCAGATTTTAATCTGATTGTTGCTTTTTCCTTATTTGTAAGTGAAACTTTGATCTTGTAATAGAGCACTGTTTTTCAACATCGGCCACTTTTTGCCAAGTGGACTTCAACATCCAGAATTCTCCAGTCAGCATGGTGGGCTGGGGAATTCTGGGAATTGAAATTCACATGGCTTAAAGTGGCTGAAGTTGAGAAACATTGACATAGACCGTTCTCTTTCCATCCCTCCGTCCCTCCGGCTCACTCTCCCCCCTCTCTCCCTCTCTCCCCCTCTCTCTTTACACACACACACACACACACACACACACACACACACACACACACACAAACACAACTTCTTTCTTCATGGAGAATATTTCTACTTCCCTCTGTCTAATTTGATACATGGGCTCATATATCCTCAAATACAGATTTACCATCTCAGAATTAGAACTGCTCCAATGCCCTGACATTGTATGTGCATAATAGCTTTAATATTTATACATTGTTCATATGAAATATTATTGTTGTTGTTGCATTTGATTATACACATTATCAACTGCTTAGAGTCCAGTTGGTCTCGGGCAAGGAAGAACTGGGAAAAAGAATTGCAAAGGAATATTATTATTTGGGGGAAAGAAACAGACATACTTTCTATTTGCTTACTTAAAAAGTTTCATAGCAATTCAGCACAAAGGACCTTTGTCTAACCTACAGCATAACTCAATATTTGTCAAAAGCCTTCTTGACTAATGCCTCGTCAAATGTGCTTCTAGCAGTAAAAAGAAATTAGGTATATAGACAGATCAGTCATTCAAACAAGGCTGCAAAAATTACTTCCCTTGTCCCACATTTAAACTGCCAAAAAGAAGAGAGAGAGAAAGAAACCCACCTTTGAAGCTTTTCTATTTCCTGGAATCGGATTTTAAATTATTTCAAAGCTTGATTCAAAATATTACTTTCTCACCTAGCCATATCTGTACTTCATAAATTGATGGAAAAAACAGTAGGGTCTTACCCACTTTTTCTGATCACTTTTTTATCCTAGATAAAAATCTGAACAAAGGAAATTATTGGGCAAGTCACATTGGTGTATATACCGTATTTTCCGGCGTATAAGACGACCGGCGTATAAGACGACCCCCTAATTTTATAGTTAAAACATAGGTTTAGGCCTATATTCGCTGTATAAGACTACCCTCCCACTTCCGAGGCAACACCAGTTCTTTTTTAATTAAAAAGCCTGCTTGGATTGGCTGAGTTAGAGAGACGGTCCGAGCAGCCTTGCAGTGATTGGTGCAGGATCGAGTTGGAAAATTCGTTTGCATGCATAAAAAGCCTGCTTGGATTGGCTGAGTTAGAGAGGCGGTCCGAGCAGCCTTGCAGTGATTGGTGCAGGATCGAGTTGGAAAATTATACTCGGCGTATAAGATGACCCCCGATTTTTGGTTGACTTTTTTTCGTTTCAAAAGTAGTCTTATACGCCAGAAAATACAGTAGTTATTTGTGTGCTGCTGTCTACAGTATCCTGCAAAGCTACTTGACAATTGTTAAAGGTCAGGGAATGGGAAAGCTGGGAACTTGGGGATAAACCCAGAGTTTTTACCTGAGGAACAGACACCCAGGCTCAAATCATCCTACTTTGGCCACATACAGCATCCAATTTTGGTCACCACGATATAAAAAAGATGTTGAGATGCTGGAAAGAGTAGAGAGAAGAGCAGCAAGATTAGGGGCCTGGAGCAGGGGTGTCAAACTCAATTGTATTGAGGGCCACATCAGGATTGTATTTGACCTTGGAAGTGGGGTACAGGTGGGCATGTCCAGGGTAGACGTGGCCATCTTGACATCATTCATGTCAGGGGCACCTGTAGTAGCCCAGGTGGGTCTGGGGGGTATCCTCCTACAGCCCTCTGCCAGTGAAAATGGAGCCGGGGACCCCAAACTCCTTTTCACTGGCAGAGGCACCACGGGCCAGTCCTTCACTATTTCAAGGGAGGCCCCACGGACCAGATCTAAGCACCAAGTGGGCCGGATCCAATCCCGGGACCTTGAGTTTGACCTGGCCTTATCTTGGAGGATAAAACATATGAAGAATGGTTGCAGGAATTGGGTATGTCTAGTCTACTGAAAAGAAGGAGTGCAGGAGATAGATAGCAGTGTTCCAGTATTTGAGGGGCTGCCACAAAGATAAGAGGGGCAAAATATTTTCCCAAACACCAGAAGGCCAGACAAGAAACAAAGGATGGAATCTAATCAAGGAAGAAGCAGCCTAGAGCTAAGAAGAAATTTCCTAAAAGTGAGAACAATTAATCAGTGCAGCAGATTGCCTTCAGAAGTTGTGGGTGCTCCAACACTGGAGGCTTTTAAGAAGAGACTAGACAACCATTTGTCTGAAATGGTATAGAATATTCTTGCCAGGGCTTCAGCATCCACCCCTATTCAAATCATGAGTCTCTAGTTGCATCTCTCAGAGAAAAAAAAAACAAGATTTATTAGGTGTGACCATGCCGGCATTATCTAAGTGCAGCTGACTCTGAGACACACCACTCATTTCACCCTTGACTTTGGTCTTCCCCCCACCCCCTGGATGTATATTCTCCAATGGGACACATCCATAGGCAAGAGTCATCAATCTCTCCAGTAAGAGAGTCATCAAATGCTCTCCAGTAATAATCTTGCTCGCCAGATGCTTTAGCTGCCAAGGTGATTATCTGAGGCATTTAAGGAATGCACTTCTTCCCCCACTCCCTTTCTAAAGTCAACTCTAAAAGACCAGAGAAATATTTTTAAGTTGACACTTCTGCTTGAGCAGAGGGTTGAACTAGAATGAACTCCAAGTTCTCTTCCAACTCTGTTATTCTATGGTCTATGTACATTATGCAAAAACCTAGTCCTTAGATAGAGAGAGTTAGAATGGTGATGGATGCAGCATTGGGAGAACACATTGGAAAGAAATTATCATGGAGAAAAATCTATGTGTTCATAAGAGTTAAAAATGACTTGATAGCACATAATCAATCAATCAATACTTAATTGAAGAAAGGGAAACTATTTCTGGAGCTGATTGAAGATAGAGGCCCACTTGCATAAAATATATACATTTTTATTTATATATAATTGTACATTTAGAAAATGTTATTATGATATTAATAGATATGAAAACATTTGCACTGCTGTAGAAGAACATTTTTGGCAGGTTGCATAGTTAACTGCTTGGTTCCCAATTTAAGAAAAATGTACTGATGGTCCACATCAATACCTCAGATTTACAAATGGATCATGACTGGATATCCTTCCCTAGAGTATAAATGATACTCCCAGGAGATCCAGCTAGCCAGTAAGATTTTGAATGACACATCACCTCCTTTGCCAAACTGTAGCCCTAGTTTTTTACATTCCTCCTATCAGCTATTTAATGACAGTGATATGCAGGAAAACAAAACAAAGCAACAGCTTTTCTACCAATTCTATCTCATTCTATTTGAGGAAAATGAAGCCTACTTAACAAAATAGATTTAATGGGTCAGGGAATTCCTTAGAAAAGTCCTGCCACCAAAAAACAAGCTTTTCAGAACTCCGTCTCCTAAATATCACAGAGATTTGGGTTACTGGTATATTCAGTGTGGTGGAATTCAAATTGGTTTACCACCAGTTCGGTGGCTGTGGCTTGGTGGGCATGCTTTGTGCGTGCACACATGCTTTGAATGTGCATGCAGACTTTCTCCTGCACTCTCCCTGTCTCTTCAACAGCTGACATGTGGTGATCCGCTGTGTTGCGTGATGCAGCTGAGCATCAAAAGCAGGAAATAAAAGTCAGTATAGAGCCGGGGTGGGCAGGTGGGCCCAGGAGCTGATTGTTGGAGCGAACCGGTTCACTCCCAGATGATCTTTGGAGCTACCAGTTCATCTGAACCAGGCCAAACGGGTAAGAATCTCACCCCTGGGTATATTCTCCTGGGAGAACGACATGGCAGCCTAGTGGTGAAGACACTCATCTCCCACTCAGAAGAGTATAATCCTAGGTAACAGCAAATATTTCTCTCTCAGGATGCAAAGAAAATGCTGTGAACTCTGCATGGCATCAGGAAGGGCATCCGGTCAGTAAATGCTCAGCTCCAACTGGTCTCTCAGATTCTCCTCTGAATTAAGGTGTTACAGAGTCCTAATAAGGAATAAATTCTCCTGAAAGCTCCCCATTAAGTGGGTTGAGTAAAGAAGTCACTCCTTCAAGTTTACAAAGAGTGCCTTCCACTAATGGAGAAAGGACTACATAAGGAGATTATGTATGTGTTTCCTTGAAAATGCCATCACTTAATGGCACATGGGCTATTTTTAGGGCAATGTTTTAGAAAAAGCCTGGCCATATCCAAGATGAAAAATAAATAAGATTTATGAATTTATGATGAGTTGATGATGCTAACTACAGAAAAACAAACAGCACAAATAAAGGGAGGAAGAGGCAGCCTGAGTAAATGTATGCTCAATTCTTGAATCTGAGAACAGTAAGTCATCCGATGCCAACACAATTATATATTTTGTAAATAAATTTAAACCAAGGGCAACATTTCAATGTGACTGCTTCTGGAACAAAATCCAAGGACAACAAACAAAAGAAAGGAATCTGGCAGCCAATAGATTATAAACTTGCTCCCTTTTACAAAATAAATTGATTTCCACTCACTTCCCCCACCTCCTTCCATCATTCCAGGTCTCCAAACTAGCATTTCTGGAAATGGATTCCGAAGTCTTTGGAGTACAAATTGAGCTGGAGGCTTTCTAGTAAAAAGTCTTCAGTCCAAGGGAAAAGAGCTTTAATAAACTGCAATGGCTAATAGGAAGAACATTGCACTTAATGCTTTGTAACTCATGAAAATTGAAAAGGAGGATTCCCTAATGACACACTTGCAAAATAGAGTTGTGCCACTTCTCTAATGAGGTCATTCACAGCCGATGAATTGTCAGCCTGGAATGGTGGCCCAGGCCTGCTTTCTCCAGAGAACTCAATTCCTATGAAAGACGTCTTCATCATTGACCCTTCAGGCTCAGTGGTTCCATTAAAGCCTGGCCTGGGCTCAACTGGACCCCTACTCTGCCTCTTTTCCTCTCCCCTCCCAAAAGAAATTTAAATGCCAAGCTTATCTTCATCTTCTCCGAAATTGCTTTACTGTCTGGTAAGAATAAGAAAAAAATAGGTGGTAATAAAAGAGGTGGCAATAGATAAGCCAGTTTGGTGTAGTTGTTAATGTGCTGCCCTAGAAATCAGGAGACTGTGAGTTTTAGTCTCACCTTAGGAATGAAAGCCTGCTGGGTGACATTGGGCCAATCACCAGGAGATGGTGAGTTGTAGTCCTGCCTTTGCTATGAAAGCCTACTGGGTGACTTTCGGCCAATCACTCTGTCTCAGTCAAACTTACCTCAGGGCTGTTTGTTCTGAGGAAAACAGGAGTAGGTGGTCATATTAAGCATGTTCACCACCTTGAAATGCTTCTAAAATAATAAAGGTGAGATAAAACTCCAATAAATAAATAGGTGAAGAGCAATGGGAGGGACAGAAAGACAAGGAGCACGAAAGAGTTCAAATGAAAGGAGAGAAGCGCTGTATAGGCACCTTGGATCTGGTCTACAAAATCTACATGATCAGGAAATTGCAGCCAAGAATGACAGCTACCTGTATCTCTTTCCTGCCATGTATACAGTCCTCCTGGTTTTTACAGACCAGCTCTGGCATGCTGTGTGTTGAATTGTGCACTATGTGGTATGGCTCTCAACCTGTGGTCCAGAGATCCCTGGAAGGAGGGTTGTGATGTCATCACAGGGAGTCCACAAAGGCTTGAAGAAATGTTATGATTTAAAGTTAAATCTTGAGGATCCTTGGCCACAAAAAAAGTATTTAAAGGGGGTCCATGGTGAAGAAAAGTTTGAAAACTACTGTGGTATGCTATGTGTTGAAACTGAAAGACTGTGGCATAAACCAGCCATGGTTATTGGCACATTGGGTGCCATACCAACAAATTTTGGACAGCATGTGGAAAATCTGAGCACTGACAATATTTCCTCCTGTCAATTGCAAAATTGCTTGGATCTGCACATATACTACACCAATACATTACCCACATCCTAGGTTCTTGGGAAGAACTTAATGTGTATGAAGGCTAAGATCAGCTAAAGAACTGGCTGATGTGATTAAAATTGTTTTATGCATAATAATAATAATACCTCGAGACGTTGGCATTAAGTCACCTCAAGCAAATCATATGGGGAGTAAGCACAATGACGGGTCCTTGGTGTTTTCTGAACTTGGTTGTTTTCTTGGAGATACTTCATTACCCAAACTAGGTAACACCCTGAGTGTGCTGACCCTTCATTTCAACCCTGAGCTACAAATATTCTTCTTTATCAGAAAGCACACTGCATGGCTCAGTGGTGGGATTAAATTTTTTTTACTACCGGTTCTGTGGGCATGGGTTGGTGGCCATGGCAGGGGAAGGATACTGTAAAATCTCCATTCCCTCCCCATTCCTGTGGGAAACTTCCTGCAAAATCCCCATTCTCTCCCCACCCCACTAACCTGCTTTCCAGCTCCGTTCTCCTGTGCAGGGCAACAAAAGGGAAACCCAGCCAATCAGCTGGGACTCGGGAGGCAGAGAATAGATGGGGGCAGAGCCAGGCAGAGGTGATATTTACCAGTTCTCCGAACTACTCCAAATTTCCGCTACTGGTTCTCCAGAACTGGTCAGAACCTGCTGAATACCCACCTCTGGCATGGTCCTTCCAGAAAGTATGATCAATACATATTTGGTCTTGCTTTGGCTCTATCTATGTTGCTAGATTTCAATGGGAGAAAGTCGATCACAGATAGCCAAAGAGAAATTCCCTCTTGCCTATAACTTGAAACATCATAAATGGCTTTATGAAGTTCATTGGTCCATCTAATACAGCATTCCCAGCTCATCCGTTCCTAAACACAATAACAAGGGGGCATAACATGTTGCAATACCACAATTCATGTCCCACCCTTTTGTATTTGTATTACAAAGACGCACACAGAGACGTAAAGGCTGGAGTTTGTGTGGTTATATTGTAGCACAGGTTTAGTCCCTTGCCATGAGCCTTCTTTTTAGCCACAACAATCCAGGAGGAAAAAGTTAAGAGTCTTCCTTAAGAAAGCTGGAGAAGTTGGCAACTGAACCAAAGACTTTTATGCACAGAAAACACCTGTCCTATCACTAATCTTTCCATCCCAAGTGATGCAATGGATAATTTCCCATGCTGTGGCCTTAAAAAGAGAGACTCTAAAATGAGATGCGGATAAAACAAGGAAATGATCAATGGATAGAGATTTCTAGAGAAAAAAAGGTTAATTAAATCTTTTGGTGGCTTATGGTTGAGGAACCACTTCCACACAATGTAAACATCTAAAGTGCTCTTTTCTGAGTTCCATTTACCTACGTGGCATGTGGGAATTGAAGCCTATAATAAATCATGGCTCTGCTTCTACAGAAGGTAGCAATGCTGCAAATGTATAGTGGTTGACCTGCAAATAAATCTTGTGTGGCAGGCATGGCCACTATTGCTGCCTACATTAACTACAACCATTTCCCTCCCTCTCTCTCCCTCCCTCCCTCCCCCTCTCTCTCTTTCACTCACTCTCTCCTCATTCCCTGTTTACACTCAACAAAAATACAAGTAGTTCTTACCTTACAATAGTTCATTTAGTGACCATTCAAAGTTACAGTGGGCTGAAAAGCATGATTTTTCACAGTTAAAGACCTTTTCAGTATCCCGATGATCATGGGATCAAATATTCAGATGCTTGGCGACTGGTTCGTATTTATGACCGTTGCTGTGTCCCAAAATCATGTCATTTCCTTGCACGATCTTCTGACGAATAAAGTCAATGGGGAAACTAGATTCACTTAACAACTGGGTTACTACCTTATCAGCTGCAGTGTTTCACATAACAACTGAGGGAAGAAAGGTTGCAAAATGGGGCAAAATTCATTTAACGAACGTCTCACTTAACAACAGAAATGTTGAGCTCAATTGTGGTTCTAAGTCAAGGACTACCTGTATATAGAACACAATAGTATTATTAGGAGAGATTCCAACATAAATCTCTGTGGGCTAGACATTTGCAATGCTTTTTCAATCCACGGAGAGAGCATAGACCAAAAGTAATTATTTCTTATCCATTGCACCATCTCTACTAAAGGTCAACGGCCGTGGCCATTACTGAAATTGCTCTCTCGCACACTCACCTAAGATACATATGCTACCTTGGGTATAGTTATAACTGATGACAAGAAGTTCCAATTGCTGAAGAGTTATATTAAAATGTAGGTAATATTTGTGTGTGGCAATAAGAGATAGACCCAAAGAAAGTTGCAAAATTTTTTGCCTTAATTGAGGCTGGTTTAAGAAGAAAGAAAGGTCAGGGTGGGTACTCATGCATGAGAGTGACAGAACTGAATCAAAACAACTCAGAATTTCTCCTATAAACATTTTCATCTGTTTTCAATTTATTAGCGCTCTCCCTGGAAAAGGTAACTTCTTAATTTACCTGGCCCTCACCTTCATTTGACCTTCATTCCTTCTGTGAGGATATCATGCCATTCTGTGAGACCCTCAGGCTACATCAAATTATTTGCAACTCTTCTAGGAAGGAAAGTCAGCCAAGATGGAAGGAAACAAGCACTCCAAAAGAACTGTCCACCTGATTTTCCCATAGGGTCAATTGGGGTGGGTGACAGCGGTGGGATTCAAACAATTTTACTATTGGTTCTGTGGGTGTGGCTTGGTGGGCGTACCAGGGGAAGGATACTGTAAAATCCCCATTCTCTCCCCATTCCTTGGGGAAAGTTACTGCAAAATCCCCATTCCCTGCCCACCCCACTAACCTGCTTTCCAGTTCTGTTCGCCTGTGCAGGGTAACAAAAGAAGACCCAGCCGAACAGCTGGGACTCGGGAGGCAGAGAAGAGATGGGGGTGGGGCCAGTCAGAGGTGGTATTTGCCGGTTCTCTGAACTACTCAAAATTTCCGCTACCGGTTCTCCAGAACTGGTCAGAATTTGCTGAATATCACCTCTGGTGGGTGAGTTTCTTTTCCTTCGGCAGCCTTTAGTCACATCCAAGCCATTTTTAATCCAATCTTCCTTTTGTTTCTCACTATCAGCCTGCAACTCCAAATTTCATCCCACCCACCCTGAGTTTGCAGAGCAGGGGTGTCAAACTCAAGAGTGCTTAGATCTGGCCCACAGAGTCACCCTGGAAACAGTGAAGGAATGGCCCGCAATATCTCTGCCAGGAAAAATGCCTGCATGTGGCATGTAGTAACAGTGCATTTTCAGCCGCAATGGCCTCTTACAGCCTGCTGTCAGTGAAAATAGAGCCGGGGGAGGCCGTCGCAGCCAAAACTGGGGCCCAGGCAGGTCACACGCAGCCTCCTCAGGCTCCATTTTTGCTGGCAAAGGGCTGCAGGAGGCAGGTGAAAATGGAGCCTTCACGAGTGACATCGAGCTGGCCATTCCCATCCTGTACATACCCACCCTGAATATGCCTTTCCTGCCCATATGAGGTCAAACCAGGGGTGGGATTCTACCTGGTTGGATGAGTTCTATAGAACCGGTTGTTATGATTCTGCCCAGTTCAGAGAACCGGCAAATCATGCTACTGGCTGGCCCCTCCCCTCCCTGCCCACTCACTCCTTACCTCACATGCACGCCATCAAACTTGCCTGCTAAGTTGCTAGTTTTACTTTTTCCCCCACAACCATCAGCTGTTCTTCTGTGCTGGGAGATTTATATCAGCTAGAAAGCAGGAAATCATTGGATTTCTTGCTTTCTAGCTAATCTAAAAGCAGAGCTGAACCTTCCTTAGGACTGAAGCTTCTATTTTTCAGTGCAGACTCAGGCAGCAGATTGCAGAAAGATAGATCTCGGAGTGAATCTGTGATTCTGTGAGCAACTCAATCTGCCTGCCTGCTTTGCCTGCTTTTGGGTAAAAGTTGCTTTTTTAATAAATAAAATCAATATTTACATAAATATTTACAATATTTACATACAAGCCACGCCCAGCCAATCACATGACCAAGCCATGCCCAGTCAGCAAGCTAAACCCAGCCAGTCACATGACCACCAAGTCACACCCACAAATTAAGCCACGCCCACACAACTGTTTGTTAAGAAATTTGAATCCCACCCGTGGGTCAAACACAATGCTGATGCAGCCCTCAATAAAATTGAGTTTGATACCTCTGTCCCAGAGTATTGACCTGAAAAGAAAACAAACACTGTACAAGTATTCCTTGACTTATAGTAGTTCATATAGTGACCGTTCAAAGCTACAACAGCACTTAAAAAATTGACTTATGACCATTTTCCACACTTGCGATCGTCGCAGCATTTCCATGGTCACATGATTAAAATTCAGAGGCTTGGCAACTGGTTCATATTTATGACGGTGGCCGTGTCTTGGGGCCATGGGATGAGCTTCTGCGACCTTCTGACAAGCAAAGTCAATGGTGAATCCAGATTCACTTAGCAACCAGGTGACTAACTTAACAAATGCAATGATTCACTTAACAAATGCAATGATTGGCAAGAAAAGTCATAAAACGGGGCAAATGTTTCATTTAGCAGCACAAATTTTGGGCTCAGTTATGGTCGTAATTCGAAGGCTACTTGTATTGGAAAGAATCTAAGAATGGTTCTTCTATGTCTATCTATCCATCCTTTCAATCGTTCATACACATCCACCCACACAAATGGGACACAATTTGGCATAGCAGTTAAAGAGCTGGACTAGAAGTTGCAAGACCAAGAGTCTTGCCTGATGCAAACAGGTAGTGGGGTGACATTACAGATGCTTTACAGATAATCAGAGTTGGAAGGGACCTTGTAGGTCACCTAGTCCAACCTCCCGCCCAAGTGGGAGACCCTACAGCATTTCTGACAAATGGCAGTCTAATCTCTTCTTCAAGATCTCAAGTGATGGAGCTCCCATAACTTCCGAGGACAAGCTGTTCCATGGGTTGATCGTTCTCACTGTCAGAAAGTTTCTCCTTATTTCCAGGTTGAATCTCTCCTTGGTCAGTTTCCATCCATTATTCCTTGTCTGGCCTAGAGGTGCTTTAGAAAATAGGTTGACCCCTTCCTCTCTGTGGCAACACCTCAAATATTGGAAGACTGTTATCATGACTCCCCTGGTCCTTCTCTTCACTAGACTAACCATGCCTAGTTCCTGCAACCGTTCTTCATATGTTTTAGTCTCCAGTCCCCTAACCATCCTGGTTGCTCTTCTCTGTACTTTTTCTAGTGACTCAATGTCTTTTTTTATGGTGACCAAAACTGGATGCAGTACTCTAGGTGTGGTATTACTAAGGTTTTATAGAATGGTGTTAGTACCTCACTTGATCTCGATTGTATCCCTCTGTTAATGCAATTTAGGATTGCATTAATTTTTTGGGCTGCTGCTGCACGCTGCTGGCTCATATTTAACTGGTTGTCTACTTTCAGCTATTCTCTCCCAGCCCTAGTCCAGAGAGCTGAAAAACATTTACTAACCTACAGTTACAGTGGGCAGATGTATTATACTATGATCCTTCTCCTGCAGTGGATTGATTCATGCTGATATTAATAATGCCAAATGGTTTCAGAAAGAACATTTTCAACTTCTCAAAACTATTTTTCTTATGAACTCATCCTCCTCTCCAACATATTCTGCACATAGCTTTAAGCAATGTATAGGTATTAAGATGTTTAATTTAACATGACTCCCCAAATTTTTTAAGTCTATAAGATAAAGATAGAGCCAGAAAGATGAAACTTCAAAATCTTGGAAGGTTATGTTGAGAGAACTGTCACTGATAGAGCTTTAAAGTGTTTTACAAAAAACAACAACAACTGCAGAATCCTTTTCTCAATGATACAGAAACATTAATATATTAGACTTAGACTTTGAATGTACACTAATCAGAATACATTAAAATGAAATTTCACTTCATATAGCTCTCAAAGGATTTCCACCTCCAATATACACTACATAAACATGACAAAATAAATAATTAACTACAAAATTATGCATATATCCACATATATTATAAGTCACAGAGAAACAACAGTCTAGTTTGGATGTTACATGTACCTGGTGAGAAAACGAATCCTGCGAGTTTACCAGACAGATGGCATAGGGAACAAAGCTGTTACAGAATCTAGAAGTCCTGCTAGAAATACTTTGAAATGGAGGGAAATAACAGAAACAGACCGTGAAGTGGTGTGTGGGGTCTCTAACAATGCTTTGAACTCTAAGCACATAGCGCTTATAAGCAGTATCCTGAGTAATGGGAAGTGAGCTTCCTAGAATCTTCTCAGCTGTCCTCACCACTCTCTGTATGGACTTTCTATCCGAGGCACTGCTACCATCAAACCAAACAGGGATGCAGTTTGTTAAAATGCTCTCAATCGTGCCTCCATAAAAAGTGGCCAGGATAGAAGCAACGAGCAACCAGGATAAGAGCAATGAGAAATATTTCAGGTATGAAATCAGAAACATAGAAATGCAATTTCCAGTTCTTTCCCAAGTGTCTGATAAGATGCTAAAAATCACTCCTTAACCTCATGCTGAACTGATCCAGGGTTTGCATTTTTGAAATGCAGGTTTATAAGCAGGGAGTACATTGTTCCCACCCTCTTACGGTATTATGAAATGTTTTCCAAATGCATTTTGTTTCAAAACCAGCAGTTTGAGAAATTATAGTAGATTTCTGCAGGGCTGAAAAGAAGTATAATTGGATTGTAGCCAAGGACTGAACCTGTTTTCTTTTATTTTTAAAAAAGAATTTAGAATGCTTTGCATACATTTTGCTCAACAATATTTTCATTAAGGATTTACTGTGGTGCTGTAAAATCTCCGGCTAGACTAGAGGGAGATGTTAAGAGGGAGTTGAGCTTAGAGTCCTTACACAGGAGAAAATGGTGCAGTCCTGAACTCCCCCAGAATCTCTGAAGCTTTATCTGTCCATTCCCAAGAGCAGGAGTGGGATTCAAAAATCCCAGCCACCAGTTCACTGCCCAGTGTCTGGGTGGGCATAGCCATGGTGGACATGGCATAGTGGAACTTCCGGGAGGGCCGTTTTCGCCTTCCTGAGGGTCCAGAGCTTCCCTCAGGCCTATGGGAGGTCAAAAATGGCCTCTCTGGGCTCTGGAGGCCCTCCGAAAGCCAGAAACAGGTCTGTTTCCACACTTCCGGAAGGCCCATTTTCCCCCCTCCTGGAGCCTCCATGTGGACCCTGCACTTATCTGCATTGAAAATAGGCCATATGGAGACTCCTGGGAGGGGAAGGGCTGAGTGGGTGGGGCCAGCCAGTTGGTTCAAATACTGGTTCGGTGAACCAGATGCAAATTTAACATCCAGTTCACCCGAACCAGTCCGAAGCGGTAGAATCCCATCCCTGCCCAAGAGTATACAGTCAACCCGGAAGCAAACCAGGCTGAGGCCATCTTGGAGGGTTAAGAGTTGCCGCAAGGAAGAAGAAGGGATGAAATAAGATAGCTGGGGGTTTGTAGTCAAAAAGTTTTGTTTTTCCTGTGGGAACCAAGGACATTCCAACAGATGGCTGGAGAGAGGAGGAGTGGAGTAACCAAGCAACCGGTCAGCACCTCTATTGAACAATGTGACTGATGACTTGGGGGGGAAAAGAAACTTTCACTTTTTAATCTGGTGAAAACCGTGGGAACTTTCAGAGTCGGTTTTCACCAATTGTGCCAATATGATGTATCCAATAAATCATTCCTCAAGGAATCTACCTGTCTCGGCATTCTTCTTTCAATGGGTGCATTATTACTCAGAACGCTGACATATACAGTCAATCTGATGAGATTCCTATAACATAGGTGACTGACAACAAGATTTCTTCTTGAGACTATTCACAAGTGGTTCTGGTTGTTTGTGCTTGATGGACAGAGTGTTCATCTGTTCAAATTTTTGGAAGTTCAATTTAGGGAGCACTGGCTGTTCTATTTTAATGCTGTCTTAAACACTTATTTCAAGGCACGGAAAGGACTTTTGCCCTGGAGAATATAAGCAATTTGTGCAAGTCAGGCAATATCAGGTGTGAGTCATCGGTTCTATTCTATTCAAGTCAGCAATCCAATTTGATTCAGACTTGTAAATTGATCCCCCCCCCCAAAAAAAATCACTTCCATTCAATCTGTACCTTCAAAGTGAACAGCCAAATTGAATTGATTTGAACTTCTGATTTTAAAAAGTTCTGTGCAAGCACTGTGTCTGTGTCTGAAGTGTCTGAACTGATTCAGTTCAAATCATTTAAAATTTCAGATTTGATTCGACAAATCAAACCCCCGGATAAAATATTTATGCTTTAGAAATAAAATGTAGACTATCAATTTTTCACTAAAAACATGGCGTTTGTAGTCCTAGTAGGATAATGGGCAGCACATACTTATCCCATTTTAACTGAACGATTGTTTATTCATTTGATCCAATTTTTCTGGATCTGCTTGACACAATGAAACATAACTTAACTGTATAAGCTGGTTTTGCATTTCTGCTAGGTTAATTTACAATTGGTTAGTTTATGAATGACCTGTTCTGTATCAATCAGCATGTCATTTTATAGTAAAATATATCGCTGTGCAATAGGAGAATTTCGATTAAAGTTCCTCACAAAATGAGAGGGGGAGAAAAAAACCAAAAGCATTTTCTGAAGGAAAAACAAACAAACCCACTCTCGTTTCCCTCAAAACTCCCCAGAAAATAACACATTGGCCACCTGAATATGGTACTGTCCAATGGTACTCTCCAAAAATAACAGAATAGAGTCATCAACCTATGGAAGCGAACAAGGCAAATCCACAGAGTATCGTTTTTATGCTGTTTTCTTTTTTTCCAATATGTTAACACATCCCCACTGCCCTCACCCCAACCCCTTGCTGGAATGGCTGAAGTATGGTATAGTGAAATAGGACTGCGGTTCAGGTTTTACAACTCCAGTGAACTCTGTGTAAAACAATTTGCTCATTCCTAATGTCCTTTCTGTTGTTATCAATACAAGCGTGCAAGCACACATGCACACACACAGAGAGAGAAACAAGTATAGATTTATAAGAGAGAGAGAAAAAAAGAAAGAAAGAGAACTACTATAGATTTATGAGAGAGAGAGAGAGAGAGAAAGGAAGGAAGAGAGAACTAGTATAGATTTATAAGAGAGAGTTAGATGCAAAGCCACCAACACAAAGAAGGAAACTGTTCCATTGTGATGGTAAATAAAAACTCAGAGAAAAGAAATGGCTTTTTCTGGGCCTTTGTATTTTGCACAGTGGGGAGGGGGAGATAAGGGGGTCCCTTTATCTACCCTGCAGAACAAAGGTAGCCTGAGAACTAAGAATAGAAGCAAAAGGGATAATGCCAACTTCAGCCTGATCAAGATTCCTTTTTTTTTTTTTTTAAGCCCGCTGTTTCAATCATGCTTTTAGTTTGACTGGCAAGGGAGATTTCTCCCCAGCGATTAGTGGTCAGCAGAATGTGATCAGAATGAAAAGGGTGGAGGAAAGACTGGCTGCATCTCTTTTATTGATCTGGCTACGAAGCAACATGGCATCAAGCCATCCCGGAAGTGTCTTCCTGGTGAAGATATCAAAAGAGCAGGGAAATACAGCATTTGGTCATCTTGATCCTCCCCAGCAGAGGTCAGTATGTCAATAATTAATATGTCAAACAAAAGGAGAAAAGGCAAAGGGAGGAGGAGGGGGGGGGGGAGGGGGAGGGGAAGGGGAAGAGAAAGGGGAAGGGGAGAGAAAGGGAGAGAAGAGAAAGTGGAAGGGGAAGAAAAGATTAAAAACGGGGAAAGGGAAAAGGAAGGGAGGAGGGGAGAGGAGAGAAGAGAAGAGAAGAGAAGAGAAGAGAAGAGAAGAGAAGAGAAGAGAAGAGAAGAGAAGAGAAGAGAAGAGGTTTTATACTATCAGAATGGACAGGGCAGTTAGAGGCATAAGAAATCTTAAGATAAGGTTGCAAATAGCTTCAGAGGAAATTCAATCAGGTTCGTGCCACTAAGAAATGCATAAACCTTTCCTTCCTCCATTTAAATTGCATCTCTACCTTATAAATAAATACAAGTAGCTATTAAGGCAAGCTATTTTAACTGGGAAATCAGCTGCAATTGTTACAGGGCAGCCTGCTCTCTCATTCCTATTCCTGGATTTCAACAAATCTAAATCTATATATATGCTAGATGGGACAAGTTGGTTGTGTGTGTGTGTGTGTGTGTATGTTACAAATGCATGCACAAACCAACTTGTCCCATCTAGCTTGATTGCTGGCCTTGACAAACTGAAATAAAAATTCTCTTCTTAATCTTTGACTCCATGTACTCAAAGAATGTAAGGGTATGTATACATCATTTCAAATCATATATCCTCCTATCCATACATAATTCTGGATTGCTAACCGTACAGCAATTAAAGAATTCCAATGGCCATACCAGGGTAGGTGGGAAAGGCCAGGCATTTTCTCAACACTCACTTTGCCAGTAGGTTAACCCCAAAGGCCCAACCCTTGTGCCCATGGAAAGGTCTTTGGTGTTCTTTTGAAGGTCAGCCAATCCTATGCAGATCTTGAAGAGAATGTTATTCTAAAGGAGAAGCACAGTGACAGAGGTCTTCCCTCTCGATAATGCTTAATAGATGGAACATGAAGCATGCCACCTCCACTGGATCTTACAAATAAGCTGACACAGGTAATCCTGCCATTATGTAATCCTATGTCATGTATGGTTTTAGGCAGGACACTCAGCCCCTTAAACTGCACCCAGAAACTGTTCTGACCCAGCTGCCCAAACATGACAAATCCACTGATGTGAACTCAAAAGATTCCTTTATAAGGAATGCCGGCAGCCCCTACAAAAAGTTTATCTCACAGGCTAACAAATCCATCCGGCCAGAAGATGAATAGTTGTTTGCCACATCTAGTTATCTCTGCCCCCTGCCTCTTATCCCCAGAGCTAGGATGGGGCTTCGCTAGCAGTGGTGGCTCTTCTGTCCCAAGAACCAGCCCATAGATTTCCACTGCTCTCCTCTCCTCTGCCTTCTGAGCATCTATACATTAGGCACTGGACCCAGCTGTTCCTCCTCTTCCTCATCAGCCACCTCCAGACCTGGGGACTGTTGACTCTCCATCGGAGGGCTGACGGACAGCCCAGGCTCTGCCTCTGTCTCTCTCTCTCTGCCAACTCCATTCCCATTTTCCCCCTTAGAGCTCTGATGTTGATCCTGACTCCCACACCTCTGATTTGGTTGCTGGAGGGGCCAGCAGCTGATAGGCCACAACAGAAGCTATTGATATTCACTGCAGCTTTCATATGGGTAGTGACAGCTGCTTACGTTGCTGCATTCTGGATCAGTTGTAACTTGAGTGTAACTTCAAGCAGTCCATGTAAAACTTCACTGCAGGACAGGTAGTCCTCAATTTACAATCAATCATTCATTTAGCAACTGTTCCAAGTTATGATGGCGCTGAAAAAAGGGGCTTGCAACTGGTCCTCACACTTATGACCGGTGCAATATCCCTACCATCACGTAATCAAAATTTGACCACTTTCATGCCATTTATGACAGCTGCAGCATGCCAGAGTCATGGGACTAATATTTGCTACCTTCCCATCCTGCTTTCAATAAGCAATATCAATGGTGGAAATAAGATTCGCTTAATGACTGCATGCCTGTATAATTGCATATAACGACATCCACTTTTAAAATGTAGGGGGCAATGCAATCATATATTTCCACTGATGGTCGTTCATCCAGGAAGAGAATATTTTACAGAATAAAAGAGTTGGAAGGGACCTTGTAGGTCATCTAGTCCAACCCTCTGATCAAGCAGGAGACTTATGCTATTTCTGACAGATGGCTGTCCAGTCTCTTCTTGAAAGCTTCCAGTGATGAAGCTCCCACAACTTCCAAAGTCACTGGTTGATTGTTCTCACTGTCAGAAAATTTCTCCTTATTTCCAGGTTGAATCTCTCTTTGTTCAGTTTCCATCCATTATTCCTTGTCTGGCCTTCAGGTGCCTTGGAAAATAGCTTGATTTCCTTCCTCCTCTCATTGGCAGCCCCTCAGATATTGGAAGACTGCTATCATGTTTCCCCTGGTCCTTCTCTTCACTAGATTAGCCAAGTCCAGTTCTTGCAACCATTCATCATATGTTTTAGCCTCCAGTTCCCTAATTATCTTTGTTGCTCTTCTCTGCACTCTTTCTTTTCTCTTCCTCAAAATGATCTGACGTAGATGAAGGCCACTATGAACAAGAAATTATCATAGCTATAACACATCATATGAATGGTAAGTAGCCACATCCTGGAAGTTTTCTTCTGTTTTTAAATTGGATTTCATCAAATGCAATGAGTTTCTTATAATAGGACAACATCCACTGAGTAATCATTCATAAGCCCAAATAAATAGACTTTTCATATCTTCCACATTAAGTTGTACAATTTTCCAGGACATCTACTATGTCCTTTGTCAGTTGGTTCTGAAAAAGCTGTTGCTTTTATTTTTGGCATTCATGGTGCTGCTTCTTGCTGGGAAATCGTTATGAGGTCCAGCAGCTGGAATGTGTAAACTATTTAGTCGTGACAAAGTCAGGTTGCATAGGGTGCACCACAAGAAAGCCAATCAACATTGTTAGTCTACATTTTGATACACATTTTGTATGCTCTTTTTGGGAACTTTATGCTTTAATGCTATATGCTGTTACTCCATACAAAATGAATAACATCATTTGCAAGTTTAAGTAGGATGTCTCTTGTGTAAAATATTTCAATATATTAATTTTGACTCTCTAGCAGTGCTATAATCTCCTATCACGGGTTCCAAAAAATCTAGGAGTTTCATCAGAATGATAAAACCTCTACTGTGATGACCCAGGGGATGGCACGAAGGCAACACAGCCAGAAAATAGGTACAGTATGAGTATAGGATCAAACCTCAAGCTTTTATTTACTCCAACTTTGCCCCAACGTCCCGGTTACTCTCCGGCCTGGAGAAAAGCTCTCCCATGAACCTACAACAGCCTCTGGCGGTAGATACTCCAGTCCAAATGCTGTAAGCAGAATGACTGCAATCAATCACTCCAGCAGGGCAAAATAATGAGTCCAATAATTCCAGCAAGGCAAATAAGTACACAGAAGCATGGCAATAATTCACACAGACAGAAGGAATGCCAGGAATGCAGGCTAAAACTCACAACACTAGATGAATTCAGCATTTGTTCCCAACAAATGCCCTTTCCAACTGCCTCTCCTTTAAATTCCATCCCCAGGTGTGCCTTGTGAAGGGAATCGGGGCCCTTTCCTTCCTCGTGAGCCATGCAACCTACGTTGTTCTCTCTGCGTTCTTCCCTGCGTGCCATAGGATGAGAAGGGGATGGCCTTGGTCTTCCTCTGAACTCCCTCTCCCTTGTTCTACCTTTCCCCAGCTCTGCCCAGCCTGACTTTGCTCTTCCCCAGTTTCCTCCACAGCCAACAAAGCACTCTCCCACTCTCTGTCAGCTATTCATCTTCCCCCTTAGATTCAGTCTCTGGATACACTACTATGTAATCAAGATATAATTTCCACCCCTTATGTATATGCATGCAATGTTGCAACACATGTACAACAGGGGTGGAGTTTGCATCACAACATTGTATCATAGCTTTTGTCATTGGTTGGCCCCTTACCCCTCCCTCAGAGGTCTATCCATGTAGATTTTTCTGGCTCTGAAAGCGATATGCTGCAAGAATATTCACGCTCAAGGCCACGTCCAAATACAATCTTGGCTACTGCTTAAACTTTTAATATTCAAGGGACACAAATTAGACATAGAAAAGAATATTCTTCTTCCCACGCTACCAGCAGTAACTTGGTATGAATTTCTTTAATCAGCGCTCCGTCTGTCCTTTCCTTGCAAATTTAAGCAACATGAGTTAAATCCAACATTCTCTGACCTTTGCTGAAATACGGGATATAAATTATTTCCTTTCCTACACACACCAAAGTTGATTGCAAAATGGGTTTATGCTGAAATATGAAAGCAAAAAAATATGCAAAGTCCCTGCAGGGGGAAAATGTGTCGCTTGATGAATGTGTTTTAAAATGTCGATTTGTCTTTCTCTCTTTCTCTTAAATAAAAAGGGCTATTTTTTTGTTGTTGTTCGTTTCAGGGCTCACTTTGATGCAGGACCCCATTGCTTGCTTACCACCTTATCAGGGATTTCTGACAGTTGACCCATCAAATGCTCATTTCACTTGTCTTCCTAGCCTTTATCGTTCTTTATTTTATGCTGCAAAGTCTGCCTTCTTGGCCCACTGCCTGTTCTTTTGGGGAACATCAGCCAATGAATCTGGAATCACCCATGAATCCATTGGTTCTACCGCAGAATGTGTCTGCTTCTTATCCCAAGAGAAACGTTTTGCATAAATTAGAGGATGTTACGGTGACCGCTGTCACAAATAAATGTGTTCCTATTTGACCTAACTGTCAACAAGGAAAGTGGGACTTGGACACAACTGTGCTTTTCTTTAACACCCAGATGTCAAGGCCTCCTTCTGCTGGGGTGTGGCCTTGATAAACCTTAGCCAAGCCCCAAATGGTGGGGGAAAGAGATAGCTGAAAAATAACATTAATTCAGGGCTACAAGACTAGTTTTTTTTTTAAACAATAAGGCAATCTATAGCTACACCATTATAACTAAGTTTGCATGAAAAATGATAGCTTTTCTGAATAGTGCGGTAAGAAGGTAAAATAGGGCTTGGCAGACAGGTAATTTTTTTTCTCAAATTATGGTGCATTAGCTGGACCAATTTTAAAAACTCTTTCTTTTAAAGATAGGGCATTATTTCTTCTTGGCATCTAGGATTGAAGTCAGTTAGGAATCAGCTTCTAAGAATCTGTGCTATGTGGTCGGTCAGATTCAGGGGTGGGCTTCAAAAATCTTAGCAACGGGTTCTCTGCCCGGTTGCTGTGTGGGTGTGGCCATGGTGGGCGTGGCCTAGTCAGCCTCCTGTACCACTGTGTGTGTGTGTGTGTGTGTAGGAGTGTTTTTACCCTCCCCAGGCTCCAAAGGCTCCCTGGCAGCCAGAAACGGACTCGTTTCCTGCCTTCCTGAACTTCCATGCACGCTCTGCATTTACCTGCATCCAAAATGGGCCACATGGGGACTCCTGGGAGGGGAGGAGTGGTGTGGGTGGAGCCAGCCAGGAATGGGATTTGGGGGTTCTCTGAACTGCACAGAGTTTTAGCCAGGGGCTCTCCCGAACCCCCAGTGAATTCCCCCCAGCCCATCCCTGGTCAGATTTGACTATGTACTGATACAGGTAGTTCTCTACCTATGATCACAATTGAGGTCAAAACTTCCGTTGCTAAGTTGTTAAGTGAGTCGAGCAACATTTATGACTTTTTTGCCATGGTTGTTAAGCAAATCATTGCAGTCGCTAAGCAAATCTGGCTTCCCCCATTGTCTTTGCTTGTTGGAAACCAGCTGGGAAGGTTACAAATGGGGATCATATGACCCCAGGACAGTGCAACTTTCATAAATTCATGCCAGTTGCCAAGCGCTTGAATTTTGATCGCAGATCTGCGGAAATGATTCTTTGAGGAATTGCAATGCTTCTGAGCTCATTTTATGACGATTGCATTACTTGGAACCTGACACTAAATGTGAAAAAATGGCCATAAGTCATTTTTTTTCCAGTGCTGCTGCAACTTCAAACAATCGCTGTACAAATAGTTGTAAGTCAAGGACTACCAATTAGCCAATTAAGAATGAAGTCATTACTTTCTTCTTCTGGATGGCAAAGACCATTGTGATAATAGCATGAAGATCTATCCCTCATGTGTGTCATCCTAACAGCGAAAGAGAAAGGGATCTGCAAAACTTTGAGTCAAAAACTGCTTCATGGATGATTAAAGCAGTTGCATTCTAAAAAGGTGGAGTTTATTTCTGTGGGGTTTTTTTTTTTCTTGATTGTGGGGTCCATGTGCCTTTCCATGCATAGCAGAGGTGGTATTCAGCAGGTTCTGTCCAGTTCTAGAGAACCGGTAGTGGAAATTTTGAGTAGTTCGGAGAACCGGTGGTAACTTTCTCCCAGGAGTGGGGAGGAAATGGAGATTTTACAGGATCCTTCCCCTGCCATGCCCACCAAGCTACACCCTCCAAGCCATGTCATGCCCACCAAACCACACCCTCCAAATCATGCCACGCCCACCAAGCCACGCCCACAGAACCAGTAGTAAAAAAATTAGAAGCCTACCACTGATGCATAGGCATTTGTGCATCTATTATCTACTATGTGCATTTATGCACCTAACATTAGAACCATCATTACAAAGGCACGGCAAACAATGTTCTTGCTGTGTTAACTCAGAAAGTTCAGACTGCATATACTTTACCCTAATCCACAACCTTTTCCATTTAAGGCATTTGGCCTTAAAAGGCCAAGTTGGAAAACGGACAACAAAATCTAGAAAGTGGAGCCAGGTAAAAATGTATTTTTGTTTAAATTTAACTGAAATTAAATATAGCTAAAGTCATTTATTTATTTATTATTTTATTTATTTATTTATAATATTTATATACCGCCCTTCTCCCTAGGGACTCAGGGCGGTGTACAGCCGAATCCAACCCAGAACAATACAAAAGTTAAAAAGAAATTAAATAATGGCTGTTTAAGCTAGAACAACCCTCCCCCAAAAAATTTAAAACCCAAGTTAAAACCGAATTGAGGAGACAATTAAAACTATCTCAGCTCAGGCCAGCTTGCTCAAAGAGCCAGGTCTTCAACGCGCGCCTGAAGGCCCTCAGGTCCGTGCTGGTGCAAATCTCAGGTGGCAGAATATTCCAGAGGGCAGGGGCCCCCACAGAGAAGGCCCTACTCCTGGGAGCCACCAGACGACACATAGAGAGACGGCACCCGGAGAAGGCCCTCCCTGTGGGAACGCACCGGTCTGCTGGAGATCACCGGCAGAATGCAGTCCTGTAGATAACCTGGCCCAATGCCATGGATCGCCTTAAAGGTCAAAACTAGAACCTTAAAGCGAACCCGGAAAGCCACCGGCAACCAATGCAGCTCGCGCAGGAGAGGCGTCACATGGGAGCTACGCGACACCCCCATAATCACCCGCGCGGCCGCATTCTGCACCAGTTGGAGTCTCCGGGTGCTCCCCGCAGGGAGCCCCATGTAGAGAGCATTACAATAATCCAGGCGAGAGGTGACAAGGGCGTGAGTGACCGTGCGCAGGGCGTCCCGATCCAGGAAGGGCCGCAACCGGTAAATCAGGCGAACCTGATAAAACGCCCCCCTGAAGACGGCCACAATATGATGTTCTAAAGACAGCCGTACATCCAGGAGGATGCCCAGATTGCGAGCCCTCTCTGTGGGGGGCAAAATCTCCCCCCCAATAGCCAGCGAAGGTGTCAGCTGGCTATATCGGGGCGCCGGGAACCACAGCCACTCGGTCTTGGATGGGTTGAGCTGGAGCCTGTTCCCGCCCATCCAATTCCGCACGGCCTCCAGGCATCGGGGCATCTCCTGTCACATAGTTTATAATTTCTGCTTCTGATCTATTAAAAATTATAACCTAGAAACAACCTTTGGAGGCCTCTTCAGGTTCTATCAGGACTTTCCATCTTGCTTCCTGTGTCCAAACCTTATGCCACCAGACTTGAAATTCTAAACCTAGAAAATCATACATTGTAATGTCCTATTTGTCAATGAATACTTCCAATCATAACAACACAAGAGCAAACAATAGATACAAACTCAAAGTAAACGGCACCAAACTTGATTGCAGGAAATACGACTTCAGCAACAGAGTGGTCAGTGTCTGGAATACTCTACCTGACTCTCTGGTTTCTTCCCCAAACCCCAAAAACTTGAACCTTAGACTTTCTACTATTGACCTCACCCCTTTCCTAAGAGGTCTACAGGGGGCGTGCATAAGTGCACCAACGTGCCTACCGTTCCTGTCCTATTGTTTCTTTTATATTTTATTTTTCTTATATGTATCCATGTATTCATAACTATGTTATACTTATACCTATTATCTTATAAGCAACTGACAAACCAAATAAAATAAATAAATAAAAAAGCTTAAATCCCTATGATAGAGAATGCTTTCCCTTTTGCTCAGTTATCATGTCTGAATTATATAAATTGTATTAGTTTCCTAGAATCCACTTATGAAAACAGTCCTTCCTCTCTTCCTTCTCTCCCTCCCCCAACTACCAAAGCACACTAGGCAGCAAACAAATAAAAGCAACAATCAGAATCCACTACAACAGTGGTTCTCATTTTTTTTTCTTCACCAAATCCTTTTTGTGGCCACAGACCACCAAGACTTAATTCAAGGTTTAAATGATAACTTTTTTTCAAACCTTCACCCACACCTAGGAACACACAGACCACAGATCGACAACCACTGCACTAGAATAAAACATAGCAAAAACAAGAAATAAGAATAGCAGCCTAGGCCCCTAAAAAATCTTGTGATAATAGAAAGATCTGCACTTATTTCAGAATCCCATTAGCATCCTGGCCTCGGTGCCTGTAAAATTAGCCAGCTCTTTGTGCCTTCTATACATCTAAAAAGCTCAGTAGGTATTTTCAGATACAAACAGCAAAAATTTACAGAGACAACCTTGTGCTACCCATTTCCTCTGCTTCATTTGTGGCTCAGCTCATGTTCAAAAACTGCCTGCATAAATGCTATGCATTAATTACAGTTTAATATTGTACCATATTATGTTGGAATGTGTGTGTGCGTAGATAAGTAGAGATATATTGTAAATAAGACCCAATTGCTAGCTTCTGGATATGGGCCAGTCATCTTTAATTGCGTATGCTCTTCAACATTTTGTTTTTTAAAAAAGTATAACAAAGACATTGCTGGATTCCAAGCCAACAGTTAAAAGAGTTCCCCCGTAATTAATGCTCTGTAATTAAGCTTAATATGATTATATTTATATCCTCTGAGGTAGTTCACTGCACTGATAATTAATGCACTGAAAACAAATGTGAGGTAAGCTTCCCCCGCTTTATGAGAGAAATTCTTAGACTGACTTGCTGCTTTATTTCAATGTCTTCTTACAATGAAGGAGGAGAAATGAGAATATGCAGAGCAGCTTTAGAATGCCTGGGACCAGAAGTGCTTTAACTCAGGGGTCCCCAACCAGAGGTGGTATTCAGCAGGTTCTGACCAGTTCTGGAGAACTGGTAGCTGTGATGACCTGAAGTGTAAGAAAAATGTAACAAAATCCAAAACGTAAATACATGTCCTTTAATGCCTTCAACTTGGCCCCACTGTTCAATAATTCTCAGTTGGAGATAAAACATACTCAAAAACAGTCTTCAAAAGAAAGCAATCAGTCCGAACATAATAAGCAGATAAAGATGAAATTTAAAAAAAAAAAACCAAATAAACTACAATGACAAAATTTCCACAACAGAGCAGGATAAGTGATTACCAAATTCAAGGAGATAACAAGGCACAGTCTGTTGGAAGGACGACAACCAAGATAACTTCAGCCCAAAATAAAATACTCTTTGCTTCTGGCAACACTGTGTTTTAATCATCTCTCTTATATACTATTCTCCCCAGCTGCCACCAATGAGGGGAATCATGGCCGCTTCTTCTCGCGTAAGGCAAGCTGTTGCCTTCTCCGTTCCTCCCTGCGTGTGGATGGGCCTGGTTCTACCTTTGATTGCCCAGCTGGCCTCTGCCCTTCCCCAGCCTCCTCCACAACTTCCAGAGCCACACCTCCATTCCTTGTCAGCTGTTTCTCCTCTCCCTCAGAGCCTGACTCTATCAAGGGCATGACAGTAGCGGAAATTTTGAGTAGTTCAGAGAACTGGCAAATTCCACCTCTGACTGGCCCCGCCCCCATCTCTTCTCTGCCTCCCAAGTCCCAGCTGATCAGCTGGGTCTCCTTTGGTTGCCCTGCACAGGAGAAGGGAGCTGGAAAGCAGGTTAGTGGGGTAGGGAGGGAATGAGGATTTTGCAGTCACCTTCCCCCAGGAGTAGGGAAAGAATGGAGATTTTGCAGTATCCTTCCTCTGCCACATCCACCAAGCCATGCCACACTCACCAAGCCATGCCCACAGAACCAGTAGTAACCAAATTTGAATCCTATCACTGTCCCCAACCCATGGGCGGTGGCCCAATACTGGGCCATGAGCCATTTGGAACCAGGCCACGGAAGCAACAGGCAAGCGTCCATACCTGCATCCCCAATTGCTTATGCAGTAAGTGAGTATGTGTGCTGCATTTGTGTGAGCAGAGGGTGCACGTGCCCGTCACTTGTGCAAATGGAACTGTGCACACACTTGTCAGCCGCTCACTCAGAACCATCCCTTCTCCACCCCTCCTCCTCCCCCCTGCCCCTCCCTCCCCACCAGTCTGCAAAGCCAAAAAGGTTTTGGGGAACTGTGCTCTAACTTACACCCATCTGGCCAACTGCTTGAAGTGGTTTGTTTGGGAAGGGAAAAGGGGAAAGGCGAAGTAAGGAATTATAAGCAATTTCAAGGAAGTGTTGAACTTGTTCACATTGCTTTATTTGGGCATATGCCACTGGTCTACCTAAAGTAGTAGAGCAAATGCATCCCTGCAGTTTCATTACCCATTTACCAGACTTCATTTTTCAGTGCAGAATAACAGAGTTAGAAGGGGCTTTGGAGGTCTTCTAGTCTCAGCCCCTGCTCAATCAAGAGACTCTACCATTTCAGAATAACAGAACTTGATTTAAGAGAGCTGGAATAACAGAATTGGAAGGGACCTTGGAGGTCTTCTAGTCCAACCCCCTGTTTAAGCAGGAAACCTGATACCATTTCAGGCAAATGTTTGTCCAATCTCTTCTTCAAAATCTTCAGTGTTGGAGCATTCACAACTTCTGGAGGCAAGTTGTTCCAACGATTTAGTTTTCTGTCAGAAAATTTCTCCTCAGTTCTAGGTTGCTTCTCCTTAGGTTTCTCCTTAGTTCTAGGCTGGTTCTCTCCTTCATTATTTATTGCTTAAATTTACACTTTGAAACTTGGTGCAGCTTTGCTTTTTCAAGGTGTGTCCTGCTTCTGTGAATGCAGCTCTTTTGGTTTTTTATACAAGACAGAGACATGAAAAGAAATGTTGCCTACAGTCCAAAGGTATTATTTGAAAAAGCAAGATACAATGAAAAGATTTGCCTTGGGTTGCCTCCCTCCCCAGCCATCAAATTTCCATGCAATCTGGTCAAAACTCAAAAGTCAAATACACTATCTCCAGTGCTGATTCAAGTTTTCAGGGTATCAATAAGAACAGCAGGCAAACTATTATCCCGCCATGATGTCTCCTTGTGGCCAATAGAATTGCCTCTACTTATTTGCCACATTACAAGGGTCAGAAACTTAATTAGAATTTAGTGGAGAGAAACATCTGTTGAGATGCTAAGAAGATGATTCCTATCTTTTCCTCTCCCCCTTTTTATTTTTTGGCAATGTTTCCTTATGCTATTAGTTGCCACTTCTACGCATCTCTTGATCTTCTAAAGAAAGATTGGCTTAATGGGGAAGTGCACACACCAACTTTTAGTGGAGTTTGGATAGTTTCTTGTTTCTTAGAAGACTTTCTGCAGTTAAATTAATGACCCATAACAAACATCTGTTTGGACATGTAGCCACATTTGGGGTGGGGGGTTGGATTTCACTTTTATGCCTTGGTCTACCATGCTGATTTATGGGGTATTGGCCTCATAAAGATTTTTTTTTTTAAATTAGCTTTCAGGTAACTTTGTTGATGTTCTATAACACCGCTGAGGACAGAACAGCAGAGTTGGAAAATACTTTGGAGGTTTTCTAATCCAACCCCCTACTCCAGCAGAAGACCCTATACCAGTGATGGCAAATCTTTTTTGTTGTGGTGTGCTGAAAGAGTGTGCATGCGCATGCCAGCACCACAATGCAATGCGCCCCACCTCCCTGTGCATGCGTGCGCAACCCTCCCTTACCTGCACTGCGCATGCATGTACCTCCCAGATGATTTTTGGCCTGTTTGAGGCAGTTTTCGGCCTCCTGGGGGCTCGAGGGAAGTCTCTGCAACCTTTGGAGGTTGAAAACTGGGCCTGTTTTGGCACTTCCGGTTTTGGCACTTCTGGTATTTCCGGAAGGCCTGTTTTCGGTGTCCAGAGACTTCAGAGGCTTCTCTCGAGCCCCCGGGAGGGCAAAAAAGGCCTCAAACGGGTCGAAAATCAGCAGGGAGGCACACATGCACAGTGCAGATAAGTTTGGCTGGGGCTCACGTGCCCTGTACCATTTCAGTTAAATGATTGTCTAATGTCTTCTTAAAAACGTCCAGCCACAACTTCTGGAGGCAAAGACATAAAACTGGACACTTAACAGTTCTCTGTATCTCCATAAGGTCATCTTCCTTATTCTCTTCTTCTGCTGTTGCTATTTAAAGAGGGGGGGGGGTTGCATACCCACACCACAAAAGATGTTGCTTAGCACTAAAGAAATTGAACATGGCAAAAACTAAATGTTTTTTTCATTTTGAATATAAATGTAATTTAGGTTAAGTTAAGTAGACTATGTATAGTTATCTTACATTGACAATTGTAACTCCATGGCAACTTAGGAGAGGCTGGTTATACATATTTAGTAGAGCAATGTACCACAAAGCTAGCTATGACTTAGACCAGGGGTTGCCAACCTTTTGGACCTCAGGGATCACCAAACTCATAATTTTAAATCCCTGGGAAAATGCCAAAAAAAGTCTGCAGAAAATTCCCCACCCTGTTTTCCTACCGATCGATCATTCCTTATTTTGGATCACAGGATACCGTCTCTAGCCCCATTCTCAGGGGGAGAGAGAGAGGAGAGAGAGAGAGAGAGACTTTTGGTTTCATACAAGAAAAGCAGCAGAGGCAGCAGAAGTCTTTCTTTTTCTCCCCCAAATTGTGCCAGAATGGCACAGCCTCTTGGAGCAGGATGCTTTGCAAGGTCCCAAAGACTCATTTCTGGAGGAGTTTGGGGGAGAGAAAGAAAGACTTTTGCTGTTTTCCTTACATGCAGACAAAAGTAGAAGAAGAAAAAAGTAGAAAAAGAAGAAGAAAGTTGGGCAGACCCAGCCAGCCCTCCCATGGTCAACCACAGTCCTGATCTGCCCCTCAATGAAATTGAGTTTGACACCCCTGCCCTATACCATTTTGGACAAATGGCCATTCAGTCTCTTCTTAAAAGCCTCCAGTGACGGAGTACCCCCAATGTCTGAAAGCAAACCGTTCCACTGGTTAATTGTTCTCACTGTTAGAAAACTTCTCCTTAGTTCTAGGTTGTACCTCTCCTTGATTAGTTTCCATCCATTGCTTCTTGTTTTGCCTTCAGTTGCTTTTGGAACTAAGCTGTTCTTTGTGGCAGCCCCTCAAATACTGGAACATTGCTCTCATGTCACCCCTAGTCATTCTTTTCACTAGACTAGACGCACCCAACTATTGTAGCTGTTCTTCATTTGTTTTAGCCACCCTTAATCATCTTTTTTGCTCTTCTCTGCACTCTTTCCAGAGTTTCAACATCTTTTTCATAATGTGGTGACCAAAATTGGTTCAACCTGTACCGAACTGGCTCTCCTGTATTCCTAATATGGATGTGTAACTCAATAGAAATCCCTTCCATGATATTATTTAGTTATTAAGACAGAGTTCATGGGTGCTGGATCTCTTTATATTTCTGCTATAATTCTTCATGCAGTTTCCCATAAATTCCCATTTTACCATGACTTCCCCAAGCAACTCTTTCTTAATTTAAAATTTCCTCAGTGCAGTTTTTCTTCTCTTTTTCTTTTCTTTTTTTAATCAGAGCACACTAGCGTTAAGAAGCTATCTGCATCTTCCAGATATCTTTCTTTTTTGAATTTCTACCTGGAGAGGCATCAAGGCATCCCCTCAGGCTTTTTGGCCTCCTCGGTCGCATCCCTCAAATTCAGAATGATTGTTTACATATTGCAAATGATAAATACCCCTACATAGTGTAAGAAAGAAAGATGGGGTCTGTTATTGCAATCTTCTAAATTGGGTCAGAGGAAGGTCGGGTGTAGCTCAAACTCAAGAATTCAGCTAATTGACCCAACCAATTAACCCTGAGAGTCTTTAGTCCCAGACAGGGCCAAGTTTCTTATCATATAAATATAAATAAGAGATGCCTTATATTTAATGGGAAAAGTCAAAGATCCAAGGGATGTACAGCCCAGAGTTATAGAACAGAATAGAATAGAGCTGGAAGGGACCTTGGAGGTCATCTAGTCCAACCCCCTACTCAAGCAGGAGACAAGTGACTATCCAGTCTCTTCTTTAAAAACCTCCAATTATGGAGTACCCACAACTTCTGAAGGCAAGCTGTTCCACTGGTTAACTGTTCTCACTATCAGGAAATTTCTCCTTAATATTCCAGGTTGCTTCTCTCCTTGATTAGTTTCCATCCAGTGTTCCTTGTCTTGTCTTCTGGTGTTTTGGAAAATAAGTTGACCCCTTCCTCTTCTTTGTGGCAGCCCTTCAAATACTGGAATACTGCTATCATATCACTCTTAGTCCTTCTTTTCTCTAGGCAAAGGAACAATTCCAGAGAGATTTGAATTTGATGAGAGGGAGAATCCCAGGCTTAAATCCCCATTCAGCCTATTTTATAGTCTGCAAAAATCCAGATGACCACTAGATGGCAACTGAGTATTGGCATTTTCTGGATCTCTGCTGTCTTCTAGTGGTCATTCAAATGTTTGCAATTCAGATCTTATGGCTTGATAATTTGTTTACTTATTACATTTTTATTCCATCTTTATAAGTAATCAAGATGGAATAAAGGCAGCAAACATACTGTATATAATACTCCTTCTTACTATATTCTCCACAGTAACAATCCTATGAGGTAGGGTGGGCTGAAAGACAGTCTCCTGGCGAGTTACCCAAAATCACCCAGCCAACTCTCATGCCAAAGGCAGGACTAGAACACACAGACTCCTGCTGATTGGCCCAAAGTCACCCTGCTGGCTTTCATGCCTAAAGTGGTACTAGAACTCACAATCTCCTGGTTTCTAAAGCAGCCTCTCAACCACTCCAGCAAAGTGGTGCACTTTTACATTTTTCATGCTTATTCCAGCATTTACATATACAAACTATTCAGATGCAGGGGTAGAAATACTTGAAGACATCCTTTGAGACAACTCATTTCAATATGAGAGACACTATTTACCCAGAGATAAAGTAGCAATATCTCAGAGTTGAAATTTTAATAAAAACTTACATTCTTTTGGGGTGTAAGCCTGAAATTGGAAGAGTGGGTTAAGCTTAAAGTAGAAGTAGGAAACACAAGACTGTAGTTTTGAGAGCAATCGGTTCTATCATTTTCATTCATTGTGATTTGGGGGAAAAAAATACTTAAACTTGATTTAGAGTTGCCCACAACCGTGTGTAGGCATTGCCCCATAATTATGCAGTGAAGGGATTGATAGGTAAGTATAGGTTGAAGATGGCTGCAGATGGCCTGACACAACATCTCCCAAATTCCAACTGAATATTGTGTGGAGGTACATATCTTGTTTGATGATTGGTTGATCTGATCCCATGTTCTGTGCTTTGCTGTTTGAGCACTCCTTAGCCAGAACATTAACATTAACAAAAGGGTCTGCTTGGGCAGGAGGTTGGAGTAGATGACCTACAAGGTCCCTTCCAACTCTGTTAATCTGTATCTGTATATTTACAGAGATATAAATGCAACAGCCAAGCAACTGTCGCCAAATGACTGGGGCATACATTCCCTGACATTAGTGGTGGGATTCAAATTTTTTTACTACCGGTTCTGTGGGTGCGGCTTGGTGGGTGTAATGTGATTTGGTGGGCGTAGCTTGGTGGGCATGGCAAGACAAGGATACTACAATTCTCCATTCCCACCCCACTGTGTTTTAACCACTGCGCTACCATGGCGGTCAAATTAATGGTGATCCCTGATGTCTATTTCCAACCTATTTTACTGGAAAGTAGTGATTCGACACCCTCCCCGTGTTGCCAGCAGATTCTGTATTATCCCCAGTATTAAAACTAGCAAAATAACCAATAATGGCACAACTAGAAGAAATTGGGAAAAGGCCTTGTGACATACCAGCAATTGTTTAATTAACATTAAATCACAATGTTTATTCTACCTTAAAAATATTTTTCATTGGACTGAGAGACAGAGCAGTGGATCACAATAGCTGGGCTCATACACATATAGTTTGGTTTAATGCGAATCCACCCATTTGTTCTTTATTCAAGAAATCATTAAAATATGGCTTCGTACAGTACACAGAGCCACTCACAGAGTAACCCTGTTTGAGCATACTACTGGCCTGCTGTAGGAGAAGGAATGGTAGAACCTGGGGCAGAATTAAAAGAGAGATCAGCCTAGAATCTCTACATAGTCAATCTAACTATAATGCTTCTTGAATTCCACTGACCCTTATCTAATCCCAGGCAGATGTTAACTGTCAGTTGAGAAGATTTTTGTGCATAAATACAATTAGCAATCAATTAGTTTAATTGGACTTTCTGCCTGACCCCTGGGATTTCCAACCTAACATAGTGATGAGGGAGAGAACAAATGATTATTTTTTCTGGTTTCCCTCAAATTTGCTCTCCATGGATGTCCACAGGAAGAGCAAGAGATGTGTGGCAAGTCACATCACAGGTATCCTAATATCATGTTGCAAATGATTGGACAATTTGTCTTGCTTCATTTGCATGATAATGCCACAATGCATTCGACATTGTTGTGAATTCTACCAAATAGCTATGACTCTAGCAAGGAAGTGAAAAAATACTATTTAATGAATGCTGATGCAGAAATGGTGGGGAACATATGAGCATCACAAAATATTTTCCATTACAAGTGGATAAACAACTATAATTCTTTGATCATCATTCCAATGAATGTCTCCTAGTTTCAATAAACATTAAGAAAAGAATTGGTTGACTCAAAGTATTTGATTGAGCATTTTGATTCTTACAATGCTTTTATTCTTCTCAACAATTCACAAGTGGGCTTTAAAGGAAACATCCCTATTATTCTCTGCTTCCACAATTCTCACCTGCCAAGCATAGAGGGGAACTTTTAATTTACAGTGAAAAGCGTAACAAAACCAACATATTATCATACAATAAAAGATCAAGTAAACTTTAGAGGACGTTGAACTTTCTTCATCCATAGAACAGCCATAATATTTTAGTGTGGAAATAAAATTATGAGGACTCTTAGAAAAACAAACTTTTTCCATCTTCAAGAGTGACCCTGAATCCTCGATTCTACCAAATCCATGAATGTACTCTATAGAAAAATGAAAAAGTAGACTTTATGAATTCTTCTCTTGTCTGACAGCAGCTCCTAGTTTCATTTTGGTAATTTAAGATGATTGTAGCCAGAATTGGCTCTTCTAGTGGAGAAGCTGGATGAAAGAAATATTAGGAGGAATTTCTCTATAGGCTCCGATAAGTGTGTCAAGGAATGTATGAGGGACTTATACTGATTTTGTAAATGCTATCTAAAGTCTGAATTGCTTTTTTAAAAAAAAATTGGGAGTAAGAGCTTTAAAGTAGAGTTAGCTTCAAAGAGAATGACAAAATGAGAAGTTAATGAAAATAATAATATCTACATTACACCTTCTCAGCTCTTAAGATGATTTGAGCATGGATAACTTTCCCACAAAAGGAAAAGTCTAGTCCTGCCTCAGGCATGAAAGCTGGTTGGATGACTTTAGACTAATCACCAGGAGACTGTGAGTTCTAGTCTCAGCTCAGGTATGAAAGCCAGCTGGATGACTTTGAAGCTAATCACTCTTTCTTAATCCAACCCACCTCCCAAACCTGTTGTGAGGGAAATAACAGGAAGAAGTAAGTAGGCATATTCATTGCCTAATTCAATTGTCTTTTTAAAGTTTCATCAACTGAGAGAGAAAAGGAACCAGAATGTCTTAGCTTTGCTCCAGGTGATGAAACTTCTTGGGCACAACTTGTGCCTCTATCCAGACTTGGATAGACTTACTGACTTACCTATCCAGACTTACTTGGATTTCTGCAAGACATTTGACAAAATAGACCACAATCTACTACTTAATAAGATAGAAAAATGTTAGACAACATCACCACCAGATGGATTCATAACTGGCTAACCAACAGCACTCAACAAGTAGCCCTCAATGGAACTGCATTTACATGGAGGGAAGTATATAGTGGAGTACCTCAAGGCTCTGTTTTAGGCCCAGTTCACTTCAACATCTTCATATCTTCATCAATGATTTGGATGAGGGGATAAATGGGAACCAATTAAATTTGCAGATAACACCAAGCTGTCAGGAATAGCCAATACTCCAGAAGATAGGCTTACGATTCAGAAGGATCTTGACAGACTTGAACATTGGACGCTATCTAACAAAATGAAATTCAATGGTGAAAAAAGTAAGGTTCTACATTTAGCCAAGAAAAACCAAATGGACAGATACAGTATAGGTGGTATCTCACTCAATAGTAGTAACTGTGAGAGAGATTGCCTACCTATAAGTAAGTGAACTGAAGATGGAGTTAAAGCTACTGTTATAGTTAAAATGTTCATTTTTAAAAATTGCATTATATCCCTATCAATGATATGATTTGAGTCCGATATTGCTGCCTGCAAATAAAAATACGAACTCCAGTCTTTACTGGTGCAAAAAGAGATCTATCAGCCATGGGATCTTAAGCTGAAATTCATAAAAGATAAACTTGAAAAACTTGAATGTCCCCGGATGATTTTATGGTACCCCATGCAATAAGAGGTAAGCTTGGAAATATTGAGAATTGGAAAGTGAGAAGAAAGTATGTTTCAACTGTGCAATGATTAAGGTGGTTTCTAGGTCATTCCAAATGTTCTTAGGAAGCCAGGTGTTTCCACACCTCCTTCCTATTGACATATCTGAAGTCCTAGCATTTCTCCTAAAATATGTGTTTTTGTGCACAGGTGGGGTCTAACATTAGAGAATAGGAAATTTGAAAGTCTCTTGCTAAAAAGGAGAAGGGGGGTTTCTTGCCCCTTCCTGCCAATTCACACTGGCTTTTTTGTTGTTGTTGTTGTTATTGCTTCAAAGGAGAAGGAGGCACAGAACTTAGCATTCCACATTCACTCCTGGCTTCAATATATCTTTGTCTTTATCACAGGAAATCAAATTGCTATTAATCTTCACAGGGATTCCGAATTAACTGTCCCTTTCCTTTTGGGTTTCAGGAATTCAGACACCACAATATTCTTTACTTTTCTTTTAGCAGGGGGATCCAGACAAGCAATTCATCATTTCTACTCAGGGATTTCAGATCTTTTTACTAGGAGTCCATAAATCTCTTTTGTTTCAGTTTCCCTTAAGAGGGATGTTACGGATGGGGCACATTTGAAATGCTGAGAGAACATGTGATAGAACATTTCACAAAATGGTAAATATAGTTTGTGATACTAGTCATCAGAAAAATTGAGTGTTTGTGTGGGCTAAAAGTATCACACTGTGCTAGGATGTTGTTCTACGTTGTAGCAGAGTGGCATTAAGATGTTTAGTGAAAGAATTACACAAAAAGGTGGGGCAAGAAACTTAAAATAGATATCCACAGGTGGCATTAACTATCCCTGCCATAAGATCTACGTAGTGTTATTGTCAGTTTTTGTGAAAACATTTTATGTATTTATTTAAAAGGCTTAAAAACCACTCCCATCAAAGCCACTCCGAGTGACATACAGTTCTCCAAATCTGTAAGTTGAGTTAACAACAGACAAGATAAACAAAGCAACATCCATCAAAACAAGACACCATAAATCACAATGCAAGTAGATATAGACCAGGAATATAAATAATCAAAGCCAGAGCACCCAACTGTTCATAAGAGGAATAATCACAGCAATCCAATCTTTTCATGCAACAGTCTTTATAAGCCTTCTAAACTCAGGAGGGAGTAACTTGAAATTCTGCATATGAAAAATGATAGGATCAATTCTATCACAAAATCATAAGAATGGCAAAAAAGAAATCACATTGCGACACAGCAATCTATGACTTCATCTACTGTTCCAAAAATGATGCATTTGGCCAGCTTTTATTAAAATGAGAATGCACCAATATTTTCCTCCACATCTGGCATTTATCAGCTTGTCCATTCCTTTTGTGGCTCACAGCTGTGGCATTCAGCAGGTTCTGACCAATTCTGGAGAACTGGTAGCGAAAATTTTGAGTAGTTTGGAGAATCGGCAAATGCCACCCCTGACTGGCCCCACCCCCATCTATTCTCCGCCTCCTGAGTCCCAGCTGATCAGCTGGGTCTTCGTTGGTTGCCCTGCACAGGAGAAGGGAGCTGGAAAGCAGGTTAATGGGGTGGGAGGGAATGGGGATTTTGCAGTATCCTTGCCCCAGGAGTGAGGTGGGAATGGAGATTTTGCAGTATCCTTCCCCTGCCATGCCCACCAACCCACACCCACCAAGCCAAGCCATGCCCACCAAGCCACACCCACAGAACTGGTAATAAAAAAAATTGAATCCCACCACTGCACAGAAGGGTATAGGAATGTGACTGCCATAGTTTTTGTGTGTACATTACAGAGCAGCAGCCAATACTGCATATGAGAGAACAGGAAAACCATCACGTTTTCATATGCAGAACATGGCAGTGTGCATTTTCTTCAGGCATATAATCCTGAAAACATCTATGACTTTTTATTATCTATTTTGGCAGGAAATGCAAACACTTCTGCCAGAAACCTCTGAGGCTTAAAAGTAGCAACCTGACGTTGCCATGTAATCCTTAGAAAGACGGCAGACAGGAAGAACACCCATGTGTTGCAATTTACTGTTTGAAAATGGTTATCGTCAAAACAGTCCTTTGATTCTTCCAAAATGTATTCTGCATTGTTATCAATTGGAAGAGAATAACATTCTGTATAGCAAATGCTGTACATAACTCCATTCTCCAATAGAGCCAATATATTTAAACGCAAAGTGGACAGATGTTCACCTACCTCTGTCCTGGAAGAAGAACAGCTAGGTAGATCATGTACAGTACTTAACCCTCACCGATGTGAAGAATTCCATAAAGCTGAGAGTATGGATGACAAATTCATCCTTTGCATTAAAACACTTTCCCTAATCTCTGAATCATTTCACTAATATATTTCAGGCTATGCTGGAATGCCGTAATGCCATGTTTCCATCGTTCAATAAAATAAGGACAATCCACATCCAATTTTGTCTAGGTACAGTAACCAGATATTTCATTTTCTTTCCAAAACAGCAGAAGAACTGACAGCTCATAACTCAAATGTTCTTATCTGCCTGAACACAGCACAAACGTATTTACATCTGTTGGCATTACAAACAATGTTTCTTCAACCATTTCCGCAACAGAGTCACACAGTATGGTTTTGGCTGGATGAGATTCCAACGTCATCCAGATCTTGGGTTTCCTCTTCTATGCTAACCCTGGTGCTTCATCCATTCCGACAGTAATTTCTAAACATAATCAAGATCCTCCTTCTGGAAAACCTCAACTACATGCGAGAAAATAGCCAAGAAAGGAAACAACATTATCAGCTTTGGAAGCCTGAGAAAGGGAGGTGATTTTAACTGAGGGGTGATTTCAATTGAGTAATTCTAAATAGACAAAACAAAATTATTTTTTTAGTTCAAGGTTATTAAGCATGGCACAGCAGAGAAAAAGGATCTTACACGGGGACAGATTGTGATTGGTCCATGTGATGTGATGATGAGGGAAAAGGGAATGGATTGTAGTTTGGGACATTGTGGGAAGACCAGGAAATTTTTAGTTTCGAGATTCCACAGATGTGCCAGGTGCTATTCTACTAAAGGTACTTTTGAGATGATGCTTGTCTCAGAGTTACTGATTGGAATGGAGGTTTGCTGGAATGCTGACATTCTCTTGAAACTAAAAGTTTCCCAGATTTCTCACAATGTCCCAAACATCTTCAACTATGAGGGAAAAGGACTAACACAACTCAGTAAGATAAATAAAAGATAAATAAAAGCTTTGGTTAACGTATCATGGTTTCTGCAGTGCTACCTTTGAGATAAGAATTAGGAAAAGGTGGGGGGGGAAAAACCCCTCAAGGTTAAGTTTTAATATCAATGTCATACACTGAGGTGGAAAAACTGATATTTGTCACTGACTGTAGGACAATATGGAATGCCATTAGAAACTGTATTAATTATTTAACTGGTACTATCTTTGCATTTACATTTGTAGTTAAAGGCAGACCTTAGAAGTTGAGGAAGAGGCTAATGGAATGGGAAAATAGATCAGGTATCAGATGATGAGTTTTAGAAATTTCTTCTCCCCTGAAAATATTTAACTAGAAATTGGGTTAGGCTTAGATGAAGATGTTATAATAATGGTTGCCTCCAGCAGATTTGACCTAGGGAATTTTTAGGGCTCCTTTCAATCCTTCTAATTTATTATTATGAAGGTTTTCAAGCTCTTGCTAGTAACTAGTAAGCATGACTGCATCTCTCCTTTTATCTCATGTAGGAACAATATGTATCCGCTATATATTTAATTCTATCTCCTTGGTCTGGGTTGATCTGCTTATGAATATAAAACTCCCTATACTTACGTTTAATGGATGAGCTCAATTTCCAGCATTGTAAGAGAAAGAGAATTCTTATCTTTTTTCCATTATTTCCATATTTTTCTGGGCATTTTGCATGCCGCTCCTTATCTACCTTTGTTCCATGTTGAAATGACCCAGACTCTAAAATCCTTCCTAATAAGAAATATTTCTGATTTTTATTATGAAAGTATCAGGCATCGAGTATTTCACTGATCCCTTCAAAATCCTCAGGAAACCTTTCTTGTTCACACAGGAATATCAGAACATGGTAAATTCTGTGATGTTTTCGGAGATGAACGATAAGAATTCACGACAGAGTAATGCATGAAGAAGGGAAGCCATGCAAGCAATTTTCATCCCAAGCTATTGTAATTCCAAACCTGAGCTTGGTTTCCTGCCCTGCTTTGTAAATCATCCAACATTCACTCTTGTTCCTCATTTCAGCAGAGGAAAAAAACCTCCACTCAGAAATGTTTGGCAAAAACAAGTTTTTATTAGTTGAATAGAAGCTTTGCACATGACAATCTGGGTTGGTGAGCTCTAAAGCTGAAGACTTCACTGTCCAGTCATGTTCAACCACAGGACATGGTTCAGAGGTGGTATTCAGCAGCTTCTTACCAGTTCTGGAGAACCAGTAGTGGAAATTCTGAGTATTTTGGAACCAGCAAATACCACCTCTGACTGGCCCTGCCCCCATCTCTTCTCTGCCTCCCGAGTCCCAGCTGATTGTCTGGATCTTCTTTGGTTGCCCTGCACAGGTGAACAGAGCTGGAAAGCAGGTTAGTGGGGTGGGGAGGGAATGGGATTTTGCAGGAAGCTTCCCCCAGGAGTGGAGAGGGAATGGAGATTTTACAGTATCCTTCCCCTGCCATATCTACTAAGCCATACCCACCAAACCACGCCCACAGAACCGGTAGTAAAAGAAATTGAATCCCACTACTGAATAGGAGCTCACCTCACTGCGCAATACTCGGGTCTCAAACTCAAGCTGTAAGCTCAGTGTCTCTAACCACTGAGCCATTGCATGTCTGGGGTATCCTTTACGAGGCAATAAATTAGGAAATAGGGCAGAATTCCCCAATCAGAATTCAGTCAATATTTAATAACAATAACAAAATATATATTTTTAAATTGAGTTAAAGTTCTCATTACAGTGACATACGCTTTAGAAGCTTATATAGATCTTTGGACCAATGCTCTATGCATTGCCTGTTTGGCTGCCCTGCTTTACCTTAACACAACAGAAGACAACCATGAAACATCAGCATTTGCTAAGCATTTGCTTGTAAAGGATTTGGTAGAACATTCCTTGCCAAAATAGCAATGAATTGATTTTTTTATTGAAAATATAAAGGCCCCTCGATTACTACATGGATCTATGTAGGGGGAAATAGAAAATGAGAAAAATGAATGATTTTTGAGATAGAATCTGTTATAAATGAATGAATGAATGAATGAATGAATGAATGAATGAATGAATGAAAAGTCCTTGCTCATTTCATGGGAGGGGCAAGGAATTGTGTTCAGCATTTTTTTCTTCTTAAATCCTTGGATATCACTTCATCCAACAGACTAAACAGACTCATGTTCCAATATCGATTGAATAACATTGATTTCCACTGCCACCCACCCACCCACACATTTCTATGTCTTTTCTAAAAAGAGAAAGAAATGATTATTGCATAGCGATGGATAGTTTTCTTCTAGCCCTGATTTCAGATTGATCTGAGAGCGTTGTGCGAATGTGTTGTTTCCAGCTCAGGGAACTTGTGTATCTGAAATACACAAACGTCGCTATAATTTGCAGTAGGGAAAGGAGAGATGGGGGCAGTGAGGAAAAAGGAGACAGGGAGACAGTGGAGGCAAATGTTATTGGCCAGTGATGGCTAACCTTTCTGGGCTCCTGTGCCAAAAATTGTGCATGTGTACTTGCGTGCCACCACTCAGAAGGCAATGTGCACACACACCCATGCCCCCTGCACATGTTCACGTAATCCTCCCTGCCCCCCCACACCATCCCTTAACCTGCATTGTTGCTCCCAACTGATATTTGGCCCATTTGAGGCCTTTTTTGGCCTCTCAGAGGCTTGAGGAAAACTTCTGCAACTTTTGCTGGCCAAAAAATAGGCTCGCTTCGTCATTTCCAGTATTTCCGGAAATACAGGAAGTGACGAAGCAGGCTTATTTTTCAGCCTGCAAAGGCTTTCCTCAAGCCTCTGGGATCAGTTGTGAGGCATGCACATGCGCAGTGAGGTAAGTTTGCCTGTGGCTTGCATGCCGGCACAAATGGCTCTGCGTGCCACCTGTAAGGTTCTCCATTACAGTTATGGGCAATGGTGGGGTGCAACTGGTATAACAACTGGTTCGATGAGCGCATGCTTCACACACTACATGCACACACGGTGCATCTGAAAACAGCTCTAAAACTAACCTTCTACTGCAGCCCCACTGAGTAAAACAGCTGAGGCATTGCAATCCACTCTGCCACACTTATCAGCTGGGCTTCAAACAAAGGAAACATAGGACAGACTAGCACAGGGCGGGTGGGTGAGGTCAACTCATCCCTGGAACTACCGGTTTACCCAAACCAGTCCGTACTGGCTAAATCCTACCCCTGGTTATAGGTTTAAGAACACAACAATGAGTCTTGACATACCAAAGCTGCCTGGTTCATTTGAACTTATTTCCCCTGTGCAGAAGTGAAATTTCAAATTTACAATGGGTCAAGATGAACTGCTGAGTTTTATAAACTGCTGAATGTCCTTCATCTCTCTTTAAGCCCCATGCAAAGATAGAAATACTATCCCCATGGGAATACACTTAATTAATCCATGGTTAACCTAGCATCAAATTTTGAGTGCAAGATGAGTATGTTTTTTCCCCCTCCTTGCCATGTTATCTATCCATTTGCTTTCCCTTCTGGGTCCAAGCATGGATGTGGACCACAGAACTGCTTGCGAGCTGGGGCGGGAAGAGGTATATTGATAAATTTTGAACTTTGTTACTGTATATGTTGACAACAGCAAGTCTATTGTATGCGCAAAAAATGGAAAGACACTTTGATGTCTACCATGGAGAAGCATGCTTGCAGAAGATGATTGAGTTGGCTGAAATAGCAAAACTGACTATTCTGATTAAAGAAAAGAACATACATACTTTTGTCTCTACATGGAAATTGCTTCTGAATTTTGTGATTGATGTGGAAAAAAATATAACTTTGACTTTGGGTTTTATATATTAGATTGATAGATCTTTATAGAAATGACTTGTTCATATTATTATGGAAAAACAAAATGCTCTGATTTGATACTAATGCCTAATTCAAAAGAGGGAGTTGAAAGTCAATGCTTCTTTTTTCTTTTCCCTACCTTTCCTCATTTTTCTTCCCCCTTTCCCCTCCCCCACACACTGCCCTTTTATTTACTTTTGCATTTAGCATTTTATAATACTTTATAACTTAATAAAAGATGATGAAAAAGGAAGCGTTGTATAGTTCAAGTATTACAATTTAATTTTAAAAAAAATAAAGCAAATCAGAGAAAGATATTTTTCTTTTAGTTTACTTCCTCTCTCGACATCATTATTTGCACGCTCACATATAGCAAACTAAAACTATAGAGTGGTAAAGGCTCCAAGCTAGAAACTAGAGGCTAAAAAGGACATAGGAGAATTAGGGGCAGGCAGTTACAGATATTTTAATTCCCAAAAGATGTATTCAAGGAATGTTGAAGTAAGAATCAGTTATTCATCTAGTTGGCTTTTTAAACTTAGTGGAATTGGAAAGAACATATTTTCCTTCATTTTCTCCAGACCCAAGCATCCATGGGTCTTTCATTCTATGACTTTCCAACTCTGTAGTTGTTTGATAGGAAAACTGTGTTGTTACTTACTGAAAGCCAATATAATTTTTCAATTTAGAAGTAAATTTTGATGTCCTACTGTATGGCCTTTTTTTTTTTTTAATTACATTTATATGCCGCCCTTCTCCGGAGACTCAGGGCGGTTTACAGTCTAAGGAGCACCATGCTAAGTGCTCAGCAATAGCCTTCATTCCATTGTATATGCCTGCTTATTACTAGGGCTTTTGGCCCCCGCAAGCGGCATTTTTACAAAGTCAGCTTATTGCCCCCAACAATCTTGAGTCCTCAATCAACAGTCTTGATCATATTTCTGAACATTCATGATTTTTTACCCCCAACAAATGATAAGGACCCTTTTCTATCACATAGACTGACTGAGTTTTTAATATTCCATTTTTTAGTCTACTCTTTCTCCTCCTCTCTGATAATTTTAGTCACCCAAGCTATTAATATGCTAATCCTTTGTAATGAATTTGCAAAGACTCCATACAAAGACTACATGAGCTAATACAACATCTATATATGGAAGCAGTATACATCATTCATTGGCAATTGTGTATATGTGTGTGCAACAAAACCCTTTCCAAAGCACTTGGCAAATGGCAATAAATTGGAAAAGCAGTCATCCTATTAAAATGTAATACTGGATATAGTCTGCTTTAAAAAATAGAACCAATATTACTTGAGAAAGCCATTGGATGCATCAGTTTGCTGACTTAGTTTCTGAGGACTTCAGAATGACTCCAGTAAAAAAAGATTTGTAAAAGACAAAAAGAACTTGCATTGTGAGCAAGTTCTGTAATTTAAAAAAGCTATTTAAAACCAATAAAGGAAAAGGAATTTGTGAAGGTACACTGTAGATTACAGTGTACAATGTACACTGTAGATCAGGGGTGTCAAACTGGCACCCCATGGGCCAGATGCACCCCAGTTCCACGAATGGGAAAAACACAGCAAAAATGTCATTTGACAGCAACTTGATGCTGTGAGTTTCACACCTGTGCTGTAGATGAAAAGATAATGTGGATTTGATATCAACTTTCTGAATATTCACAAAGAGGCATTGTTTCACAAGAATTTAAATTATCCTTTTTATGTTCACAGCCAATACAATAAAAACAGTTTACTTCCACTATTCTTTACAAGGAATGAAAAAAAAATGTTATTCATCTTAAGAACATTCATTAAGTCAAAGGTATACATGCATGTATACATGCATATATACATACATACCTGTTTTCCCAAAAATAAGACCCAATTGGAAAATAAGCCCTAGCATGATTTTTCAGGATGCTTGTAAAATAAGCTCTTACCCCCAAAATAAGTCCCAGTTAAGACTGTCAGTCAAACTGTATTTTCCCCAAAATAAGATCTAACCGGAATATAAGCCCTAATGTGTTTTTTGGAGCAAAACTTAATATAAGTCTTGGTCTTATTTTGGGGAAACTTCCAAACCTAATTGAGCCCAAAATTTCTGTTGCTAAGTGAGACATTTGTTAAGTGAATTTTGTGCCATTTTACAAGCTTTCTTCCCATAGTTGTCCAGTGAATCACTGCAGTGGTTAAGTTAGTAACATTGTCAGCATTCTAAAAAATCTCCACTCCAACAAATAATTCTGAGACTGACATCTTCTCAAAAGTTCTGTTTTATTTGGATAGTAAACTTCCACATCTGGGGAATCCTGAATCTGAAAGTTCCAGGTTTCCTTGCAATAAGTAAAAAATTACAAATCCATCACATGCCCCAATCACCATCCATCCCAACTTGAGACGTCCTCTCAACCAGCTGCAGAAATAACATGACCTTGACTTAGAAGAAGAATGCTATTATGTCTAACCACATACACTCTAAGAAATTCCCCCCTCCCATTTTCCCAGGCTCAAGAATGTGGCAGCATGGAAGCATCTAGTGCTAATATGGCTTCCAAAGCTGATAAACATGGTTGTTAGATGAATCTAGTTTCCGCATTGACTTTGCTTGTCGGAAGGTTGCAAAAGGATATCACATGACCGTGGGACAAGCAACTGTCATAAGTATGAGTCAGTTGCCAAGCATCTGGATTTTGATCACATGACCATGGGGATGCTACAATGGTCATAAGTGTGAAAAACAGTCATAAGTCACTTTTTACAGTGCCATTGTAACTTTGAATGGTTACTAAATGAACTGTTGTAAATTGAGGACTATATGTTTTTGCTTTGGGCTATACCCTGGATTTGCTCTCCTAGAAAAGAAAGGAATCTAAAGCTGTGGCAGAGGAAAGCCTTCCTCCTTTTCTCTTAGAATCAAGGACTCTAGCTCTTGTTAGAGTCAAGGACAAGAATTGTGCATCAACACCCCAAGAACTGACCATTCATAAAGCAATAAGTTGCATCCAAGCTTGTTAGACCTGAGTCGGTGCAATTCACATCCTCCTCTTGCCCATATAGAGCACAATACAAACTCTACTTAAAGGTTGGGAAGGAGAAAACGTCTGGAGCAGATGTAGAAGTTTCACATGGATGTATGAAAGATGGGATTGAGGAAAATGCCCAGCATACTTTAGGGAAACCGAGTCATGTAAATATTGTGTGCAGCTTGCAATTTCCTAAGATATAAGATATGTACTGATGCTACCAAGTTCTAGGTTAGTTGCATGTTAAATTGGGTCTAGAATTGTTAGTAAGTAAGGACCGGTATGAAGTATTCCCTCTCATCTACTATCACCCTAAAGTCAGATAAGGCATTTAGTGCAGCTGTCACTGGGGACATTCAGAGGCATTATTGTCACTATATGGAGATCTTCTGCTTACTGTCACTAGCTGGGTCCTTAGAAGCAGAAATGAATCCAGGAATTTATTCCCTGCAGAGTATTTGAATGAGCTGTGAATGGGTTGCCAATTCTTTTTGTCATGTGAATATGATTTTATTTGTTGAAATACTTGTTATTCTATTGAATATGATTGCTAGAATTCACACTGACATTAGCTCCACCTGATCATTGTATACAACAACTCAAACCAGAGCTGCTATGACCACTAAAAAAAATCATATTTTTATTAGATAACCCCTCCCTCATTTCCTAACTCAGAGAAGGTTATGAGGATCTGTATCTTTGATTAAGTCAATTACTATCTATCTATCTATCTATCTATCTATCTATCTATCTATCTATCTATGTCTTTTAATTACCCCATAATCCCTTACACCAGAGTGGAGTCGGGGCAACTGAATGGAGCTAAGTGTTTACTGGCCGGATACCGTTCCTATCACCAATGCAGAGTTCACAGCAGATAATAACTCATTGTGCCCAGAGAGAGAAATATTTTCTGCTACCTAGGATCAAACACACAACCTCCTGATGTTGAGGCGAGAACTCCACCACAAGGCCATTGCACCACTCACAAAGTGACTTGGACAATATATCTATGAGCTTAATCTATATTGCAATTCAGGAACTTTGGTTAGCATAAACAGCTGATGGTTATTGGGCAAGCTGGAAGATTTGTTCAGGCACCGATAATGTTACATTAGAGTTGACAACCAAAAAAGTAATGGATGGACTGCCTGCATGAAGACATGTGAGCCGTAGGGGTATTCCCTGCCAATGCTGCAGATCGGACCAAGTTGTGGACGAAATACGAATTTGCAACCCTGCCATATGTATGAAATAACCCAAAGAACTGCAAGAAGACTGATAATGTTGCCTAGTTGGATAATGAAATGTCTGCTGGCAAATAGCAAAACTCAGAAAGCACCAAGGACTACACAGTTCAACCCCGAACCACATATACTCTTCTACTGGTATCAGTTCTATGCCATGATATCCATCAGCTGAGGATTTGGTGACAGCATGTTCTAAAGCCACCCAGCCTGGACATCCTTCACCCAGATCTGAGAGAAGACTCCTCTGCAGCATTCAACCAAGAAATCTCTTTTCAACCTTATTCTGTAGCATGATGGTAGAGCAATTCCAGAGGAGACCACACTGAAGTAACATACACACTGTTTTTAATTCTTTGAAACAACAGCACCACACTGTTTTCTAAAACACTTTGGGGAAAAAGCATTGTTCAGAGCTTCAAAGCATCTCTTTGAAGAGTCACACAACCCTGACTGCTAAAAAAATATATAGCACAATGCATGAATTGTTATCACAGAAGTACCATTGCTAGCGTTATAGGCTTTCCCTAAGTCTGTGCCAATCTATACAGTCTTACAAACTACTTCTGAACAACCACATTCACAGTTCCATCCACACTAGAATGTGACAAAAATTTGAGGATTCTCACCCTTATTCAAATTCAATTTGTAACTCAAGATGCTTTGCTAAATAACATAGGTTTTTAATATATTTTTAATGGGGCACCATGACAAGTAAACAAGTAAAGTTCTCACTCTTTCTCAAACATATGCATACTTTTCCCATCTCAAAAAAGAGAGTGTAAAATGGAAACAGACATGTTAATTTATATTTAGGACTTTCATGAATTCAGCTTCCTTTTAATTACAAGATGCAAGTCTTAACTCAGTGTAATTTAATTTCTTTCCTTGAGATTTATTTATTTCACATTTAATACAGTTCAACTAGTACATTAAAAAAGCTTTTATTGGAAGAATAAACATCTTTGTAAGTGGCAACAAAGATTTATATTTTGGGGAGAGTCGGGTAATGGATTGGTATTTGGTGTATGAGTGTGTGTCTGTGTGTCTGTGTGTGTGCACACTCACACATATGTTTTGTCTGTCTCACTGTTCCTTGTTTGGGAAATTGAATTGCTGCTCTTGAAAAACTTGTGACTGGGATTGTGGGATTTTGCAACACACTTTCAAGCCACTTGAATCAAAGTGTCAGGCCTGCCCCAGTTTGCTCCCTCAGGAAAGTAAGACTCGTGACTCCATTTAGTTGAAGCAAAAAAAAAAAAACATTTACTGAAAGAAACTGGTTGCAAGCAAAGTCAGGCAGAATCTGGTGTTCCCGTGCCAAAAACAAAGCTATTTTTTCCAATTCCCAATCCCTCCTCCCCATGACCAGTTCCTCCAGCCAGCCAGTGTGATGCCACTAAGATGTTTTGAGAAACTCTGAAGTGTGAAGCTGGTAACATTCCATTCTCAGGACAAACAGCCTTGAAGATCTTGGCACAAGCCAGCTAGGTGATCTGGTATTCTTCTATTCTCATTTCCCCTTCCCCTTCCCTCCATCACCTCCCCATTTCCTACCATTTGATACACAGTCGTAAATTACCCTAAATGCCTCCCCTCTCCCTTCCCTTTTGATGGCACAAACCAAGCAGGGACCCAGGCTGACGATGGAGATTCTGACACAAAACCTTTCATACAAACTCAAGAATGAAAAGAAAGTTATAGAGTAAAACCTTACTCTTCCTCTCTCTCAGTACTTGTTGGTTTCTTTCACCATTAAGCTCAATGTATATTTTCTACATTTCTGATTAATTCAAGAACTCCTGCTGACATTATGCTAACTCACAATATAGGTTCTCAACAAATGGGAGAGAAAAACAAGATGTATGTATTATTATGCAAAATATAAATGAAGCAAGTGCCTTGAGGTGAGAGAATTATAGAAAAAATGAAATATTGAAAGTTGGATGGTGCTGAATTATGAAGAAAAGACAGAAATCTGGGACAAAGAGGATGACTCTATGATGATCAGCTCTTGAATAACCTTGTTTAGTATTTTTTGGTAGAGGAAAGAGGAAAGAAAAGAGTCTGATATAGTTGCAAACTTCTGATTCTCAGCCTTCATTCAATACAGAACCCCTATAATGAGATTAGACTATACAAATAAACATGTTTGCCATCAGTTGCCAAGGGGGAGACCAAAAAACACAAACATATTTACAGGGAAAAAAGAGGTTTGCAGCCAGAAAAAATAAATATGTGATCAAAACAACAACAAGAGTTTCATTGCAAGGTTGGGGTTTGGAAAACTTTGCAAATGGAAAGTTCATTCTAATCAAAATGGTGGCCATGACACACTTTAAAATGCATAAGCACACAATCGGGCCTACCATCCCTGCCCTATTGTCTCCAATTATTCATACCCATTTCCTGTATTTATACTTATGTTTACTATCTTGTAAGGTATTGACAAATAAATAAATAATAAATAAAAGGGGTGGGACTTTCCTTGCAAGGTCACATCCACCATTTTGAGTTTTTCACCTCAATCATCAAAGCTTGCTTATATTAGCTATACATTTTGATAATGTGCACATCAAAAAGTCATTTTAAATTCATTGAATCTTTTTCTGCCCAGGTGCTGCAAGAGTGAGATGGGTGGCATAAAAATCATAATAAATAAAGTACATAGACACAAATACAAAAGAGACAGAGATTTGTTCATATTGCCTTGACTGCCACCTTGCCTTTCCTGATTTCCACCTCATTGCAAACAATATGCAACTCTCCTGTCTTTAGCGTGCAGCTCTACAATCATTTAAAAGAAATTTTATTTGTTTACTTATCAAATTTACACACCATCTCAATCTTCCAATACTTGAGGGGCTGTTATAAAGAAGAAGGGATTGACCTAGGGGTGGGATTCTACCAATTTGCACCTATTTGCTAGAACCAGCTGTTAACATTCTAAGCAGTTCGGAGAACTGGTTGTTAGAAGAAATTACTGGCCTAATCCTGTAAGGAAGGCAAGAAGGAAACATTCTGGGGTTGCTTATAGAAACTGCCTTTCCATTAACCCTTATTACGTTTTTGGCAGGACTAGACTTCCTGTCTCAGGAACATGGAGTTCCTGGAGTTTGTTTCCCCTCCTTTGCTGGTATTTTGCTTGTGTGGAGTGACCATTCAAAGTTACAATGGCACTGAAAAAAGTGACTTATGACTGTTTTTCACACTTATGACTGTTGCAGCATCCCCAAAGTCATGAGAGACCAGGCCAGGAGATGCGTGCCTCGATGTGAGTGATATTGAGTTGGCTACACCCACCAACTAAACCACACCTACAGAACCGGTTGTTAAAAAATTTGAATCCCACCCCTGGATCGACCTAAACTCCAAAGCACTTGAGATAAGGACAAGAAGTAATGGGTAGAAGATCATTAAACAGAGATCCATCCTAGAACTATGGAGAAATTTCCTAACAGTGAGAACAATTACTCAGTGGAACAGCTTGCATCTGGAAATTGTGGGTGCTTTTGGGTGCTCCATTACTGGAACTTTCCAAGAAGAGACTAGACAACCACTCGTCTGGAATAGTATAGATCTCCTGCTTGAGCAAGGGTTGGATTAGAAGATGTCCAAGGACCCTTCCAACTCTATTACTTTATTTTCTGTGTTCTACACCAGTGGTCTCCAACATTTTGGGCACCAGGGACTGGTTCCATGGAGAAAGGGTTTTCTGTGGATCAGAGTGGGTGTGGTTTTCATTCTGTCTGCATCCTGAAGATGGGGATTTACTTGTTTGCATGGCCTGTGTAGAAAGTTAGCACTCGCCCATCTCCTAGTAGAATGAAATGTTTTGGGAAATATTAAAAAAGGCAGAATATTGTATTTTCTAAAGACAGAAACTCAGAGCTTCAGCTCCCTGTCCCAGCAGATATTTGGTGCCCATTGAGAAGGACTGGGCCAGGTTATCTATAAAACAAAAGACCTTCAGCTTCAGGATGGTAGGATTATTCTTCAGGGCAAGGCCATTCAGGCACAATAGAAACTGCACAACAAAACTCCTTCATTGCATCATCCAGCAAATTTCAACCAAGCTTGGGACTCAGACAGCCTACAAAATTAGCAGTCACCCCTAGCAACAACCAATAGAATACATGCCCTTGCCACAGGAACAGGAAACTTAAGGGCAAGACTCAAGAGAAGGTATAAATAACTCTCACAATCCACTCCATATAGTCAGCTGCCCAGGACCTAAAACCCATGTGGTCCTGTTTACCAATAAACCATTTTTCCAATCACCTCCATGTTTCCAGTGTCTTTCTCCCCACTTGGAACTACACCAGATAGATATTTCTTCCAACACTTGGTTGCTAGCATGCCATGGCCCGGTGCCAGTCCATAGACTGGGGATTGGAACCCTTGTTCTATACTAAGTGACTCTAATCTCTGATTCTTCAGATATCTGCTATTGAAACAGCACACAGAGTCTCCAGTTCAGTTGCTGGTCTACGTAAATCATAAAGGTTTCAATATCATGGTGAGCCATGAAATGGACCTCTGTACCATTTGGGGAACAGCATTTTCCTGTTCTTTTCATCCCCCCATTCCTGTAGTCTAGTAGATTTCACAGGCATCCTTATTTGTCAATTTAATCTTTCTAATCAATTTCTGATCACATTACCTGTGGAAGCAGTCGATCTCCTGGGTTATTAAACACTTCATTTCCAATTTGCTAAGGTCTTCTTGAAGTATGAGTAGAACATGCTGAATGCCATCCTCTTAATCCAAAGGTATGATGATTGATGATGATGATGATGCCGAAGGGCAAGTTTGTTAAATGAACAGTGATTTTCAGGTAATAATATACTGTAGGTTTTTAGAGAATGTTTTTCTCATTGGACCTTGTGTTACCTTATGGGAGAATATTTTATTTTACTCAATGACATTTTACTCAATGACATTTACTTCTACGTAGACGAGTAATACATAGGTGCACACATTTTCCCTATAATTCTACTACAGATAGTAATAAATGAAGTCTTGTAATTTTAGTAATATGCAGCAATTCCTATAGAGAACATTACCATATCTCTTAGACAGGTGACCAAAGTATTGGAGAAACATGATTGTATTTTTTTTTCCTTTGGGGCAGAAGACTGAAGAAGAAGTCACAATGCCTCATAATAGATCCATCTCTTTAGGGTTTGGGGGATGACAATTGCTTTTATGGAAAATAATTCTTCAATATGAGATCCTTTGGGGATGCTTTTAAAAATTACTTGTGAGATGATAAATGAAACTCTTAATAATATGGTGTATATCATCTTCTTCTTCTTCAACATCATCATCAAATTGAGACTGCACACACTGAATATTTGAAAATTATATTTTCCCTCAAGATTTTTTTCTTCAAAACTATACAACTATGCAACTAACATATGGTTATTAATCCAATATCTGTCAATGTCTGATCATTACAAGTATTGGGCTGGGTATCATCATCTTATTTAACAACCCCATAATACCTTGTGAGATGGAGTCTGGGCAACTGAATGGAGCTAAGTGTTTAGTGGCCGGATGCCCTTCCTGTAACCAATGCAGAGTTTTGTTCAGCAGATACATTCTCATTGTGCTCAGAGAGAGAAATATCTGCCTCTACCTAGGATCAAACTCACAGCCTCCTGATGATGAGGTGAGAGCTCCACTTCTAGGCCACCAGACACCACTCAAACATTGGGCTGGATATGTCAATACAAATTCCATCTTGAATTCCCATATGAGAGAAAAAATGTCTTGATTGGTTTAAGGACAGCAATTCCAAAACAGATCATTTAGACCTTCTCTTTTTCTTTTCATTCAAATAAGATACATGATATTCAATCAGCACTATTCAGTATTTTTCAGGCAAGGAAAATACAATAAGAATGAACATGGGAGATAAGTCCTTTTAAACATAAAAGGTATGATTGAATTCTGCTAGGCTGAAAAGATATAGAGTCTGGGAACCAAATGCCGGACCTCTTTTAGGCTGAGTAAGGTGCTCAAAAAAAAATCAAAGTGTCAGTTGAATTGTTCAGGAAGAGAAAAGAGCACCTGAAAAAAGAACTAGATAGCTTTGTGGGCAACAGATGTTAGCAGGTATTAAGGAGAATGAAGGACAGTGACTCTTAATCTTCCCAGCTTCTGTACTGCACTGAATCCCATTATAGGAGGCTGACCTGAGCATCCACTCCCAATAACTATTTTCACCTATCATTTTTTTTTTTAAAAAGAAGATAATTAAGAGACAAGACAGGATGAGGATTTGAAAAGGATTCCTGAAACTATCAGTCAGACATAAATCAAAAACAAAAATAAAGAAGACCAGAAAAAAGAATAGGTTACACATTATAGAACAAGTCTAAGATTCGCCTTCCCAGGGTTAACACAAAGACTGCTGGATGGTATCTTATTTTAATGAGTCTCCATTACTTTGGACAAGCAATAGCAATAGCACTTACACTTACATACCACTTTACAGTGCTTTTACAGCCCTCTCTAAGCAGTTTACAGAGTCAGCCTATTGCCTCCAATAATCTGGGTCCTCATTTTACCCACCTCGGAAGGATGGAAGGCTGAATCAACCTAGAGCCTGGTGAGATTTGAACTGTCAAATTTCAGGCAACCAGCAGTCAGCAAGAGTAGCCTGTAGTACTGTACTCTAACCACTATGCCACCACAGTTTATCGTAAATTTAATACAGATGTTTGCATTGTGCAGATCTCAGTCAGAAGCATTTTGGTCATTTGGAATATGTGTTTAATCTCTGCTTTTCTCAAGATATCTTCCAAATCCAATCAAAACACTTAAACAACCTGAGCAGACCAACAATTGTTAGATAGATAGTCTTGGGAGTCCTAGTGGACAATCACTTAAACCTGATCCAACAGTGTGCAGCAGCAGCCAAAAGAGCCAACACAATCCTAAATTGCATTAACAGAGGAATAGACTCAAGATCACATGAAGTATTAGTACCACTTTATAAAGCCTTAATAAGGCCACACTTAGAATACTGCATCCAACTTTTGGTCATCATATTATAAAAAAGATGTAGAGATTCTGGAAACAGTGCAGAGAAGAGCAACAAAATTGATGAGGAGGCTAGAAGCTAAAACATATGAAAAACAGTTGCAAGTATTGGGTTTGTCTAGTCTAATGAAAAGAAGGACTAGGGGGAGACATGATAGTGTTCCAATATCTTAGGGGTTACAACAAAGAAGAAGGAATCAACCTATTTTCCAAAGCACCAGAAGGCAAGACAAGAAACAAGGGATGGAAAATCAAGGAGAGAAGCAACCCAGAACTAAGAAGAAATTTCCTGACAGTGAGAACAATTAACCAGATACCTAGTAAGAGTTGTGCTTTAGGATAGGGATGAGGTCTTATTACCCTATCAGTCACTCCAGCAGTATGCGTTTCCCTTGGGACCCCAAACCAACTAGCAATCCCAAGTTTTAATACCTTTCCAAAAGGCCAAAAGGTAAGGTGACTAACTTTTTTACAATGAGAAGGAGGACACAAATAAATTGAAGGAAAAAAACCAAAGCCACTTGCACACGGCGCACTCTTGTGTGCAGCGTACTCTTGCATGCGGCGCACACTTGTACACGGTGTACTCTTGTGCATGGCGCATTCTTGCAAATGGTACACTCTTGTGCGCAGCGCACTCTCTCAAAACAATTATCCTGTGTGGAGCGCATGCGTCTCATAATCGCCGCACTGTACCGAGCCTTGACGAAGTGTCATGTCCAATACAAATACGCCACATCGCACACAACGGATTGGATCGGCATCGATCAAATATGGAGATTTACAGATTAGTCTTCAAATATCAAAAAGGAGGGCATGTAGAAGGACACTTTTCGAGAGAGGACTTACAAAAGGAGGACTGTCCTCCCTAAAGGAGGACAGTTAATCACCTTACAAAAGGACGAGACTAATTGTCACCTTCGGTAGTATTGTGTTCTACAGGGATGGGGTCACCATGGAAAAGGCCCTTCTTCTTGGCCCCACCCATCAGAATTCCTTAGGACAGGGGTAGGGAACCTTGGCTCTTTTATCACTTATGGACTTCAACTCCCAGAATCCCTGAGTGAGCCATAAAAGGTTCCCCATCCCTGGCCTACTGGTTTTTCAGTTGTGAGGGAAATCAATTTTTGACTGGAATGGGACTGTTTAATATACAAATGTAGGACATATTCTTTATATATTCTTTATATGTCCTACATTTGTATATCAAACAATCCCATTCCAGTCAAAAATTGATTTCCCCCACAACTGAAAAACCAGTAGGCCAGGGATGGGGAACCTTTTATGGCTCACTCAGGAATTCTGGGAGTTGAAGTCCATAAGTGATAAATGAGCCAAGATTCCCTACCCCTGCCTTAGGAGAATAGATCCTCTTCTATTGGTGCAGGTGAAGTGGGCTAATCCCATTGGGGTGAGGTGGTTCCTCAGCATATGCTGATGGTTTTGTTTGATAACATAAATGGCCAGAAAACATTAGGAATTGTGATGCCCACTAAGACTCCAAGATCCCTCTCATAGTTACCGTTATTTCATTTAATCTGTACCTGCAGATTTGGTTTTTTTGCCTAAATGTAAAATCTTACTTTTCTTTACACTGAATTTAATAGGGACTGGACGCTAAAACATATAAAGAATGGTTGCAGAAACTGGGTATGTCTAGTCTGATAAAAAGAAGGATTAAGGGAGACATGATAGCAGTGTTCCAATATCTCAATGGCTGACACAAAGAAGAGGGAGTCAAGCTATTCTCCAAAGCATCTGAAGGTAGGACAAGAAGCAGTGGATGGAAACTAATCAAGGAGAGAAGAAACCTAGAACTAAGGAGAAATTTCCTGACAGTTAGAACAATTAACCAGTGGAACAACGTGCCTCCATAAGTTGTGAATGCTCCAATACTGGAAGTTTTTAAGAAGAGTTTGGATAACCATTTGTCTGAAATGGTGTAGGGTTTCCTGCCTAAGCAGGGGGTTGGACTAGAAGACCTCCAAAGTCCCTTCCAACTCTGTTATTCTATTCTAATTCTACACTGAAGTTGAAAGATTAAATCTACTGGTCTTCTGCTATTGGGAAACTAAGCTTCCTGACTATTCACTCAGCTTTTCCTTATCCCTTTAGCTCTTAGATCAAAGACTTCAGTGCAACTGGCTCATAGCAATATGCTAAAACATTCTAATTGTAGATATTTCCCCGGGAAACATAAGTCAGTTTTCTCCTACATCATATCATGTTTTTTTTAAACCTGACATTGACTTTTCAAAGGTGTTTGGTTAAACTTTACCTATATTTTTTTTTTCTGAAGCTATTATCAAACATGTGGATATCTCTGACATTTAAGTGACATTTTCTATCTGGCAGAGATTTCCCTCCTTTTGTTAGTTATTTCAATATGAGTGCAGATGGTGATCGGATTTCTCGACAATGGGTAAGTCCTATTATTCTTTACGCACTTCATTTTGTTTAAACTATCAAAAATGCTCGTTGTTATTAAGCAAATGTGTATCCCTGCTCTCTCTCTCTTGTTCTCTCCCAAAGAAAGATGAAAATATCACTTTCATGTCAGGCCAGAGGCCAATTTAATTTCCAGTGTCTCTGGAAGCTCACATACAGATGATGAAATCAAAGAATTTTACCTTTCATTCATCCCAGCAACAGCAGTGAAAAAGACTCCTGCACTCAAAAAACCAGAGATGATCCATCATTATTTGGCCGGTACTCCCTGACAACCGTTGTGATCGAAGGAAACCAATTCTCCTTTCATTTTTGGAGCATGAGGTTTTAAAAGAATGCTAAGCTTCTTAGTCTTAGAGGCAGAAACAGATGTTGTGCTTCTTAAAAATCAAGTCTCCATGCTGCAATGTTTTGATTCATAACCATTGTCTTTTCATTTATACCTGGTTCCTTTCCTTTACAAAATCTTTCAGTTTTGTCCAAAGCTAAAACAGCTGTGGTGGCGCAGGGGTTAGAATGCAATACTGCAGAATGCTCACTGCCAGGAGTTCGATTCTGAGAGGCTCAAGGTTGACTCAGTCTTCCAAGGTCTGTAAAACGATGGCCCAAATTGTTAGGGACAATATGCTTTAAACTTCTTAGAGAGGGCTATAAAACACAGTGAAGCAGTATATAAGTCTAAGAGCTGTTCCTATGGCTATTCCTTGTCTTTAGCAAAGCTAAGCTTCATGAGAAACCAGAGACCTGGTGTCTCAGCTGTTCTCCTTTGAGATTGTAGGAAGGACTTTCAGGACTGAATACTCACTCCTAAAACTGAAGTTGAGATCAATTCAAGGTGACTTTGAGGATATCTCAAGGTAAGTTTCTTAGCAAACATTTGACCTGGGTTTGATATTGCTTTTTTACTGGATCATTTCTCCCCCACTTCCTGGTTTAGTTTACAGGTCTCCTAGTTCATGGTGTTTCTCAGCCATGTATTAACTAAGTCCAACATTGTTTAAATTATTTTTCATTTAAGATCAGCAAAGTCACCTAGTTGTAGCCATGTGCTTGACATTTGCCATACAAACAGAGATATGCCAAAGGACAAAGAAGGAAGGTTTTAACTGACTTTTTCTGGGAGAAATCATCCAAGTCAGCTAGATGTTTTTTGAAATAATCCAAAGTGTGATTAGGTAAAGTTGATTCTGTATACATAGTACACAAAGTAAAAATGCATTAAGGGGATTTACGGTTGTATCCCTTATATAATATTTTTGCCTATCGTATATTCAATTGCAGTTCAGGCTTCTCAATAGATTTCTTTCTGCCTAAAGCACATGTTGGTAATCTCTGAAGCCAGTCCTAATATCCTAAAAATAGTAGATCAGTCACCTCCACCCATCTTCTTTTCAAGCTACACCTTCTATCTAGTTTCCATTTCACTTCTATTTAAAAACAAAACAAAACACCAGAACCTGAAGGAATAAATGGTTCAAAGAAATGGACATACCCACTCTTATATTGTCTTGTAAATCTATTTCATTTTGTACTTCAAGGAATTAAGACACAGCAATGGCTCAGCTGTTAAGACTGAGCTAGTCAGCTGGAAAGCCAACAGCCCAGGTTCGAGACCTGAGCACCACATGATGGAATGAGCTCCTGTCCTTTTCCCAGCTCTTGCCAACCTAGCAATTTGAAAACATGCAAACGCAAGTAGATAAATAGGTATCACATGACCATGGAAACGTCTTTGGACAGCATTGGCTCAATGACCTTGAAATGGAGAGCACCACGCTCTATAATCAGCAATGACTAGCGGAATAAAATTTTCAGGGGGAACTTCAAGATTGTTTTGCTGCCAGCAATTCTTATTATGAGCGGGTGGTAAACTCTGGGTGTTTCAATATTTCAATATTTGGTACTTCCTTCAGGCTCAGACAAATGATTTTATTTTTAGAAAGGCCGGTAAAAGAAACCAACCCAACAACATCAGCAGCAATTTATCACGATTATTGTCTGCATTTCATTGTGGCATTATTGTAAGCTTCCCAATTGGAAGGTCAAACTTTGCAAGAACATTTTCTCTGTTTCACAGATACATAAGGAGGAGTTCTAAAGCCCCATGAGGGTCTTTAACTTTCAAGCCCATAAACTATGTGGCATGGATAAAATTGCTGAGGAGGCTCATAATGATCAATATTAAATGCATTCCAGAAGGCTACTTGAATTAATCTATCTCAGAGATGGCTTGCAGCTTCCTTGTTTTTCCCAAGCGCTCCCTCCCCCCAGCTGATGAAATAATATATCGGCTTCAGGATAACTCTGGTGAACTCAGTTGCTTCCATTCCTGCCAGCTTCTTGTACTTTAATTGATAAAAGACTTTGACCTTAACCTACAACCCATATTAGTACTGCAGAGAAGACCGAACAGCAAAGTTATTGATTCAAATCTTAAAGGATACCATAGAGGGATGGACAGCTGGCTTAAATTTTAACTACTTCCAGTATCCCTAATCAATTAGGCCTTTACTCGTGTAACAGTGCCTGTGTGACATCCAGAAATCAACATTCACAAGGAAAAGGAAAGTTGGGGAATGGGCTTATGACCAAGAATCTGGCAATAGGCGATTCCCCTTGCCTGAATGTAGATTTCAAGAGAAAAAGAATAGAGATCAGTGGTGGGATTCAATTTTTTTTTACTACCGGTTCTGTGAGCGTGGCTTGGTGGGCGTGGCAGGGGAAGATACTGTAAAATCTCCAACCAGAGGTGGTATTTGCTGGTTCTCTAAATCACTCAAAATTTCCGCTACCGGTTCCCCAGAACTGGTCAGAACCTGCTGAATACCACCTTTGATAGAGATAGATACTGTAGGCAGGAATCATAGAATCATAGGGATGGAAAGAACCTTAGAGATCTTCTAGTCCAACTTCGTGCCCAAAGCATCCCAGACAAATGGTTGTCCAATGCTGAAAACCTTCCATGATGGAGGACCTATAACTCTGGGAGGTAAGCTCTTCATTGCTTAATAGTTCTCACTACTAGGAATTTCCTCTTTTTTCCAGGGTGGATCTCTCTAGAGATGAAAGCTGTAGCTTACAAATAGGCTAATTCTCCTTATTGCCATCATGATTTTAAGGAACAAGAAAAAGATGTAGCTCATAGTTCCACCTGCCCAAATTTTATCACCAGTCACAGTTTCCAAAAAAAAAATACTGTATGGGTTAATTTGCAAATGTTAATGACTAGAAATTAGAAGGAGTTGGGAAAAGGGAGATGAGATGTATGCTTATCAACTCTTCTGATGTCTACATTATTGAAATTCTAGACCTAGAAAACCTTGAATTACGCCGTCTTCGGTCTGATCTAAGTATGGTATATAAAATCATACATTGCAATGTCCTACCTGTCAATGAATACTTCAGCTTCAACTATAACAACACAAAAGCACACAATAGATACAAACTCAAGGTTAACCACACCAAACTTGATTGCAGGAAATACGACTTCAGCAACAGAGTGGTCAATGTCTGGAATACTCTACCTGACTCTGTGGTTTCTTCCCCAAACCCCAAAAACTTTAACCTTAGACTTTCTACTATTGACCTCACCCCTTTCCTAAGAGGTCTGTAGGGGGCATGTATAAGCGCACTAACATGCCTACTGTCCCTGTCCTATTGTTTCTTTTATTCTTCTTATATGTACCCATTTCATGTATTCATAACTATGTACATACTTATACCTATTATCTTGTAAGCGATTGACAAATCAAATAAATTCTAAAAATTCTAAACTATCTAGATGCAGAGATATTCTAAAACATGAGGAAGATCCTTTTGCTACAGAGCAGCCAGGGTTAAAATCTGAAATAGGGATAAGTTACTATCGATGGGACAATACCACAGTGGGTTAGGGGCTTTGATAAAGGATCTCTTTGTTTTTAAAACTATATTGAGCCAATTTTAGGATTCAGGGTACAAATGTTTCCTTCGGGAGTTTGGCAAAAACAATCAACCTGTCACAAAATAAGAGTCACACAAAATAAACCATCAAAATTAGGTTTCAGGTGCTACCTGGAGTGCCAAGAGTATCAGTGGGCCACCTATTTTAAAATCATTGATATACTTGAAGTGCAGTTCAACCAACAACTGTTTGGTAATTTAGGATGATGGTGTCTGGGCAGATGGTAATCTGAATAATTGGGAACAAAAGATGGGAACAAAGAGAGGTGGTGAGGATAGATAGATAGATAGATAGATAGATAGATAGATAGATAGATAGATAGATAGATAGATAGATAGATAGATAGATAGATAGAGATGGATGATAGATAAATGATAGAGATTAGATGATAGATATGATGGATGGATGGATGGATAGATAGATAGATAGATAGATAGATAGATAGATAGATAGATAGATAAATAGATAGATAGATGGATAGATAGATAGAGATGGATGATAGATAAATGATAGAGATTAGATGATAGATATGATGGATGGATGGATGGATGGATGGATGGATGGATGGATGGATAGATAGATAGATAGATAGATAGATAGATAGATAGATAGATAGATGGATAGATAGATAGAGATGGATGATAGATAAATGATAGAGATTAGATGATAGATAGATGATAGATGATTGATAGATAGATAGATAGATAGATAGATAGATAGATAGATAGACAGATGAATGAGAGAGAGAGAGAGAGAGAAAGAGAGACTCTTTCTCTTTGCTGCCATCTAGTGGTAACAGCTGAGATATTTGCAGTTCCAATATGGTGGCCCTAATTGAGAATGTTATAGGCAAGAGGTGAAATAATCTGGCAAAGGCATAACAAAGAGTTAAGTTAAGTAGCAGCAACAATAACTACCTTCTAACTTGACATTTGCCCATTATATGCCAGGACACTAATTCCCACAATTCCCTCTGGCCATGCTAGCAAAGAATTCTGGGAGTTTATATCACAGCTTTTCTGGAATATAAATGTCTAGTTTTAAAGAGTTTGCTTAAACCAGAATGTATTCATGCCTTTCTCTCTTTTTGTGCTTATTTATTTCAGATTTATGTTCACGCCATTTTTCAAGGGTGAAACTTTCCCAAGGCAGTGCACACTTTAAAAAACACACACCCTCGAGGCACTATAAATAACATCGCAAAGTGAAATTGTTTTTCTAAAGCATCATTGAGCAAAGTGAAAGTTTAAAATTACCTGATCTTGGCTGATAAAACCCAGATGTCCCCTGCTGGACCATGCAAGGACCTTTGCACACAAAATTCCTGTCCAGTATCCCATTGACATTCATTCTTCAGTTGTTGAAAGGAAATAACCCTGAATAAAATTCCTGACAAGACATATCTCACCCAGTAATTTTCTCCCCCTGCCAATCATCAGTCATGCTTTTTTATTGATTGGCTGGTTGATTAATTGGCTGGCTTAATTTAAGAACTCGTCTTTTATTTGGGAGCTCAAGATGGCATAGGGCAGTCTCAATGACAACAACCAGGGGTGGGATTCTACCAGTTCATACCTATTCACTAGAACCGGTTGTTAACATTCTAAGCAATTCAGAGAACCGGTTGTTAGAAGAAATTACTGGCCTAATCCTGTAAGGAAGGCAGGAAGGAAACATTCTGGTGTTGTTTACAGAAACTGCTTCTCCGTTAATCCTTATTATGTTCTTGGCAGGACTAGACTTCCTGTTTCAACAACCCATTCTGTGGGCATGGCTAAGTTGGTGGGCGTAGCTTGGTGTTATTCGCTGGGCATGGCCAACTCAATATCACTCACATCGAGGCATGCATCTCTTCACCTGGCCTCTCATGACTGTGGGGATGCTGCAACAGTCGTAAGTGTGAAAAATGGTCATAAGGCACTTTTTTCAGTGCCATTGTAACTTTGAATGGTCACTCCACACAAGCAAAGTACCAGCAAAGGAGGGGAAAAAACTCCAGAGAAGTTCCTGAAACAAGAAGTCTAGTCTTGCCAAGAACGTAATAAGGGTTAACAGAGAGGCATTTTCTGTAAGCAACCCCAGAATGTTTCCTTCCTGCTTTCCTTACAGGATTAGGCCAGTAATTTCTTCTAACAACCGGTTCTCCGAACTGCTTGGAATGTTAACAAGCGGTTCTAGTGAATAGGTGTGAACTGGTAGAATCCCACCCCTGAGCCTTCCGAAGTCAGTAAAATGAGGACCCAAGTTGTTGGGTGCAATAGTCTGACTCTGTAAACTGCTTAGAGAGGGCTTAAAGCACTGTAAAGCAGTATATAAGTTTAAGTACTATTGCTATTGCTACAGATGTGAGAAGACTTGAGACCTTAAGAATGACAATAATACCTGAAGAATGAGCAGTTTATTCTTATCAGGTGGCTTCTCTAAGAAAGAACTTATTAGTCACAAATACACTAGATGACCTTATTAATTTTAACAACCGCTGTGTCTCATTTACTTTTCATGGAGTGGAGTCACACAAAATAATGGCATCTTGGTAACAATTTCAATCACCCATACTCTTTGTCCTTCATGCTGATCTTCCTTTTTCTGGAGTTGATCTAAAACATGATAGAGCAATGCCAAAGTTATATTAAATCAGCCAGTCCATTAGCAAACATGCATGAAAGCAAATGTATGCTTTTTTTTTAGTTTAATGAGCTGCTTTTTTGATCCGTTGTTAACATATTTCAGTTTCTCTGTTCTGGGATACCATACATGCTGCTTCTATGGGTGGTCTTGACTTAATTAAAATGAAAAGACAGCAGTCTTTCTTTCCATCTTGCATGAGGAAGAAATCGAATAGCAAAAAGAATGCAGATGTGTAGTACCTTAGTGCAAGGGTGGGCTTCAAAAGTTTTAGAACTGGCTCTCTGCCCAGTTGCTAGGTGGGCGTGGCCATGGTGGGCGTGGCCTAATCAGCCTCCTGCATCATGGCAGGAGGGAACATTTTTGCCCTCCCTGAGTCTCTGTGCAGCAATAGGGGGCAATAGGCTGACTCTGTAACCCACTTAGAGAGGGCTGTAAAAGCACTGTGAAGCGGTATATAAGTCTAAGTCAGTGGTTCTCAACCTTCCTAATGCCACGACCCTTTAATACAGTTCCTCATGTTGTGTTGACCCCCAACCATAAAATTATAGCTTGGTTCCTAAGACCATCGAAAATATGTGTTTTCCGATAGTCTTAGGCGACCCCTGTGAAAGGGTCATTCGACCCCCAAAGGGGTCGCAACCCACAGGTTGAGAACCATTGGTCTAAGTGCTATTGCTATCATTAAAGCGTTCCTGGCAGCTAGTAAGAAATTTACATATCATTTTGCTTTGTGCATATGCTTTTTATGTTATGCATTTAAATACGTTTGCTTATTCTGATAATAAAGCTTGAAATCTCTTTTTCCACTGGTGCCTCTGAATCCCCTCCCCCCAAAACAATTGTCTGGGTACCTGATCAAAGCTCTGATCCTTGGCAAAACAGAAAGTAACTCTGAATCTTTTGTTCTGTTCTCAACTAACCTTGCAGGATTGCTGTTGTGGGCAAAACACATAGAGAGGTCTTCCTGTAAATCAAGTGGGGCTCTTAGAGGAAAGGGAGGGTATAAATCTAACAAGTAAACAGCAGAGATGAGGGACCTTTAGATTAATCTGGCCAAGTTTCAGCCAGTTACAATCAACGGTTTCACTGCAACGCTTCTCCTCAAACTATTCTATGCAACAGAACTGCAAATATTCTCCGTTAGAATGTTAAGGCATTCGTTGCTTGTTGTCCTTTCTGTACTCTTTTTTAAACAGTTTTTATTAGTTCATAATATAACATGCAATATATATATATATATATATATATATATATATATATATATATATATATATATATATATATATATATATATATATATATATATATATATATATATATATAAAAGCAAATAGTAGGGAAAAGAGGAAAGGGAAAAGGGTTCGCCGGCAGCAGGTGCAGTCAACTGAGGTCTCAGAGAGCGAGGACTCAGATGAGGGGTCTGCATGTGATGCAGGGATGGGGCCAGGACTATCGGAGAGTGGGGTGCTGCCTTCGGATGTCATGGAATCTGGCAGAAGTGATGAAGAGGTCCCCGGGGAGCCTGTGCCCAGTGCGTGTGTGCGCAGGACTGCTCGAAGGAAAGAGCAAGCTGAAGCAGCACGGGTGACTCGGGAATAAGGCTGCAAGGTGATGGCCCCTCCCATAAGGGATAAAAACCAGCCTTCGGGGTTGGCTTCTTTGCAGGAAGCAAAGAAGTTCTTTCTACTCAGAGTTCTCATTGAAGCCCTGCTTACTCCGGTTTGTTTTGGAAACTTCTGGCTTGGGATATTTATCTGCAATTAGTCTTTTGTTCTTGGCAGCCTTTCACCACCTTGAAAGGGCTTGCTCTTACCTGGGACAATTAGTTTTGAATGACTCATGGCTGTGAATGAACAGAATTCACAGTGCCGCATTAAAAAGGTTTGCTTTTATACATACTTTGTGTTTGTTTGATCAGAACAAAGAGAAGGGAAAAGCAAAGGAAAGAAAAGAGGGAAAAGAACAAAAAAGGCATTGACTTCTGACTCCATTTGGTGCTGTAGAGTAAGCCATTAACATCAAAGGTCAACTTTTTACTTTTACATAATAGTATAAACTGGCTATTTCCATAACAACAAATTGATCTAATTGGTAAAATCCAAAATCAAAACTCCTTTTTTTTCTACCTCAAGCACAAAGTCCAGAAACAGTTTCCAAACAGAAATAAAAGTATTAGTATTTTTTCTCTCTCTGACCAAAACAGTCAATTTAGCCATGTCTGCTAACGCCATCAATTTTTGCAGCCATTCATCCATTGTGAGGATTGAGGTGACCTTCCATTTCTGTGTATAAAGTAGTCTTGCTGCCATTAACATATATAATAATGATGGCGAACCTTTTTGTTATGGTGTGCCGAAAGCATGCATGTGCATCTTATTGTTGTGGTGGGCTGGCACCCACAATGCAATGTGCCCTGCTTCCCTGCGCATGTGCGTGCAACACCCCCGCCTCATCCCCTTACCTGCACTGCACATGTGAGCACCTCCCAGCTGATTTTCAGCCCGTTTGAGGCTGTTTTCGCCCTCCCGGAGGCTCGAGGAAAGCCTCTGCAGCCTCAGGAGGCCGAAAAATGGGCCCGTTTCAGCACTTCTGGTATTTCCGGGAGGCCCATTTTTCACCCTCCCCAAGCCTCCACATGGAATCCTAAACAAGCTGCATGGGGACTCCTGGGACGGGTGGGGTGAGGTAAGTGGGGCCAGCCAGGGATGGGATTTGTTGGTTTGCCGAATTGTCCATGAAATTAACAACTGGTTTGCCTGAACTGGTGTGAACCAGTAGCAGCCCACTCCTGCATTAAACCCAAAAGAAAAGTCACTTTGTATTCACTTTAAGAATTTTCTGTATTAAGTTATGTATTTTACTCCAATATTTATTTATTTTATTTATTTATTTATTTATTTTGTCAAGCAATTATAAGATAACAGGTATAAGTATAAGCATAGTTATGGATACATGAAATGGATATATATATATATATATAAGGAAAATAAACAATGGGACAGGGACGGTAGGCACGTTGGTGCGCTTATGCACGCCCCTTACAGACCTCTTAGGAAAAGGGTGAGGTCAATAGTAGAAAGTCTAAGGTTAAAGTTTTTGGGGTTTGGGGAAGAAACCACAAAGTCAGTAGAGTATTCAAGACATTAACCACTCTGTTGCTGAAGTCGTATTTCCTGCAATCAAGTTTGGTGTGGTTTATCTTGAGTTCGTATCTATTGTGTGCTCTTGTATTGTTATGGTTGAAGCTGAAGTATATTTCTTTGCTTTATCACATGTACACCATGAATAATAAAAAGTCTTTTTCTTACATTAACATTTCCAACATTCATTTGAAATGCTTTTATATGTTCTTGACAACTTATCTGGAGTTAAAATCCTTTCTTTACTCTTACAAACAGTAAGATTGGAGGCAGTGCCTGTATTAGCCACCCATTCAAACAAGGCCCGCCTTGAGCCCATATTCAGAGGGCTAGGAGTTTAGTCTACTCCCAGATCTTCAGGTAGTAAACTTGCAATCATTCATTTAATAACCATTTGAAGTTACAACAACACTAAGTTTTGTAAAAAGGTAGTTTTAGATTTACTTGTATTTTAATGTTTCAAATTTCAATAAAGATTTTAAAAATTTTTAAACATTAAACAGCAATGAGTTGACTGAGGAAAAAAGAAGTTACAACAGCAGTGAGAAAAGTGACTAATGACCATTTTTACACAACTGTTGCAACATGGTTCATCATTGTCTTCTTTTAACGACCCAATAATCCCTTGCAGAATGGAATCTGAGCAACTGAATGGAGCTAACCGGATGCCCTTCCTGTCAGCAATGCGGAGTTATATTCAGCAGATCTATTCTCACTGTGCCCAGAGAGAGAAATATCTGCCTCTACCTAGGATCGAACTCCCAGCATCCTGATTGTGAGGCGAGAGCTCCATCTCTAGGCTACCGCCCCACTCTACAACTGTTGCAACATGGTTACATGATCAAAATTCACATGTTTGACAACTGACATGTAAATGTGACAGTTGCAGTGTCCCGGGATCGTGTGAGCCATCTTTTGTGACCTTCTGACAAGCAAAATCCATGGAGGAAGTCACATTCAATTAACAACCGCGTTACTAACTAACCACTGCAGTGGTTCATTTAACAACTATGGCAAGAAAGGTTGTAAAATGGGGGGGATGACTCACTGTCTTGTTTACCAATGAAATTTTTGGGCTCAGTTGTGGTTGTAATTTGAGGACTATCTGAATAGAATAGAATAGAATAGAATAGAATAGAATAGAATAGAATAGAATAGAATAGAATAGAATAGAATTCTTTATTGAATTCTTGAATTCTTTTTTTTTTAATTCTTTTTTTTTTGAATTCTTTATTGGCCAAATGTGGTTGGACACACAAGGAATTTGTCACTGAGAGCATTTGCACATAAAAGAACATAAAAGAAAAGATACATTCATCAAGAATCATCTGGTACAACACTTAGTGATAGTCATAGGCTACAATAAGCAATCAAATCATACTAGGAAACAGTCAATATAAATCATAAGGATACAAGCGACAAAGTTACAGTCATACCATCACAAGTGGGAGGGGATGGGTGATAAGGAGTTGATGAGAAGATTAATAGTAATAGTAGTGCAGACTTTGTAAATAGTTGGACTGTGTTGAGGGAATTATTTGTTTAGCAGAGTGATGGCTTTTGGGAAAAAACAGTCCTTGTATCTAGTTGTTCTGGTGTGCAGTGCTCTATAGTGTTATTTTGAGGGTAGGAATTGAAACAGTTTATGTCCAGGATGTGAGGGATCTGTAAATATTTTCACAGCCCTCTTTTTGACTCATGCAGTATACAGGTCCTCAATGGAAGGCAGGTTGGTAATAATTGTTTTTTCTGCAGTCCTAATTATTCTCTGAAATCTGTGTCTGTCCTGTTGGGTTGCAGAACCAAACCAGACATTTTTGGGCTCAGTTGTGGTTGTAACTCGAGGACTATCTGCATTGGCAAAAGGAGTTAACAATCTCTTAGCACAACAGGGACAAAAGCTAAAGCTATGAGTGGCTATGCTGAAGAAGAAGTGAGCAACATCCAAATCGCATTAGCCTTTTTGCCATCCAAAAGCATTTTGATAGGCAGAGGAAGTAATGAGGTGATGAAATCTACCAGCAGGCTACTCATGTCAGTGACAAGGAGCTCATCCCTCTGCTACCCGTGCTTTGACATTCTCCATCTATGGACGTGAAGTTGCAAAATTGTACATTGTGTCTTGAAACAGCAGAAAAATCTACCGAAATCTGTGAAACGCTTTGCAAAGCTGTAAAGCATTTTGCTGCTCTCGAAATTCATTCACTGCATCAAAGCTAGTCTCCTCTTTTGGGAGATCTTAAACTGAAGATTTACTGAAGATCTGAGGAGCCCAATTTGTTATAGTATAAGCTTCCGTGGCACAAAGCCAATTTTTGAACACTAAAGATTATTCTTCTATAGTGTCGTAGGCCTTTGAAAGGATTCAGCTGCTTATTGTATTATTATTATTAGTTCTGAACTTACAACCTCAATTGAGTCCAAAATTTCTGTTGTTCAGTGAGACATTTGTTAAGTGGATTTTGCTTCATTTTTATGACCTTTCTTTGCCTCAGTTGTTAACTGAGTTGGACGCGACTCACTGCAGTTGGTAAGTTAGTAACCCGGTTGTTAAGAGAATCTGGCTTCCCCATTGACTTTCCATGTCAGAAGGTCGCAAAAGGTGATCACATGGTACTTGGGATACGGCAAAGGTCATAAGTATGAACCACTTGTCATGCATCTGAATTTGGGTCACGTGATCATGGGGATGCTGGAAAGATCATAATTGTGAAAAACCATCATGTCACTTTTTTGTGCTGTTGTAACTTTGAACCATCACTAAATGAATTATTGTAAGTCAAGGACTTACCTGTACATCTCCCTCATTATCTGCTTTTTGGTCAGAAAAGCCTAGAGCCATGATGGCGAACCTATGGCACATGTGCCACAAGTGGCATGCACAGCCATTTATGCCGGCACGCGAGCTGCAGACAAAGTTACCTCACTGCGCATGCACATTCCTCACAGCTGATTTTTGGCAGGTTTGAGGCCTTTTTTGGCCTCCCAGAGGCTTGAGGAAGGCTTCTGCAGGCTTTGCAGGCCAAAAATTAGCCCCATTTTGTCACTTCCTATTTTTTCGAAAATACCAGAAGTTACAAAACGGGGCTGGTTTTCGGCCTGCAAATCCTGCAGAAGCCTTCCTCAAACCTCTGGGAGGCCGAAAAAGGCCTCAAACCTGCCAAAAATCAGCTGTGAGATGCAGTGCAGGTAAGGGGATAGCGGGTGTGGGTGGGGATTGCACGTGCATGTGTAGGGGTCATGGGGGGCATGCATTGCCTTCTGGGTGCTAGTATGCAAGTGCGAGTGTGCAAGCGCGCGCACAATTTCTGGCACAGGAGCCCAAAAAGGTTAGCCACCACTGGCCTAGAGTTACAACAATATGGTTAGACTGTCGTGTCTAATTCAATCCTCCATTCCGGAATCTAAATTTAAACAACTCTAGTAAATATGTATCCAGCTTTGCTTCAATCCAGTAAGGAGAAACCCACCAACTCCTTCAGAAATCTGCTTTTATCATTTCATTTATTTATTTATGAAACTTTTGCTATGCCACAATCCCAAAAATTATTGGTGACTTATATACAATATAAAAATAACATTAAAACATCCCTGGCTAGATTAAAAGCAATCACAATTGCTTTTAACAACAAAAAATAACCATAAAGTTAGAAATAGCAATCAATTAAAAAAAAAAAAAAGGAAAAAGTAGAAAAGAACAAGATGAGGTCAGTTGCAAAGTATAAAAAACCCTCTACCCTGCCTCACACAATGAGCATTTCAGCATTTCCTTAAAAAACATTTAGAAATAAAAATAATAATTTGTACTATTAGTTCACAATCTGCTTTCGTCTAATTTATTTTGTCCAGGACTCAGAGACAATAGACAGGATTTCGATGTCTAAATTGTCTTCTTCAGATTTTTATCTACAGATAGAATCACAGAGATTCCTTCAGATAATCTTTCAGACTGACCAATCAGTGTTCTTTACTTTACTTTACAGATTAAGAGTTGGAAGGGACCTTGTAGGTCAGTGGTGGGATTAAAAAAAAAATTATTACCGGTTCTGTGATCATGGCTTGGTGGTCATGGCTTGGTGGTTGTGGGTTGGTGAGTATGGCAGGGGAAGGATACTGCAAAATCCCCATTCCCTCCCCACCCCACTAACCTGATTTCCAGCTCCGTTCTCCTGTGCAGGGCAACAAAAGAAGACACAGCCGATCAGCTGGGACTCAGGAGGCGGAGAATAGATAACTCAAAGTAAACTGCACCAAACTTGATTGCAGGAAACACGACTTCAGCAACAGAGTGGTCAATGTCTGGAATACTCTACCTGACTCTGTGGTTTCTTCCCCAAACCCCAAAACCTTTAATCTTAGACTTTCTACTGTTGACCTCACCCCTTTCCTAAGAGGTCTGTAGGGGGCGTGCATAAGCGCACCAACGTGCCTACCGTCCCTGTCCTATTGTTTCTTTTTATTTTTCTTATATGTATCCATGTGTTCATAACTATGTTTTTACTTATACCTATTATCTTGTAAGCAATTGACAAACCAAATAAATGAATGAATGAATGAATGAATGAATGAATGAATAAATAAATAAATAAATAAATAATAAATAAATAAATAAATAGATGGGAATGGGGCCAGTCAAAGGTGGTATTTGCTAGTTATCTGAACTACACAAAATTTCTGCTACCAGTTCTCCAGAACCTGCTGAATACCACCTCTGTTATAGATCATCTAATCCAACCCCCAACTCAAGCAGGAGACCCTACACCATTTCTGACAGGTGGCAGTCCAGTCTCGTCTTGAAAGTTTCTAGTGGTGAAGCTCCCATAACTTCTGAAGGCAACTTCTGCTCCATGAGTTGATTGGTCTGTCAGAAAATTTCTGCTTATTTCTAGGTTGAATCTCTCCTTCGTCAGTTTCCATCCATTATTCCTTGTCTGGCCTGCAGGTGCTTTGGAAAATAGCTTGACCTCCTTCTCTGTCTTACTCAAATATTGGAACACTGTTATCCTGTCTCCCCTAGCCTTTGGCAGGAGGAAGCTGAGACAAGCCTACATCCCCTTCAGAGCCTCTACATGTAAACCATACAGCATCGTGAACATTTCCTTAGCTCTTGTTCAGGGAACAGCCAGCCCACACGCGCTTCCTCATTTTCATTCACATGGTTCAAAAGCCATTCCCAAGTTTGCCCATCTAGCAGACCAAAGCTTGAGCAAGCAGCCTAATTGGTGTGATCACAATTTTTTTTTCTTCGCAATGGGCTGCGGGAACCAGGTTAACCAACCATCCAAAAGCTGACAGCAAAATGTCAAGACCCGATTGCCAAAAACACACTTCATAATGAACCCACTTGGAAATGCAAAGTTGGTTGTGGAGGGTGGAAATCATGTGAGAAAGGGAAAGGGGGAAAAACACTTCTGATTAAGCACCAATCGCAGAAGCTGAAACAGATAATATAACAGGCCAGCCAATGAACAAGGGTCGCATCCCCTAGTGACAAACCTGACATTTCAACCTTGTTAACAATGAGGTAAAACCTCATTTGCTCACAACTCTGTAAGATGTTTTGCCGACATCCCTTGCCAATTGAGGCTAGCAGATGGAATTGCCTTTCCCTTGGCTAGCCCAGCATCAATAAAGATGTTCTAGCACTATGATGCCCTGTCAACAGCATAGGTGTCACACAGTATGTGTGTATGTATGTTTCAGAATAGCCAGCCTAACAATTGAAACTGAACAAAAACATAGTCTTTAAGGCTATGCTTGTCCTGGTCATTCCACAATGGGGAGTCATGGAATTGAAAAAAAGCTTAGTTTCTGAAATTTCATTGCTATTAAAAAGCTGATACTTTTCATATTTTTTATTATATTAATCCATACATATAAAAGCAAAATACCACTCACGCGTCATCACGTTAAGCCTACAAACTTGAAATTTGGCACATATGTTCCTCTTGGGTTCTAGGTGCTCGATAAGAAAGGATTTTTTGAAATGACCATCAGAGCATTAGTATTTCCTTTATTATTAGTAACACGCTCTGATACTAAGGAGTTCTACTCCCCCTCCCCACCTGAAAAGAAATCTGTTGCAAATGCAAAACACAAGCAGAGGAAAGGAGTTTCAGTTTCAGTTTCACAGCACCAAGCAGCTTTCAACTAGGAACAGTGGAACTAAGCCACGCCCAGGCTCCTTGCTGTCTCCTTCTTGCTCACACAGTAAATACTGCTTCAGTTTCCAAACAGCCCTCAACTTTCTCACACTGATAGGATGCTAGCCACATGAATTCCGATGGATGCTGGTAGGCGGAGGCACAATTCCCCCCCCCCTTATTTTACTTCCCAAAAAACTAAGCCCGACCACATAGTTTTGTAGCGAAACTCAGGTATCAAGCTAGTTATATTATATTGTATTATTTTTATATTTCATTTTATTACTTTATTATTTTATGGATTATTTTATTATTTCTTGCCTTTAGTGTTTTATAAATAAGTCAAGGCAGTGAATATACCTAATGGTCCTTCCTCTTCCTATTTTTCTCATAACAACAACCCTGTGAGATGGCTTAGAGAGAGTGACTGGCCAAAAGTCACCCAGATGGTTTTCATGCCTAAGGCAAGATTAGAATTCATCATCTCCTGTCATCCAGCCAGCTTTTATGTCTAAGATAGGTCTAGAACTTCCAGTCTCCTGGTAATTGGCCCAAAGATTGGCCCAACGCTGGTTTTCATATCTAAGACAGGCCTAGTATCATTAGAATGGTTTTTAATTTTTTAACTTTTTACCCTGTTTTTATAGTCCTATTGTAGTTTTAACTTCAGCTATTAGTTTAATCTTTTTAAATCTATTTTAAATTTTCTATTTGTAATAGTATTGTTTTATTTAGGCTGTACATTGCCCTGAGTCCCAATTTGGGAGAGGGAGCGGTATATAAATTTAAATAAATAAATAAATAAATAAAACTACCAGTCTCCTGGTGATCTGCCCAAAGATTGGCCCAACACTGGCATTCATGTCTAAGACAGATCTAGAACTTCCAGTCTCCTGGTGATCGGCCCAACGATTGGCCCAACACTGGCATTCATGTCTAAGGCAGGTCTAGAATTCCCAGTCTCTAGTTTTTAGCCCTTAACCACTAGACAATTTCCCATCTCTGTCTGTCTATAACATTTCTAAATTATTGACTGAGAAAATGTTGTACATATGGGGGGAGCAAGAAAAAAAAAAGATCTAACTTGAATGAAGTCAATAATTTTCTACTTACTCTAAAAAGAAACCAACAACAATAGCATCCATAGTTAAAACTCCAAAGTAAAATAATGGTGACATTTATGGGTAAACCATGCCTGGAAAAACTACTACAGCCTTAAACTTTATTTTGGAAAATTAGCAATTAACCGCCGTGTTTTGTTTGCATAGCCACCCATTTCACAATGGTGAATTTAGCTGGATTGTAGCATTTAAAAAGATTGCACGCACATGCTTGGGGACATGGGGGTGCGCATTGCCTTCTGGGCATTGGTATGCAACACAAGTGTGCAAGTTTGTGCACAATTTTTGGCACAAGAGCCCAAAAAGGTTACCCACCACTGCCCTAGCATATTGCAACCATCATAAATATGAACCAATTGCCAAGGCTCTGAATTCCGATCGTACAATCTGGGGATATTGCAATGGTTGTCAATGTAAAAAATGGTTATAAGTCACTTTTTTTCAGTGCCATTGTAACTTTGAACAGTCCCTAAACAAACAGCTATAAGTCAAGGACTAACTGCAACTTGGTTGCCTATTGTTAAAGATTCTTTTCTTCAACAATTGACTTCATGCCACTTCATAGAGTGGGGCAGACAAATATGTGAATTGTCTTCAGTGATAAATATTTGAGCTGGCATCAAACAATCTGGAAGTTTTCCTCTGCAGTAACAAATTTGTGATAATTCATTTAAAAACCTCTTGGGTGCAATTATTTGCAGGAAATCTTTCCCAGCCACTGATCAAAATAACATTGAAGTCTGACAAGATTTTTTTTTTCCAAGAGAGATCATGAGTAATAAATAGGCACTAGTTATAGAATATTAAAAGATTAAATGGATTAAGCCATCAGCATGTAACCTCGTAAACATTACTTTTTATGGAAGACGATTTATGGCTGAAAAACAGAAAGCTATTTTATGGAGCCTCCTGTTAAACAAAAAGTATTTTACCTATAATCTCCAGAGGATACTCTGAAACATTTCACTGGATACAATCCAATTTCATTAGCCCGAGATAAAACACCATTATTTTCTGCCGCATTTTCAGGGACAATTGGAAGTTGTGTGTTATACCATTTTGATTAACCCTTCTGGATAACTGCTTTGGATCTAGAATGTCCAAGATTTCAAATAGGTTTTCCTTGCTCTTCAAAGATGTCCCAGAGATTGAAATTGTGTATTTGTGTATAACCGAACGTGGATCCTTCTGCCATACTAGGACCATTAAATGTATTGTAGCCAGTAATAATTCCTTTCTACCCATAGATTTCTCTAAACTAGTTGGGGAATTTTCAGAGTTGAAATCTATACAACTTACAGTGGTGGGATTCCAATTTTTTTTACTACTGATTCTGTGGGCATGGCTAGTTGGGCATGTCTAGGTGGGCATGTGATTGGATGGGTGTGGCTACGTGGTCATGTGACTGGGGAGTCAAAAGTATTTTTTCTTTTTTTGTTTTTGTTTTGCAGCATCCCCCTCTGGTGCCCCATTTTGGGCCTAGTTGGCCTCAGGGAAGCCTCCTGGGTGCTGAAAAAAGAAGCATTTTGAAATCTTCCCAGGAAAATACAACAGCGAGGGGTGGATCAGCTGTGCCGTGTGATTTAGATTAGTTAGAAAGCAAGAAATCCGATGATTTCCTGCTTTCTAGATAATCTAAATTGTGTAGCACAGCTGATTGTCAACCTGCTGATCATCAGAAATACCGGTTTGGCTGAACTGGTAGCATTTTTTTTTACTACCGGTTTGGGTGAACCGGACTGAACCAGCAGCATTTCACCTCTGACAACTTAAAGTTGTTAAGGTTGAGAGACTTTGCTTTACAACATTGAGATTTAACCATTCCCTACTGGCATGGATGATATTACCTAGTTTGGTAATGAAATGTCTGTAAGAAAACCAAACTCACAGAGTATCAAATATCCCTCATTTCAAGGCTGAGCTACAATATATATCAATCTGACATTGATTGCCATTCAAAAATTCAAAGAATCCAGCCCTGTGAGACAGGCCATTTAATATTATTATGGAAACAAGCTGGAAATTTTCCTTTATGTTCTGAATTCTGAGCACCAGAGCAGCTGGACATTCCCAGAGTTTCCTAATTAGAGGACAAAGAAGAGGCAAAGATCTCACTCATACCTTGGCTTGATTAGAGGACTGGAGGCTAAAACATATGAAGAACAGTTGCAGAAACTGGGTATGTCTAGCTTAATGAAAACAAGGATTTGGGGGGAATCTAAGGGGTTGCCACAAAGAAGAGGGGGTCAACCTATTCTCCAAAGTACCTGAAGGCAGGACAAGAAGTTATGGATGGAAACTCATCGAGGAGAGAAGCAACCTAGAACTAAGGAGAAATTTCTTGACAGTTAGAACAATTAACCAGTGGAAGGACTTGCCTCCAGAAATTGTGGGTGCTCCAACACTGGAGATTTTTAAGAAGAGATTGGACAACCATCTGTCTGAAATGATATAGGGTTTCCTGTCTGATCAAGGAGTTGGACTAGAAGACCGCCGAGGTCCCATCCAGTTCTGTCCACTTTGGAGTCATGAATTTCTTTCATTCTGAAGTCCGGACTTGCATTAGAGATTTCTCATTATTCCTGTACTGAATTCAGAAATCACACCCCTTTCATTTACAATGAACGTTTTATTACATTTGGATAAAAAGGTAATTCCCCATTCCTCTTCCAGTTGACTAAATGGACACATCCTTGTAATTTGTCATTGCTTCCCCCCTCCCAATAAGTTTCCAATCTTAGCCTAAAGCTATTGAATTACCTAGTAGTATCCCATCCAATTAAGCATTCGTTGCATGTATTCCCTGAATCATAAACTGAGATGGGGGAGCTGTCTACTGCTTTGTCTTCCATCTCCAAACTGTGCTTTGGACCGCATGGGTGAAGAGATGCAGAACTTCTCTGCAATACCACAAAGAAATTGTACTCTTTTGTACAACCTTGGGAAAAGATACACATTGCTTTCAGAAAATTGCAATATTCAATTGCATATCTCTGTGCTCCAAATCTCTTTTTGGAAGTTGAATCCAAAACACTGGGAAGAGCTAATGCTTCCATTTACAAGTAATTAATTCCCCACCTGAACTGAAAAATAATCATGAATTACACCAACTTCTTTCAATTTTATGCCTTATAGATTTGCTTCTCTTCTATTAGCAGAGTCCCCAATTGGCACGGTTACGCTAATTCTGTTAAGGAAATGAAGTATTAGACCTTTAGAATTTTAGAAAACCCGTTGATCACCAAAGATTTGTTAGTTGTATGTTTTTCCTCAAATGCAATTAAACTGCCTAACATATTCAGTGACGGTTTAGATGTAAAAAATACGAGCAAAAAATATTTATGGGGGAAGGGAAGGGAAAAGGATAAATAGATGAAGGGAAGGAAAGGTAAATTAATGAAGGAGGGAAGGGAAAGGGATAAATGGATGAAGAAAAGAAAAGAATAAATGGATGAAGAAGGGAAGGGAGAGGATAAATTGATGAAGAAGGGAAGAGAATGGAGGGAAGAAAGGGAAGGGGAAAGGATAAATAGATGAAGAAGGGAAGGGAAAAAGATAAATAGATGAAGAAAGGAAGGGAGGGGCAATGCTACCGTCTACTTTGTATTTTCACAAAGACCCACTTCCAAATAAAGAATAGCTTTAAAGACAGATGGATCAACAAGGCTGAAAACAAAGCAGCCTTGATCACAAAAGGGCTGTTCATACAGACAGATCATCATCCAGTGATGATCTGATGTTGAGTTGGCCATGCACATCCAGTCACATGACCACCCAGCCATGCCTACCCCGCCGGTCATTAGGGGAGAGAACCGGTTGTTAAATTATTTGAATCCCACCACTGACTACACTTGTTGTACATACGAGGCAGTTGCCAGGTGTCTGAATGTTGATCACATGATCATGGGAATGTTTCAACAGCTGTAAGTGTGAAAAACAGTCATAAGTTATTTCTCCCCTTCTTTCCTTTTACTCTCTGGAAAACTAGGGAGGGTTCTTTTTGAAATGTTTCCCATGCCCTCCTTTTTTGGGGGTGGGGTGAGGTACCTTTGCATGACAGTTGTCTAGTCTAGGGATCCTCAACCCCCCAGGCCACACGAGTGCTCATGCACACAGCTCCACTTCCGCAAACAGCAGGCACTCGTGCTTGTGTGCACACAGCTCCACTTGCATGCACAGCGGATATTTGTGCTCGCACGTGAAACTTCACTTGTACACATGCTTGTCACTCACATAGAACCATCCCCTCTACCTCCCATCCCCACTGGCCCACTAACTGGAATGGTTTGGAACTAGGTCTAGCCTGCAGCTTTAGGGTCTAGCCTGCAACTTTAGCCATGAATTATTTAGCAACTGTTCACAACTCCATTTGCCAGGACAAAAGATACAATCTAATCCTTTGGATAGGAGATTGAGACCTTTTGAGATTCCCTGATCTGAGGATGAAGACAATAGCCCAACAGTGATGAGGATGATCCACTATTGACCTCACCCCATTCCTAAGAGGTCTGTAAGAGGCGTGCATAAGTGCACAATTGTGCCTCCCGTCCCTGTCTTATTGTCCCCATTTATTCGTACTTATTTCCTGCATTCTTACTCATGTTTATACTTATACCTATTATCTTGTAAGCAATTGACAAATAAAATAGATAAATAAAAATAAAAATAAATAAAATACAAATTTAATTTCTAATATCCTTAATTTTTTTATTCTGAATTCTAAGTTTTATTATTGAGAGAGATGAAAAGAATTTAGAGCAACGTTTTCAATCTTTAAGATGTGTGGACTTCAATTCCCAGAATTCCCCATCTATCTCTCTGTCCATGTTTGAAGTCCCTACATCTTAAAGTTACCTAGGTTGAGAAAACACTGAATTGGATATATTTGGTGAGTACACTGGGAGTGAATCTGGATTCACAAGTTGACTCTGAAATTCCCTACTGAATTCCTCTGCTAACCCTGGATCTGGCATAGGTCCACTGATTCATTCAAAAAGGAAACAAAATCACATTTGTCCATCCTCTCTTCCTTCTTCTCTGTTAATATTTTGCAGAGCTTCAGATTGGACGGCGCTTCTTCATGGAAGCTCTCCAGCTCTTTGAGCTGATTTCCAGGATAACATTTGCAATCTTAATAGTACATGTTCTTAAAATAACACCAAGCACATACATGCAATTATTCAATTTCACTTAAGGAGGTAATTAATGATAATTAACAAAACATCAGACACTTCATTAGCAATAGGAGTAAGAACAGGAATCATTATGATAGCAGCAATAAGTAGTATAGATTTCTTTCATTCAGAATATGGTATTCAATTCAATTCAAATACAGTAGAACCTCTGGGCACAACCGTAATCCATTTCATGACTTTGGTTGCAACCCAATTTGGTCATGACCGGAAGTGAGACTGACTGCACATGCGCGTACAAAAAAAAATGGCATGGAAAGGAAATGGGTGTGGAAGGGGAAATCGTGACTGGCTGTGTTTGATCGCCACCTGAGTATTTGTTCGTGACCTGGTGCAAAAATATTGCGAAATTTGTGGTCGTCATCCGATCTGGTTGTAGTCAAAAGCATTTGTGACCAAAGGTTCTACTGCATTGAATTTTGAGCCAGTCTTCAGTAGTCTGCATTTTCTCTCTGGATAGTGAATATTCTCATAAGGCAGTTAGATCTGGGGCAATTTTCTCACTATGTGCAGATGCCCAGACCTTGAGGTTCCTGGTACTAGCCTGATACTCCAGCATATATTAATATATATGATAATGTAATTGAAGCAGCTTGGAACTCAGGGTTATCCACCCCGAAACTCAAATATGAATACAAGGATTGCATACAGAGAAATCTTAAGAAAAGCAGTCAGTTTTGCTTGAAGCATAAAAACATGGTGTTATGACCCAGGTTGCATAGGAAGTTGCTGACTTCAATAAAGTCCTTTATTGCTCTGCTATCCCACAACAAATGGTCTTACAATCTCTGGGAAAGCTCCATCCCTAGCTTCTCCTGAAGGCACAATCACTTTCACTTTCTCACACAAACTTTTCCACAGACCGTACAACACAGTCCCACAAATTAAATCCAAACTAAGTCTGCAAGGCAAGGTCCATAATCCACAAACAAGAACTTCCTGCCACAGAGAGGTCAGATTATTCTCCAAGGTACCAGAGAGCAGGACAAGAAGCAAACTAATCAAAGAGAGAAACAATCTGGAACTAAGGATAAACTTTCTAACAGTGAAGACAATTAACCAGTGGAACAGTTTGTTTTCAGAAATCATGGGTGCTCCACCACTAGAGGTTTTCAAGAAAAGACTAGACAGTCACTTATCTGGAATGGTATAGGTTCTCCTGCTTGAGCAGGGGGTTGGACTAGAAGACCTCCAAGGTCCCTTCCAGCTCATTTCATTCTATTTTAAGGTTCAGAATCCACATGGCAGACATACAATCCAAGGTCAAAGATGCAGAGTTTACAAAGGCCAATGAAGTGCATACCAAAGCAGATAATTGTTCCTGATGAAGGTACCTCCCCATGGCCTTTGATTAAAGCAGCTCAAGCCAGGTGTTTCTTGTGAGGAGAGGTGGGGCAGCCTCCTCACCAGCAGCCTTGCAGACCTCCTCTGAGCTTCCTTCCCTTCACTCTATTCTCTCTGCCCTCGGATTGGGTGGGGGAGGCAGCTATTCCTCATCAGAGGGGAATCTGTTGCCTCTCATTACCACTGCCTATCCTCCCCTGTGTTTGTGAGGGCTGGCAGATCCCCGACTGGTTGACCACCTCCCCCAGTTCCAAAGGGGCCTGGGACAGCATCATCCTTAGTCCCTGAACTATCCAGACATTCTAGGGCAGTGGTGGCTAACCTTTTTGGGCTCCTGTGCCAAAAATTGTGCATGTGCTTGCACACTTGCACTCGTGTGTCAGCATCCAGAAGGAAATGCGTGCGCACCCCACAACCCCTATGCATGCGCGTGCAATCCACCCCTTAGCCCCTGTAGCCCCCTTACCTGCACTGTGCCTCACAGCTGATTTTTGGCTGGTTTGAGGCCTTTTTTGGCTTCCCAGAGGATTCAAGAAGGCTTCTGCAGGCATCTCAGGCCATAAACTAGGCCCTTTTCATCACTTCCAGTACTTCTGGAAAAACAGGAAGTGACAAAACAGGCCTAGTGTTCATCCTGAAAAGCCTGCAGAAGCCTGCAGAAGCTTCCTGAAGCCTCTGGGAGGCAGAAAAAGGCCTCAAACCAACCAAAAAAATCAGCTGTGAGGCACCCGCATGCGTAATGAGGTAAGTTTGCCTGCAGCTCACATGCTGGCACAAATGGCCCTGTGTGCCACCTGTGGCACACGTGCCATAGGTTTGCCATCACAGTTCTAGGAGAACTATGTCGTCCCTGTGGGATGGTCCATGTTCCAAGTCCTCTTCCAAACTGGGATCTGATGGGGCCATGACCCGTGGTCATAGCTATAGTGTAAATATAGTGGGTTCTAAGTTGCCCAAGTTTATTTTTCATTTAACAGCTAAACTAGAAACAGGAAAGAACTATGGGCTGGTTATTTTTTAAAGTGAGCAAGTATAATCCACTCTTGCATTTGGATCACAGAGAATAAATTTTGGCAGCAGAATTTTCTATTGATAAAGATGAGAGTTTAAAATGATATCTCCGTATGCTAACAGACCACTTGTCAAAATCCTTATTGAATTCCTCAGTGATAGAAGAGACAAGCAAACTACACCTGAACGTATCTCAGAGCTATTCCTCAACAGCTCATGGCTGCGACATGAACAACTGAACTCAGCTCTACCACCACTCCCAATAATGAAGAAATAGAGATCTTTTCACAGCTGCCATCTCACCCTCTTCCCTTCCCTTCCCTTCCCTTCCCTTCCCTTGTTGCTTGAGGCAAGGAAAACAAAATAGTGACTTGGGTTGGGAAAAGTCTTGTAGCCTAAGCTGAGTTGGGATAGAAAGTATGAGATAGAAATAGGTAAGAGCCCTCACCTTGGCAAAGAATGCTGAATATATGTTAAGCCCCAGGAAACATGATTACATTCAGAAGTGACTCAAGGATATGTATTTTTTTAAAAAAAGTTTTCTTCAATTTTCACATATTACAGAAGGAAAAAAAAAATCTTTTTTTCAGTGAACAGCATGATTCCACGTTAACACATTTCCATTACAAACTTGACTTTCATTTCCTACTCATCTTTCACATTTAATAACTTGTCTTAATTTTACTTTATAGATTTTCTTTAATTTGTCATTGAGCTTTTTCCATCTTCTTTTATAAGTTTTCCAATACATTGCTTATTCTATTTCTTTAAATCCTTAGTGCATCATTATATATCTTCATATTCATTGTATTTTATATTCTTTTCTGTCAGGTCTGCAATTTACTCATCTATATTTAATTCATCATTCCAAAAATTCACACATTTCTGACATAGAAAAAACAACAACAAAGCAACACCCCTATTATTACCAATTTCACAATGCCATCCCTGTGATTAACATATCACATAATTAATCCCCCTCTAAGATTCCCATAGTTTAGTTCTGAGTTAACACTTAAAAAAAAAACCACAATAATAACTTTCTAATAATTACTACATTACATATGTCTCTTTTAAACCTGGGTCTGCAAGTTCCCCTTCTTATTACATAAAAGATATATCCAAATTAAAATATATATAAACAAAGCAACATAATTAATCCCATCATTTCATAAGAACTAATATTGGTTTCCCTTTAATATTATTCCTGCTCTGTTTGCCATAGCTTATTAATTCATTTAATATTATTAATATCTTTATTCTGGTTACCTCTCTTAATTCCATAAAATAAAGAAAAAAAACCAATTACTACAATAATAGAACAATATCAGTCCCTATCTCCCATCTTAATAATCTATATTCCACTATTTTCTAAACAAATTTATTATTTCTTATTTATTTAAACTAATCCTTATACACTTGCAGAATCTTCTTTTAAATCTCAATCAACCATTATCTCTGTGTCTTTTAATTAAGCAATTCCATTTCATTTTTGTGTGCTTGCCATATTTCTTTCTTTTCTGATCCTGTTTCGTTCTTACCCTCTTTTTATCACTCCAATTTCTATCCCCCTCCTTTTTCATTACTCCCTTCTGAAATTTCCTTTCCTGCTGTTTTCTCTCCTTTTGTTTGGTTTTTAAAATAATCCCCCTTTTAGTTACAATGTTAAGCCTCCTATTATTAATTCTCTTTCTTTTCCCCCTTTGCTTAAGTTTCCGTTGTTTCAAGTATTCATTTAAGATGGCCACTTCTTGTGATGATTGCTCTTCTTGTTGTTATTCTTGGTATTTTGAAACCTTTATTTCCAAGAATTGCAATGCAAAAACCAAATGATTTGCCTTCTTTTTGTAATATGTCTTTCATGTTTCTAAATTCTAATTTAAGTTCCAGTAGCATTCCTGCCATCTTTAAACAGTATTTATGAAATTTTCCCAACGTTAAACTCTTATTAACTCTTCTTCCAAAGATTTCCAGATTAGTTCCACTTTTCAATATCCATAAATTAAAGTTATGTTTCAAAAACATCAAATAATTCCACAATTTCCCTTTGTTTTAAAATTTCACTTTCGCTTTCCAGAGTCCCTATTTTGTAATATCCTAATTCTGGTTATTTTGTATCAAGTAGGTCTTTAATGGATCCAAGTTTTAAAATAGAAAGGGATATATATATAAACAATTCCCTTCTCCACTAGCTGGCACTCTTTGTTGTATTCAAAGTCAATTCTTTTTCTTTTTTCCGGCTTTTTCTCACTCATTCAAATGTTAAAGTTCCAATATCAATAAATCCAAATGACAGTTTTCAAATTTTATTTTCCACCTTGACACAACCCAGTCCAGGTTTAATAAAATTGTTTGGTGTCAGGGTTATATATTTAATTATTTCAAGCACAAGCTGCTTCTTCCAGCTTCTTCCTTTAAGGTTCAAAGCCACTTCAGCTGTCATGTATTTTCTTTCTTAATTTCTTTGTCCGCTGCTTAAATCCACTTTCTTAATGATTTTAAAAAGATTTAAATCCAGGGTACCTTATGCCAAAATTATCCTGGTTTTTATGCTGTCCTCTTCTTCACGGCTCCTATACTATCTTGTTCATTTGGCTTACCTCTTTGGGGTGGCCATTTTACTGGCCATAGCTGCAGTCATTTTCAGAGAGGAGTGGTTGCCAAGTCAAGGAGGGGAGATGTGGCACCCCTCAACTCAGCTGGCTGTCTCCCCCTTCTTCGCCACCCCTACAAGGTGGCTGTGGCCCCAAATCGGAATGATCAGGACTCTCTAATGAAAAAGCATGGACCGAAACCATGCACAATCGTGGATTTTGGTCTGTCTTCGAGGCAAACCAAACCGGAAGTTCCAAGGATATGGTTTTTTGATTGATAGAAACAGTGATGGGAAATTACATAATAATCAGACTTACAATATTCTGGTAATGGAGGCCATTTTCAAAACTATAATTCTGGTCTTTCCATTGGGTTGATTTTCTCATCTGGTCTACCTAATAGTCCTGAAAGTTCCCACCAGTAGAAAGTTGACCACTTCCACATTGACCAGCCCAATGAAGGTCAAGTGGTCCAAAGTGCAAAATAGAAGCTCTGCATTTTGAGTTTTTGGCAGGGGTGTTGATGGACCATTTCAGGCTCTCTTGATTTCTTTTTGATCTACCTTGTGGATAGAGCTGATTTTTAGTGAGATGGACCAGAAGAAAATTGGCTTGGTTGGGGGCTCTAGCATTGAAATTTCTTCTTCTTCTTCTTCTTCTTCTTCTTCTTCTTCTTCTTCTTCTTCTTCTTCTTCTTCTTCTTCTTCTTCTTCTTCTTCTTCTTCTTCTTCTTCTTCTTCTTCTTCTTCTTCTTCTTCTTCTTCTTCTTCTTCTTCTTCTTCTTCTTCTTCTTCTTCTTCTTCTTCTTCTTCTTCTTCTTCTTCTTCTTCTTCTTCTTCTTCTTCTTCTTCTTCTTTTCCCTCCTTCCTTCCTTCCTTCCTTCCTTCCTTCCTTCCTTCCTTCCTTCCTTCCTTCCTTCCTTCCTTTTCTTCTTCTTCTTCCTCCTCCTCTTCCTCCTCTTCCTCTTCTCCCTCCTCCTCACAGTAATACCACATATATAACAATTTTGAAGTGGTCATTTTTCAATTGATTTGATTCATAAGTGGCTCACAGACTTCCTTTTCTTCATATCTATGACTTATGCTTGATGCTACACACCTATATCAGTTGAAAGATGTAGCATTTGGACTGTTAGTTGGGTAAACTACTCAACATGTAAGGCTCTTGAATTTGAAGATTCTTTCCTTTAGGCTTTTGTTGGTAAAGAATCCAAAACTGTTTAGTTTATCATCATTTGTTCCTCAGTAATACAACAGGTGCCAAATCTGTTTGTAATGAGATGGATCAGAAAAAAATTGGCTTGGTTAGAGACTCCAGCATGGAAAGATGCTGCAACATTTCTGCAAGAGGGAGGCACAAAGTCCCATTCAAAAATGTTTCATTGTTCCCTATACTGGTACATTGGCATTAAACCAGTCACTTCCTTCATCTTCACTTTTTTTTCTAACTATAGAGCCTGATGAATGCATTTAATAACCCCCCAAAATTGTAACTATTAATTCAATAGGTCTTTCATTTTTCTAAATTGTTCATTTGTCAAGTTCAACAGAGTTACTAGCAAGTTCTAAATGGGCTGGAGTAGATTTAATCTGTCGAACTGCAGACTCCTCTGGATCTTTTCTGTTGTTGTTGTTTTACTTCCTTCCCTCCTTCCTTCCTTTAAATATTTATGGTTCTATCACTATCCAGGAGAATCTCACTGCAGATTGCAGTCCATAAAAACAAGAGAAAACAATAAACCCCAGTAAAATAAATAATAAAGTAATTTAAAACACCCCGTTTCCAATTCACAGAAATAAACCAATGGTTCTGGCAGAGAAGCACTGAAGACATAAAATAAATGGCCAGGCTATGGAATGAAAATCTGGTACCAACATGCAGATTGTAAAGAGATACGGATTTTCTTCTAGCTTCGTTTTTAGGTTCTTCTGCAAGCAAAAAATGGACAATTATCAATATCTATTGCTTCTCAGTCACCTTTTAAGGAATCTCTGGGGATTTTTTGTGCTGTTCTTCAACATTTTTCAAAGATAGACTGAACAACCGTTTTGGCTGGGATGGTATAAGATTCTTGCCTTGGGCAGGGGGTTGGATTAGAAGACCACCTTCCAGCCTATGATTCAATGGTTGTTCCCTATGGTGCCTGGTGGGCTCCTAAGTCAGCAATTCACTGGCAACTTTATAGAGGATGCATCATTCCCTCAACTGAGCCAGTGCTTGTCATGTACTCTGATAGGTTCAACCCCACTGTTAAAGAAGTATTGAAGACTAGCTCTATACCCGTGCTTCGCTATGAAACTGTGTGATCAGGCTTAGTTTTGGGGGAGGAAAATAAGGAAAAACAATTCTGCCTCTGCCTACCAGCATCCATCAGTATTCATCTGGCTAGTGTCCTGTCAGTGTGTGAAAGAGTTGAGGGCTGTTGAAAACTGAAGCAGTATTTGCTTTGTGAGCAAGAAGGAGACAGCAAGGAGTCTGGGTGTGGCTTAGTTCAACTGTTCTATACTAAAGCTGCTTGGTGCTGTGAAACTGAAACTGAAACTCCTCTCCTCTGCTTGTGTTTTGCATTTGGAACAGATTTCTTTTCAGGTGGGGAGGGGAAGTAGAACTCCTTAGCATCAGAGCATGTTAATAATAATATACAAAATGCTAATCCTCTGATGGTCATTTCGAAAAATCCTTTCTTAATGAGCACCTAGAAGCCAAGAGGAACACGCGTGCCAAATTTCAAGTTTGTAGGCTTTATGGTTCTGGAGATTTCGTGATGATAATTGTGGTAATTCGCTTATATATGTATGTATGTATGTATGTATGTATGTATGTATATATGTATGTGTATTTCATTTATATACATATATATATATATATATATATATATATATATATATATATATATATATATATATATATATATATATATATATATATATATATATATATATGGAATGCAGCGGGGTGATCTATTACTGTCACTTGGCAGAAAGTTAAACCACTTGCTGGTTTAAAACATGCCAGAAATATATTTGCTTTTTTTAAAAAAAAATAATTAGTAGTTCTTTTTAATTTTACCTAAGAAAAGCTTTTATTCTCAGCTCCTGAATAGCTGAAACAAACCTATGTATTATTTGCAAGTTACAGTATATCTATATCTATATCTATATCTATATCTATATCTATATCTATATCTATATCTATATCTATATCTATATCTATATCTATATCTATCTATCTATCTATCTATCTATCTATCTATCTATCTATCTATCTATATACATACATACACAAACACACACACGCATGTATGTATGTATGTATGTATGTATGTATGTATGTATGTATGGTATTCAGCTTTGTTCGGGTATTTTCCTATGTCATTATAGTTGTGCTTTTAAAGTTGTAGCGATCTATCAGGCTAGATAGATAGATAGATAGATAGATAGATAGATAGATAGATAGATAGATAGATAGATAGATAGATAGATAGATAGATAGACAGAGACAGAGACAGAGACAGAGACAAATAGACAGATAGACAGAAAGATAGATAGATAATTTCCCACCATTTTGGAGGGATGTCTTTCACTGACTCACCTTGTAGCAGCAGCACTGACAGCCCCACCCAGCAGGAAACCCACAGCTGGCCCACCTCAACATCTTTTTTATATCATGGTGACCAAAATTGGATACAGTATTCCAAGCGTGGCCTTACAAAGCGTTATAAAATGTTATTAACACTTCACATGATCTTGATTCTAACCCTCTATTAATGCAGCCTAGAATGGTGTCGACTTTTTTGGCAGTTGCAGCACACTGCTGGCTCATATTTTAATGATTGTCCACTAGGACATCAAGATCCCTTTCGCAGTTACTGCTGTTAAGCCAGATACCACTTATTCTATACTTGTGCATTTGGTTATTCCTACCTAAATGTAAAACCTTACTTTTCTCTAAATTGAATTCCACTTTATTAGATAGAGCCAATGTTCAAGTCTGTCAAGATCTTTCTCTGTCTTGTTTTCCCATTTCTACAGTATCAGTTTTCTAATATGGGTTTCCCAATTCTACTATAGTGACAATGGCAGTGATATTCAAATGCACACAATAACGAAACTGGATATAAAATCTGTACCTTACCCAATAAAGTTCCTTGCCACCTTAGAAAGAATATATTAAAATATGTTAGAGAAAAAGGTTTAGAAAACTGGAAAAGTTGGAATGGTGGTGGAATAAATGGCTATGAACCTGGGGGAAAAAAAACTCTGAAATGATCCATCTCTTGCCAGCTGAAATGAATAATTCTCAGGCCTGCTTTGTTTCTTTTCATAGGCAACATTTTGCAAATATAATGAAGTGATGTTAAACCTCATACGCTTGGACCTAATGCTTCCTCCTTCTGTACAGAGGTCTTTAATTACTCAATAATTGCTGAAAGGCACAAATTGATTGACTTTATAAACAAAGAAAAATGAAGGTGGCCTTTCCATTTCAAAGCTGTTGTGTAACATTTAGAAAAGGGAAAAAGAAGGAGAAAAACCAACAACTTGAAGTACTGTAGAAAGAAACACAGCCCTAGAGTAAAGCTATTGACAAGAACCTTTAACCGTGATAACTAAATACTGGTTTATGAGATCCGATTATTTTCACAGAATTGCAGCTAGGAAGAAGCTTGGTTACTGAGCTACAGACTCCCAATCTTTCTATATTACAGAAAAGAAAATAGCACAATGACAGTCGAGGTTTGTGGGCTATGGTCAATGAAGCACAGATATGCTTAGCTTATATAATACTAGCGTAATACCCGTACTTCACTATGAAACTGTGTGATCAGGCTTAGTTTTGGGGGAGGAAAATAAGAAAAAAAAAAATCTGCCTCTGCCTACCAGCATCCATTGGTATTCATCTGGCTAGTGTCCTGTCAGTGTGTGAGAGAGTTGAGGGCTGTTTGGAAACTGAAACACTATTTGCTGTGTGAGCAAGAAGGAGACAGCAAGGAGTCTGGGCACGGCTTAGCTCAACTGTTCTGTACTAAAGCTGCTTGGTGCTGTAAAACTGAAACTGAAACTCCTTCTCCTCTGCTTGTGTTTTGCATTTGGAACAGATTTCTTTTCAGGTGGGGAAGAGGAGTAGAACTCCTTAGCATCAGAGTGTGTTAATAATAATATATGAAATACTAATGCTCTGATGGTCATTTCAAAAAATCCTTTCTTAGTGAGCATCTAGAAGCCAAGAGGAACATATGTGCTAAATTTCAGGTTTGTAGGCTTTACTGTTCTGGAGATTTTGTGATGATGCATGAGTGATATTTTGCTTTTATATATATAGACTATTCAGAATAGTGTTTTTCAACCTTAGCAACTTCACAATGTGTAGACTTCAATTCCCAAAATTCTCCAGTTAGCAAATTGGCTGGGGAATTCTGGAGGTCAAAGTCCATGCACCTTGAAGTTTTCATGGTTGGAAAATACTGATTTAGAATCTATAATTTTATGGGACCTTGGTGTTCTTTGAGCTTGACTGTTTTCTTCCAGATGTTTCATTACCCAACTATGTAATATCATCAGTAAGGAATGGGGTTTGCTTTTGATTTATATTCCAGTAGCTTGCCCTGTCAGCATTGGTGGGAGTGATTTTGGAGGGTCATTTACATTTGACAATTCCTTGACTCTCTCATTTCTACCTTGAGCTACAAATATTCTTCTTTATCGGTACTATAATTTTACTTAGGATCTGTTTGTTGGTCTACATATTGATTAATAGATGAGTAACCCATCTTTATTTTATACAATGCAAGGCAATATACAAAGAGCTTCCACCTCCTGTTTTTTCCCCCTAACAGGAATACTATGAGATGGGTTGACAGGGTTAAAGTCCACTAGTTGGCTTTCATGCCTAAGGGAGAACTAGAACTCACAGTCTCCTGGTTTCAGCACTTTAACACTACACCAAACTGACACTCCATACCTATAATTGAGCCATGGGGGTGCAGTGGTTAGAATGCAGTACTGCAGGCTACTTCTGCTGACTGCCAGCTATCAGCACTTTGGGAGTTTGAGTCTTACCAGGCTCAAGGTTGACTCAGCCTTCCATCCTTCCAAGGTGGGTAAAATGAGGACCCAGATTGTTGGGGGCAAGAAGCTGACTCTGTAAACCACTTAGGTAAAGATTCCCTTCGCACATACGTGCTTGTTGTTTCTGGCTCTAGGGGGCAGTGTTCATTTCTGTTACAAAGGCGAAGAGCCAGCACTGTCTAAAGACATCTCCGTGGTCATGTAGCCGGTATGACTAAATGCCAAAGGTGCACGCAACGCTGTTACCTTCCCACCAAAGTGGTCCCTATTTTTCTACTTGCATTTTTATATGCTTTCGAACTGCTAGGTTGGCAGAAGCTGGGACAAGTAATGGAAGCTCATTCCATTACGCGGTGCCAGGGATTTGAACCGCCGAACTGCTGACCTTTCTGATTGACAAGCTCAGCATCTTAGCCAATGAGCCATCGTGTCCCTAAACTGTGTCCCTAAACCACTTAGAGGGCTGTAAAGCACAGTGAAGCGATATATACGACTAAGTGCTAGTGCTATAAGTCATCCCGCTATGCCTAAAGAGAAGAAGGCTAAGGGGAAATGTGATAGCAGTCTCTCAATACTTGAAGAGTTGCCACAGGGAGGAGGCTATGGATTTATTTTCAATAGCTTTCAAGAGCTGGACAAGAACCAATGGGCTAAGCTTTATGGTAAGAAATACAAATTTGAAATAAGAAGGAATTTCCAATCAAGAAGCAATCAGTCTCAAGAAGAATCATGAGGACTCCATAAAGTGAGGCTTTCAAATAAAAGTTAAATGATCATTTCTCTGGAATGATACGAGATTTCCAGCCCTGGCAGGGACTAGAACAGTATTTCTCAACCTTGGCTATGTTAAGATGTGTGGATTTCAATTATTAGAATTCTCTGGCCAGCATGATGGAGTTGAACTCCACACATTTTAAAGTTGCCAAGGTAGAGAAACGCTAGATGGGAAGACCTTGAATACCTCATCTGACTTGATATAATTTAATATATAATATTCTAGAAGATGTCTATAAGGTACCTGTACAACAGAAATGAAATTCAAGACTCAGATAAACTGGATATTGGAAAAAATGTTAGACTAAAATAGAGATAGATAGATAGATAGATAGATAGATAGATAGATAGATAGATAGATAGATAGATAGATAGATAGATAGAGGGGTAGGATTCTACCCATTGCACCTATTCGCTAGAACCGGTTGTTAACATTCTAAGCAGTTTGGACAACCGGTTGTTAGAAGAAATTACTGGCCTAATCCTGTAAGGAAGGCAGGAAGGAAACATTCTGGTGTTGCTTACAGAAAATGCCTCTCCGTTAACCCTTATTACATTCTTGGCAGGACTAGACTTCCTGTCTCAGGAACTTCTCTGGAGTTTTTTCTCCTCCTTTGCTGGTACTTTGCTTGTGTGGAGTGACCATTCAAAGTTACAATGGCACTGAAAAAAGGGTCTTTTAATAATTTTTCACACTTACGATTGTTGCAGCATCCCTACAGTCATGAGAGGCCAGGGAAGGAGATGCGTGCCTCGATGTGAATGATATTGAGTTGGCCACGCCCAGCCAATAACATGACCACCAAGCCACATCCACCCAGTCCCATGACCACCAAACCACGCCCACCAACTAAGCCACGCCTACCAAATCAATTGTTAAAAAATTTGAATCCCATCCCTGGATAGATAGATAGATGATAGAGTGATAGAGATAGACATAGACATAGAGATAGAGAGATAGAGATAGAAAGACAGAGGGAGATAGATAGATGATAAGAGATGGACAGATAGAGCGATAGAGATAGATAGAGAGAGGGGGGGAAAGAGAGAGAGATGATAGTCAGTGTTATAAATTAACTGCAGAATGTGTTATTCAAAATTGTGCTCTGCTTTTTTATCCACAACATAGTGGTGGATATTAATTATGTGCCACCAAATTTTTGTTTCCTGGTGATCATATAGCTAAATTATCCCCTACCTATTCTTTCATGTCTCCCAATGATTGCCCTTATAACTGAGTCTATCTCTCTTGTTGCTGCTTGTCTTCTTCTGTTGCCTTCCATCTTCTCCAACATTACAGCCTTTTCCAGAGAGCTCATCTGGGTCTTCACATAATGAGTCCAAAATAGGATAATTTGAGTCTGGTCATTTGTGCCTTAAGTAAGAACTCCAGGTTGAATTGTTCAATGATCCTTAATTTGTTCAATGACCCTCAAGGATGTCTATGATATTCTCGGTTGTCTTCTCCAACATCAACGTGATAGTGAACTTTGTCAGAGTTAACATTCCTACCATAAACTATGCCAAATCTTAAATATATTGCCTGCAGTGGATTTTATGGGTTCTTTATGTTTTATATAAAACTTATTAAAAAGAGTAAACCACACCCCACCAAGGCTGGCAGGGCAAGCTATGGTGTGTAAACAGGAACAAAACTCCACCCTCACTCATACCTAGTAGGGTAAGGAAACATCTATAAGCAAACAATTAAACTCTGAGAGCAGCAAGAAAACTCCACAAATAAGAGTAAAAAAATTATCCTTGACTGAGATAAAGTTAAAAAATTCTTGGAGGACCCCACTTGCCATCACCAATTTTAAAAACTGCAATTAAGCTTTTGTTGTTTGCTATTTCACTGTGTAGAAACAGGAAAAATGAAATTCACTGCTGATCAATGAGCCAAGTTATTTTCTCATATATATATCTATCCTGTTCTGTACCTTTTTACTGAGAACGGTATGCCTATCCTTAGCCTTTCGAAGCAGGATGCTTATTCTACAATAAGAAAGAAATCAGGTTGTAATCAGGTTGTAATTTTATTGTTACATTTCATTGCTGCTTGTCAGGATGTAATAAGAACCATTTGTTTCCTGCTGGTTTCCAAGCACCTTCAAGGCAAAATACTCTCTTGAGCTTAGTGTTGAAATGCAGCATCAATATAAAAGCTGTTTCCAGGTATGCAACTACACATGGAAGATTGGTAAATGGGTAAACTACTAAGACACACATTCAACTCTGTCTCCTACGCACTTCAACTCCCTACACATTCAGCTGGAGGTCTGAGGGGGAGATAGACTCTCACTGGATACTTATTTATTAATCAAATTTACATAGCTGACCTTCTCACCGAAGGTGATTTTGAGTGGTGCCTAGCAAACAGGCAAAACTGCAGATTAAAGAACACAATTATAACAAAGGCAGGCATTACCATAACAGTAAATATTATAAAAACAGCAGTGCAAATCCTAGGCAAAGAGGGAATAATAAGAGTAGAAGAAGAAAATATTTGGAGCTCAGGGTTGAACTCTGGGGTCCTTTGAATGGAATTTGCTCTTATTATTATTTCAATATACTAATCAATAAAAATAAGAGCAAATTCCTTTCTAATGTTGCCTAGTTTGGTAATGAAACATCTGCAAGGAAACCACCAAACTCAGAGAGCACCAAAATAGCTATCTAAATAAGTATCCAGTTCCCAGGAAGCCCCAAACTTGATCCAGAGTTGGTATTCAGCAGGTTCTGACCAGTTCTGGAGAACCGGTAGTGGAAATTTTGAGTGGTTTGGAGAACCGGCAAATACGACCTCTGACTGGCCCCACCTCCACCTATTCTCTGGCTCCTGAGTCCCAGCCTTCTTTTGTTGCCCTGCACAGGAGAACAGAGCTGGAAAGCAGGTTAGTGGGGTGGGGAGGGAATGGGAATTTTGCAGTATCCTTCCCCTGCCACGCCCATCAAGCTACGCCCACCAAGCCACACCCACAGAATCAGTAGTAAAAAAAATGAATCCCACCACTGTTTGATACCATGACTAGATCTTGAGGGTCTTCCAGAATATCAAAGTGGATGGAACTAATCTAATTTTGGGGGGATGTTCCATAAGATGGGTACCACAGCAGAACAGGCAGGTCTCCCAGGACCAATCAACTTACAACTAAGGAGAAATTTCCTGACAGTGAGAAAAATTAACCAATGGAATGGCATTCAGAAGCTAATTGCACATGTTTGCATGCAAACATGTTTCTATTGTTTCCATTTCTATCCTGCCCTGTCCTGTCCTGTCCTGTCCTGTGCTGTCCTGTCCTATCCTATCCTATCCTATCCTATCCTATCCTATCCTATCCTATCTCCTTTTGCAATTTTCTGACAAGCAAAGTCATTGGGGAAACCAGATTGACTTAACAACCGTGTTACTAACTTAACATCTGATTCACTAAACAACTATGGCAAGGCAATTGCCGTAAAATGATGCAAAATTCATTTAACAACTGTCTCATTTAGCAACAGAAATTCTGGGCACAATTGTGATCATAAGTTGAGGACTGCCTGCATACATTTGGGAATGTATATGCTTGTAGCCACAGAAGGAAATTTGTAATATTTGTATGTTTTGCATTTCATCTTTTCTTTAGACATGAAAAGAGTCAGAATAATTGTACTCCCCTGAATTGTCTGCCCAAACAGAAGGGTGAAAGAGAAAATGGATGCATGTTATAATCAATAATCATAATGTTGCATATCACATATCCTCGACAGATGCGTTGCAAATTCTTGATCGCTTCCTCTTAGTTCCATTATTAGATGTTTGGCATCTGCAAACAGATGTGGCCCTTTGGGATGTAATCAAAGCCTGCACAAAGGTGTTTATTGATGCCACAATAAGCACTGTTGACAATCTGAAAATTTTCTGTGGGGCCAGATGATTATACTCCGAGGATACTTTTCAAATCCACTGACAGCCATTATTAAAATGCAAATGAAGGAGGATTCCCCCCCCCCCTTTCCCTTCTGCTTTGGAAACTCCCAGATTAGGTACAATCAGTTAAATGAACAGAGTTGAAACCTGGAGGATTTCAAAGACTTTATCAGTTGAGTTACAACGGTGAAACTTAATTTTAGCTGCACCTCTGGCAGCTGGGAGATTTGGTTAGCTAAGATTCCTGTGCAAGATAAATTTAATCCATTGATTTGTGGGAGGTGTTTACACAGCACCCATCAACACAGTAATGAGGAGATAATTGTCCTGAGCAACTGAAGAATCTGCAAACAAAGCTCACCCAGGTTCTTGAAGGTAACAGGTTGTGTATAAAATGACAGGAACATTTGCATATATTTAATCTAAGGTGTGTGTATGACAGAGAAACACACAGCTCTGGGAGAGTGAAAGTAGAGAGATTGCTGTACCATTTCCAAGCTTAAAAATCTATTGTCACAGAAATTGCTTTCACCAAACAAAAGAATCTAAGCAACCAGGACAGCTGTACACCAAGATGAAAATGCATGCATGTGTGCACATGGGGAAACCCCCCCCTCCCCAATCTTCACAGCTCAGTAGCATTGTGTGTTTTGCTGCAAACCTCTTTCTGGTCAGTCCTGCAAATGTTTGTGGATTATGGCAAGGCTAGATACATATATCCATTTCATTTTCACTCAGCTTCTCATTTTTTCAGGCTTGCATTCTTTTGCTCCCATTTCCACATCAGTAGCTCCAATTTGTGTGGTGGTGCTGGTTTTTCTTTGGTTTAAAGAAGACTCCATGCAGACAATCAGGCACATTTTGTCTCTGCATTTTCGTGACACTCTCATTTTCCCCTATACATGATTTTTTTCTGCAAGCCTTGATTCTTGGGTAGAGTAGATGTCTCATGTATGCACACAGTATGTTTTTTTTATGGAGTTAGTTCTCCCAATGTAAACACTGGCTTGCATTAAAAAAAAACGTCCATAGAATTCCTGTATAAAGTTCAGAAATGGATTTGGGCACAAATCTATAGGTCTCTACTTTGCATTCTAACCTGGATCAAATATAGACTTGGAGTAGGTGTATCAAACGACTGAGTTCAATTTACTGTTTTGATATAAGAAATTCAGAGGAAGCCAACAGAAAGCCAGTGACCATCCCATTTGAAAATGTTCATTAAGAATCAACACTCACCTCCCAGCAATGATATTTTGCACTTGTTCAATTAGATATGCCTTGCAAATATTTCTCAGTGCGAAGGAGGAGGAGGAAGAAAAAGGAGAGGAAGAGGAGGAGGAAGAGGGAAGAAGAAGAGGAAATAAAAGAGGAGGAGAGAAGAAGAAGAAGAAGAAGAAGAAGAAGAAGAAGAAGAAGAAGAAGAAGAAGAAGAAGAAGAAGAGGAAGAGGAGGAGGAGGAGGAGGAGGAGGAAGAGGAAGAAGAAGCTAGGAAGAAGAAAAAAGTCCAAGAAAGGGAAGAATTTTAGAAAGAAAACCATGATAGCTCAAGTTGAACTGTTCTTCTGCATCAGTTAACGTACTCCGCCTGTTCTTATCTCATTTTCCCTATCCTGAAAAGCAAGTAGGATCTTGCATATATTTGGATTAGGTTTCCAAGGTGGTTAAGGAGACTCTTTTAAGCACTGGAGTTAGACTGTTTGAATATAACGTTTAGATACATGGTTATTTCTTACTGGAGGCTCCTCCAGCAATGTAATTCCTTTCTTCATTGTTTTTGTCCATTGAAAGCAAATAGCCCAGTCACTGGGAGGATGTGAGAAAAACTGAAGTATTGAAATACCTTTTTGGCAACATGTTTGGAGTGGGAGTTTGGCTATTTTTAGTAAACACGATCCATCTGATCCCTTCATTATAATTCAAAGGGAGATCTCTTACATGCAGATGGAGCAATAGACCACAAGAAAATCCCTTTCTCCTTTAAAAAGATCCTAAAGGATCTAAGTGGGTAAACGGGATCTCTTTGTTCTGACTTTCTGCCAGCAGAAATGAGTACCTGGATTCTGTCCAAATATTATTAATAGATTAATAGAGAAATGGAATGGGGCAGACTAATGAACACGTGCAAAATGAATTCAACGTCAGAAAGAGAGGAATGAATCATGCTTGGAAAACATGATTTGGGCCAAAACATCAATCTCTAATTTTCAAATGTTGAGCCTTGGATATAATTAGGACTGTCCTTTCTCTTATATTATTCCTGAGCATGGATGTTGTGAGTCCCTATTCCCTTTGAACTGAATGGAACAGGGACCCACAAGCACTTTTTGTTGCCAATAAAAGAGAATAGTTTATAGCTCAGGACTGAACTTAACAAAATAACAGAGGTGGAAGGGACCTTGGGGGTCTTTTAGTCCAGTAGTTGCCAACTAGTGGGCTAGGGGCCACTGGTGGTCTGTGAGAAAATTTTGGTGGTTTGCAAAGCATCTTCCAAAGCAATTAATCCAGGGTGCACGGGAACACAAGGCTGTGCTGTCCACGTGGCCTGTGGGAACACAAGACTTGCGTCGCTTGCATTGTGAACACCACAAGGTAGTGAGGATAGGGGGGAAAGGGCAGAGCGGGGGGACTTGCCCCACTTGCTCCATGTGCCTCACCTGGCCACTGGGCTGCTTTCTGCTTCTTTCTTCTGCTTTTTGCTGCATGCAAGGAAAGCAGCAAAAGTCTTTCTTTCTCTCCCCCAAACTCTGCCAGAAATGAATTATTGGGACCCTGCAAGGTATCCTGCTCCAAGAGGCTGTACCGGTGCGATAAATCTCACAAAGACTCATTTCTGGCAGAATTTGGGGGAGAGAAAGAAAGACTTCTTCTGCTTCTGCTGCTTTCCTTGCATGAAGCCAAAAAGCCTCTCTCTTTCTCTCTCTCTCCCTGAGAACGGAGCTGGAGATGGTATCCTGCGATCCCAAATAAAGAATGATCGATTGGTAGGAAAATGGGGTGGGGAATTTTCCTGCAACCTTTTTTTTTGGATTTAAAATTATGGATTTAAAATTATGAGTTTGGTGGTCCCTGAGGTCCAAAAGGTTGGTGACACCTGCTCATACAGGGGACCTGATATAATGATCGTACAATTTCTTCTTAAAAACCACCAGTGTTGAAGCATCCATGACTTCTGAAGGCAAACTGTTCCACTGATTAATTGTTCTAACTGTCAGGAAATTTTTCCATTGTTATAGGTTGCATCTTTCCTTGATTAGTGTCTATCCATTGTTACTTTTCCTGCCTTCAGGTGCTTTGGAGAATAAGTGGATCCCCTCTTCCTTGTGGCAGCCCCTTAGATATTGAAACACAGCTATCATATCACCTTTAGTCCTTTTCATTAAACTAGACACACCCAATTCCTGCAACCATTCTTCATATGTATTAGCCTCTGGTCCCCTAACCATCTTTGTTGCACTCTTTCCAGAGGTTCAATTTTTTTTTTAATATTGTGGTAGTCAAAACACCAAAATTTGGTTGTAATTGGTACTCTCTGAACCGGGTGGTTTTCTTGCAAACATTTCATTACTCAACCAGGTAATATCATCAATATAAGAAGAGAGTATGATAAGGTTTATATACAAGAGTGTTCCTTCTCTGTGTTGGTGGGAGGATCTTAGTGGTTGCTTGATTAAACTATTATCCCAATCAAGGAACTACCAACCCAGACTATTAAACAGCAAACAACAACCTGATGATGATCCTCAGTGGCACAGTGGTTAGAGTACAATACTGCAAGCCACTTCTGCTGACTACTGGCTGCCTGCAATTTGGCAGTTCAAATCCCACCAGGCTCAAAGTTGACCCAGCCTTCCATCCTTCTGGGTGGATAAAATTAGGACCCAGATTATTGGGGGCAATAGGCTGACTCTGTAAACCACTTAGAGAGGGCTGTAAAGCACTCTAAAATGGTATGTAAATTCAAATGCTATTACTATCTAGAAGGAAATAAGAACCATCATATAAATAAAGAGGACTGAAACATTGTTTAAGTCTTAGGAAACAAGATAGAACTTGGAAGAAACTCAAACAGGTTCTCCCCTGGTTTCCTGGGGTATAAGAAGCTTCCTTCTTTTGAGGTAAAGCACTATTTAGCTTTCAGGAGTCTGTTATTATAACCAATCTAAATATACCTCTAGTCTTCCTATGGAGACTATTTCTTGATCTGCTCTATTGCAAAGGGCTCACCATTATTTCACCGTACACATAAGTTTTTATTACACAGTGAGATACAGTACATGGCAAGACTTTTTTTCCTAGAAGCCTGGAGACAGAAAAAGCCATTGCAACCTACACAGTGCTTCCAAACAGACACCAAGAAAACCTCAAGACAAGTAAATTATGTCCCTTTATTTCTTACATGGTGCCGATGTAATAGAGGTTGAACTATGTACTATAGTTGAACTATAGTCAATTTAATTTCATCCCATTTTTCATAGTACAGAGTGCAAATAAGGAGATTTATCTGTTCATGGGCCTTAGCATTCTATGAGAAATAGATGATAATTCCACAAAAGGGACGGCTGCCAAGGAAAGTTTTTAAACTCCAATATCACTGGAGCAAATCAGAAATCCATATTTCAGAGATGACCTTCTCCCTGGAGCATATCAGATTAAACCATCCCATGAATGCAATACAATAAAGAGACAGGAGAACGTAATGGCTAAAAAAAATCATTTTGTCATATTGAAGGAGTAATTATGTTAGAAGATCAAATACAAGTGGTTGGAGGATTGTTACTGTCTCCTGAGCCTTGTAATGAGTTAAGTTGCTATTTCAGCAGACTTTTTTCAATGCTTTTTTTTTTTTAACTTTACTTACAGTAGCTGCATCTGTCTGGGTGAGTGTGTGCCATGTTTGTTTACTGAAACAAAAGTAAATTGCCCTTACATAACCACTTGATCACTTACTCCTCCTGCTAACTCAAAGCCTCGAGGGTTTTTTTTTTTTTTTTTTTTGAGTTTCAGTGAAATTGTTTTGACTTTCAATGAAAATTTAAAAATATAGCCTATGTATTTAGGAAGAAAAATAGGGAAAGACCAAATCGCATTTTTTATTATATGTTATTTTTGAACAAGCTTAGACCACTTCTTTCCATGAATCATCAGTATGTGGGGTGGGAATCTATTCATTTCTCCCTGTTTTACTGAAAATAAAACCAAAACGAAGTGTAAACTTTGGTCTTAAATTTATCTACCAAGTATTGTAAGAAATGGCAGACAGGAGATTCCTGTTTTCTCTTAGAGGGTCTTCTTAGAAGTGTGGGCAAACCAAGGTCTAAGGCTCCTTTCCTTGGCCTAGCTACAGCTTTGCATGACATGTGTTGAAATCTTTGGAGATATTTTTCTCTCTCTCCCAGTAGCCTAAGAAGAAAAGTGAAAAGTAAAAAAGGAAAAGAAATAATCAGTAAAGATTTCCCCTGTCCATTCATGTCTGACTCTAGCGAGCAGTGTTCATCTGTTTTTTAGCCAAGGGAGCCAACATTGTCCAAAGACATTTTCATAGTCATGTAGCCAGCATGATATACACCGGGGTGCGTGGAATGCTGTTACCTTCTCACTTAAGTGATACCTATTTATCTACTCGCATTTGCATACTTTCAAAGGGTTAGGTGGGCAGAAGCTAAAACAAGAATGAGAGCTCATCCCATCGGAGGGTGCGTGGGTCTCAAATCTGGGCTCTCAGCTTTCCAGCTGACAAACTCAGTGTTTTTTAACCGCTGAGCCATCATGCCCTGCATCACACAGAAGTAATCTCAGAAATAAAACATGAGTAGGAAAGTGGGCATCAGAAAAATGAGATATATCAAAGATAGGATAGTATCTCCACCTGCCAATGTTGTGATCCCACCCTTGCCTAGTTCCAACCCTGCTTATTATGAAGCTCCCCCCACCCCCGGGGGGAAATATGTTTCTTTCTGTCTGAAGAGAGCTCTGTCATGATGTGTCTATAAGTAAGGACTATGTGATTAGAGTTCAGCAGTGAATAATATTTAGAATCTTATAATCCTTGAAAATGTTCAAGAGTTTCTTTCTTCTTCAAAAGAAAGGTCTAGTTCTATACCAAGTTCTCAGGATGACTGAGAATTTCCTTTGGAGGTGAATAACAGAATAATACGAGTTGGAAGGGACTTTGGAGGTCTTTTAATCCAACTCTCTGCTTAAGCAGGAGATCTTATACCATTGCAGACAAATGGCTTTCCAATCTCTTCTTCAAAGCCTCCAATGATGGAGCAACCGCAATTTGTGAAGAAAAGCTGTTCCACTGATTAATTGTTCTCACTGTTAGGAAATTTCTCCTGAGTTCTAAGTTGCTTCTCTCTTTGATTCAGGGATGGGATCCGACTGGGTAGGACTACCGGTTCTGTTGCTCTGCATCGTGCGCACTGCGTGCTTTGCGCACACGCGTGTGAGTCGTGCGAGTCTCGTGAGTGCTATTTACGACCTGCTGAGCTGCCCAGACAGCTGAGCAGTGCTGCGTGCAAGTGCGCAGTGGTTGGAAAAGCCCGTTTTTCCTGCTTTTTCAAGCTCAGCTATGTCGCACCAAGCAGCTGTGATTGAAAAAGCAGGAAATAAAGGTCAGGTAAGAGCCCGGGCTGGCGGGTGGGCCAAAAGAGCAGCATACATAGAACCAGTTCTATGTCTGCTGCTCTTCAGAGATACTAGGTACTACAGAGGTGGATGGAACCGATAGAAATCCACCCTTGCTTTGATTGGTATCCATCCATTGTTTCTTGATTTGCCTTCTGGTGCTTTGGAAAGTAGATTTACCCCTTCTTCTTTGTGGCAGCCCCTCAAATATTGGAACACTGTTTTGGGACGTCTTTCTTGTTTATTGTCTGTGTTTTGGGGTGTCTTTATTGTTGGGGAAACTGAAGGATGCTAACATTTGGGCCTATCATTTTGGTTATATACTTGTCCACTGCCTTGAGGAATCCTTGGCTGAGCACACTGATTTATTTATTAAATGTTTAGGATGTTCATTAATTAAGAAATCTGATTTCAAAACAAAGCAGTATCTTAAAAACAGTCATAAAAAACAGTCATATCAAGAGGGAGAAGGAAACTTTATTGGTCTTCATAGGAGGATACACACCCCATCCTAGTCCAAACCAAGGGAAATAGCCAGTTCCTCAGGACTTTCTTAAAGAACAGCAGATTCCCAGGTCTCTGGATCTCAGGGAAATTGCTCTTCCACAAGGCTGACAGCATGACAGAGATGAATTTATTCATGGGACTCAAACTATGACAAACCTGTCAGATCTTACAAGACTGTGCAGAAACAATTGGAGACAGATGGTTCCTCAAATATCCAGGTCCTTTCTATTTATCTCGTGTTTTTCTCTGGAATTAATGGAAAATAAGCCATGAAGGCTAGAGACAGCTAGAAGACTATATAATGAATGACAGCATAATCATATGCTCCTACTTAAGAAATTGCAAGAGCATCATTTACCATACCTAAGTTTTCTCTGAAAATTTCTTCTTTGGAAGAGTTTCAAAAGCTGTTTTTGAAATACAGCAATACAAACTCTCTTTCATCAAATTGAGTGGGAGTTAATCATGGTGGCACAACCTTAGTTGCAAGACTTCTCTGCTGGTTGGTAGATCCAATATAACAACATACAGATAATCATGGAATAGAATCATGGGATATCATCCTCTATTCTATGCAATAGAGTAGAGTAGAGTAGAGTAGAGTAGAGTAGAGTAGAGTGGAGTGGAGTGGAGTGGAGTGGAGTGGAGTGGAGTGGAGTGGAGTGGAGTGGAGTGGAGTGGAGAGGAGAAGAGTAGAGTAAGATTAAGTTAGGCTCAACTCAACTCGACTCAAACTCAGACTAGACTAAATAGAATACTTTATTGGCCAAGTAAGACTGGACATACAAGGAATTTGTAAATAAAGTTCTATTGGCTAGAGACCTTATGGTGGAATGGAAGCAAGATGGAGTACTGGATGAGAATTTTTCTGTCTTGCACTATTTGGAATGTTTAGAGGGGAAAAATCAATTTGGCAGCTATTATAGATTTCTATCTTTATATTATTAGTCTACAATTACAGAAATGTGCATGATACAATTTGTGAAACTGAAATTTATCAACCTCCTTACATAGGACCCTTCCTGCTATGGGTTTCACAACACATTAAAAGTCACATTGTCTTCTTGAAATCATTTTCTTGTTGAATTAAAAAATCCTAAAGAATAGATTTTCCAGAAATAACTAATTTGTTAATGTAGATCTAGGATAGTGAAATAGCTTTATGGTTTAATTCCTTGATTTTGCTAGCACATATTCAGAACTTTTTACCCTCTTTACTATCTGACATAGTAGATGGGATAATAAGGGTCTTAAATGTTCTCCTTGCAGCATTACCGGTAGTGGTTAGAATGCAGTACTGCAGGCTACTTCTGCTGATCACCTGCAGTTTGGCAGTTTAAGTCTCACCAGCTCAAGGTTGACTCAGCCTTCCATCCTTCTGAGGTTGGTAAAATGAGGACCCAGATTGTTGGGGGCAACATGCTGACTCTGTAAAGGGCTGTGAAGAACTGTGAAGCAATATATAAGTCTAAGTGCTATTGCTAATGCTAATGGCAAGACACAAAAAGGGAGAAGGGAAGGATGGTAAAAATGATTAATACCAAAAATAGGATATGGCAAAGCTTGCTTGTAGCATGTATTGATTGTGTGAGACTATGGGCTCTCTCTTGTTAGTTAAGCTGAAGAATGTGGGAAAGGGTTTTTGGAGAGTTAGGCTTTATTGTGATGTATACAAGACAACTTGGTCACCTTGGTGTTTTCCTATGAGGGTTTCAAAGACCACATAACATCTCAGATAGGGTCAATTGAACATTGCACAAAGTATGTTGAGGATATCACCTAACCTGACTATCTCTCTAAGCCAGCAAATGTAGGCATGTTAGCTGGCCACACTTTAGATCAGGGTGTCAAACTCAAGGCCCGCAAGCCAGATATGGCCCATGGGATCTTAGAACTGGCCCATGGGGCCACTCTGGAAACAGTAAAGAACCATCCCATGGCACCTTCTAAACTCAGTTTTCACTGGCAGAGGGTTGTAGGAAGCCATTGCAGCCGGAAACAGAGCTCGGGAGCCTGTTTTCACTAGCAGAGGTGCCTCCAACATGAGTGACATCGAACTGGCCATGCCTACCCTGACCACATACCCCAGCCCCCCCCAAGGTCAAACACAATCTTGATGCGGCCCTCAATGAAATTGAGACACCCCTGCTTTAGACTAACCCACTTAAATTGGCATTTTAGGTGCCCTGCTACAAGGTACAGTCATACATCCAGTATAGACCAGGGTAGTGAGAATGTGACTTGTTCACTTTGCTGTTCACTCAGAATCCTCATGTCATCGCTCACACATGTCAATGAATCCCAAATGATATTTATCCACTTGTTTGTTATATTGATAATGACCTTAGTGGATTGCAATTGATCATCCAAATCAGCTTTCAATAGCAAAGAGGCTTGTCTGTTATGAAGATGGATGGCTATCCCTGTTATTTAAAAGTGCACACTACTAGTAATAGCCTCCCACGAGGCCACTGTGCCGTTCAATATATAGGGGGAACATCACATGTAGGCAGCAGTTGGGAATTCTAAAGTTAGGTTAGAAGTTAGAGGACAATTCCTCTAAGTAAAGGACTGGCAGTAAGGCTGCAGGCCAAAATGGTATTGTTGTGGCCCGCCAGCAGCTGATGGAGCTGGCAACAGAGTTGGATAGTAGTGAGGAGGTTGGGGAGGAACCTGGGTTGGGTCTGGAGGCTGAGGAAGTTCCAGAGGAGGGCATTGCATCAGGGGCAGAGATGGTGCCAGGGCAGACTGGCAGTCAGCAGCTGCCTTCAGACTCAGACAGCAGTAATGCGGGCGAGCTTATGGAACCGGTTCCCAGCCTGCACATGCACAGAGCTAGCAGAAGACAAGAACAATTGAGGAAGCAGGGTCGATTCAGGAGTAAGGTCATCCCTCGGAGATGATTGGCCCCTCCCATAGAACATAAAAGAGGAGCGAATGGGACGTGAACTTTTGCAGGAAGCAATTAGTTTGTTTGCTCAGAACACAAGCTTTGAAAAATCCTGTTTGACGCTGTGTCAAGTTTGGCTTTGCCCTGCATCTGGCAATTCGTTCTCTGGCCGCATTCCAAGTGTGATAAGGTGAGTGTTTATCAACATTCCCCTGAAAGACTGTTTTTGAAGCCTGGCCTGCAGTGAATGAATGTAATTCACAGCTGTGGAAATAAGAGGTTTTGCCAAGATTAAGTTTGTGTTCTATGCTTTCTAAGGAAGTCTAGGTCAGAACATGTATTTCCCTCGAAGTGATGACCTGGTGCCTGGAGGCCATGCGGAATTGGATGGGTCTTAACAGGCTTCGTCTCAACCCAACCAAAACCTGAGTGGCTGTGGTTTCCTGTGTCCAGATACAGCCAGCTTACTCCGTCGCTGGCCGTGGGGGGAGAAATTTTGACCCCCATGGAAAGGGCTCGCAATTTGGGTGTCCTCCTGGACGTACGGCTGTCTTTAGAAGATCACATTAGGGCCGTCGCCAGGGGGGCCTTTTGTCAGATTCGTCTGATTTACCAGTTGCGGCCCTTTCTGGATCTGGACGCACTTCGCACAGTCACTTCTGCCCTCGTCATCTCCCGCTTGGACTATTGCAATGCTCTCTACATGGGGCTCCCCTTGAAGAATGTCCAGAGGCTGTAGTTGGTCCAGAATGCGGCCGTGCAGGTGATCTTGGGAGCCCCTCGGAGCTCCCATGTAACACTGCTTCTGCGCATGCTGCATTGGCTTCCTGTGGCCTTCCGGATCCGATTCAAGGTGGTATTGATAGTTTTTAAAGCGCTCCATGGCTTGGGACCCGGGTACTTACGGGACCGCCTGCTGCCATCAATAGCCTCCCGCCGCCCAGTGCGCTCCCACAGGGTCGGCCTCCTCAGGGTTCTGCCACCTGGTCAGTTGCCGGTTGGCGGCCCTGAGGGTGCGGGCCTTCTCTGTGGGGGCTCCCTCCCTGTGGAACGATTTGCCTCCGGAGATAGGGGCCATTACCGACATTCAGATCTTCCGGCGCACAGTAAAGACCCTGTTTTTTCAACAAGCCGGCCTGGCCCAGTAACGATTTTTGGGGTTTTTAAAACTTGGTATCTTAAATTTTTTAAATTTTAAATTTTTATTAGTTTTATATTTTTAAATTGTATATTCGGCCTCTAATGTAATTGTTTTTAATTTATTTTAATTGTATATATTGTTTTTGTTTTTAGTTGGCTGTACATCACCCCGAGTCCCTTTTTTGGGAGAGGGGGCGGTATAGAAATTTAATAAATAAATAAATAAATAAATGTATTTACAACAGTTCCAAATTAAACTTTGGATGTTAAAATGGCTGAAACACACACACACAAAGATCACCTGGTTTCTCATGCTTAGGGTTAGGGTTTTTGTGGAAGCCCTCACAATTTTTGGGTGGAGGGGGATGTTATTCATGTGGTTTGGTTTAGGTAGTCATGTCTTTAAAAGAAAAATAACCAATATTAGATATTGCGCTTAATTTGCCTGGTCTCCACATTGTCCACTTTTTCATTGCTCCTGCATGATCTTTGTCCCGGGTAGCTCTTCTTCAGGGTGGCCATATTTAACCACCGTTGCAGCCTGTCTTTGGGGGGAATTGCACTTAGCCAAGGAGGAGAGATGCGGTTCCCCTCAACCTGACAGGAAGTCTCCTCCTTCTTCCCCACCCCTCCAAGGTGGGATTAGCCCAGGGGTGGGATTTAACAACTGATTCTGTGGACATGGCTTAGGTGGTGGGCATGGCTTGGTGGTCATGTGACTGGGTGGACATGGCTTGGTGGTCATGTTATTGGATGGGCAATATCTCAATATCACTCACATCGAGGCATGCATCTCCTCGCCTGGCCTCTCATGACTGTGGGGATGCTTCAACAGTCGTAAGTGTGAAAAATGGTCATAAGTCACTTTTTTCAGTGCCACTGTAACTTTGAATGGTCACTCCACACAAGCAAAGTACCAGCAAAGGAGGGGGAAAAAACTCCAGAGAAGGAAGTCTAGTCCTGCCAAGAATGTAATAAGGGTTAACCGAGAGGCAGTTTCTGCAAGCAACACCAGAATGTTTCCTTCCTGCCTTCCTTACAGGATTAGGCCAGTAATTTCTTCTAACAACCGGTTCTCTGAATTGCTTAGAATGTTAACAACCGGTTCTATCAAATAGGTGCTAACTGATAAATCCCACCCCTGTTTTAGCCCCATTAGGAGCTCTCTAACAAGTACAACACAGATCGAAGCTGTGCACACTTGCGGTCTTCGGTCCATCCTTGAAGGAAACACAACCGGAAGCCTCAAAAGTGAATATTTGTATCTCAGGGTTGAAATGAAGATCCTTGGTGCTCTCTGTGCTGGGGTTTTGTTTTGTTTTTTTGCAGATGTTTCATTACTCAATCTAGGTAATATCATCAGTGCTAGTGGTGGAAGAGTGCCTGCAGGCAACCGTTTCCCATTTGCATGCTTTGTGAAGCTTTTGAAACCCATATGTGGTACCAATAAAGGAGAATATTTGCAGCTCTGGGTTGAAATGCGGGGTCCTTGGTGCTCTCTGAGGTTGGTTGTTTTCTTGCAGGTGCTTCATTATACAAACTAGGTAAGTAATGATGTTACCTAGTTTGGGTAGTAAACACCCTGTAAGAAAACATCCAAGCTCAGAGAGCACCAAGGACCCCTCAAAGCAAAGTAAGAACACGTATGGATTCTATGTGATCACTAGTCAGACGTTTTTTTCTTTGTTGATTATTTTTCCTGTCAATCACAAAATAACCTTTTCTCCTAACCTAGACATGCATTATAACATTCACCAGTTCACTTCTGAGTGATTCAGAGTACATCCAGGTTTTTATAAGAAAATATTGGATATGATGCAGTATTATTCATTTCCTCGGCAAACTTTTGCCTCTGGTTTGGTTTAATTTAAAAAATAATAATTCAGAGCTTGCATTAATTTCTCATTGCCTGTGACAGAACATTTGAGCAAGAAAGATTTGTTCACTCAGGCATTTATACCTATCAGTCTTGTTAGTGATATAGCACTGTCTGTGCACATAATATTTCACTTCCTGTAACTCATTTATTTCCACAACTTAACAATGTGGGATGTTATTATTCCCATCAGAACAGATAAGGATCAATGACTGGGGGAAAAAATGATAACTATGATTGTGATTTGCACAATCTGCTTTTTTTTATTATGAAAAAGGATCGAACGATACATGGAATTCCTTTGACTCAAATGATCAAGACCCAAAAGGTGCTTTTTCAAAAGGCAACTGGACATGTTTTTTTTCTTGAAGACATTTCACTTCTCATCCAAGAAACTTCTTCAGTTCTGACTGAAGAAGCTTTCTTGGATGAGAAGCAAAATGTCTTCAAGAAAAAAATGAACTCCAGTTGCCTTTTGAAAAAGCACCTTTGGGACAACCATGACTTGGATGACTGAGAATCTCTGTAGACAAATGACCAAGACACATGAGTCCGAGCAATCATAAATCACTTAGTAACATATCTAGTCTTCTGTTTTTAATTAGGCATCAGTCATAGAAATATATATGGTTGCCTTTTTTTACTGGGACAGACCATTGTCCCATCATGACTATATCTTCTGGTCAGCGGTAGCTATCAGGGTTGAAAGCTAGATATCATTACAGGTTGCAATTCAAGATCTTTGGAATACCAATGAATACTACTCACCTGTAGAGTACCAACATCTTACACTAAATAAATAATAATGTACCAATGTCATACACTAAATAAATATTAATTTTTTTATTTATTTTTATTTGTTTGTGTATTGTTTGTGTACACTGAAGATGGTTTTAATTTCGTTGTACAAGATGCAATAATAATAAACTACACTAAACTTATAGACCCTTTCCCCGTGGAGCAAACCCTTAAAATTATCTATCTATCTATCTATCTATCTATCTATCTATCTATCTATCTATCTATCTATCTATCTATCTATCTATCTATCTATCTATCTATCTATCCATCCATCCATCCATCCATCCATCCATCCATCCATCCATCCATCCATCCATCCATCATGTTTCATATTTCTTAACCACCCATCTCCCTCGGAAATATTACATAGCGGCACTGTGTCTATTTCCAAAGCTCAAAGTGACCAAATGCTATTGTTCTCATGTTTTAATTTATACCTAGTGGGCACTGGACTGTAGTCTATTGTAAACACTTTTGTCTGGCCTTCCCACAGAAGCATTCTCAGTTAACTACAATGATATCAAAATGATGGAGCATACTCCGTGATTTTATTTTTTTAAAAAAATGAATTTGTTAAGGTTGCCCAACTCCAAAAAAAGATTCTGGGATGCTAAGAGATCCAATCTAGAACTAAGGAGAAACTTCCTAACAATTGTAACAATAAATCAGTGGAACAGCTTGCCTCCAGATAATGTGGATGCTCCATCAGTGGAGGTGAATTCCATATATTCAGAAAACTGACTTGAGAAGGAACCAGTTTGGTTTCAGGAGTTTTAAGGGGGAGTGTCTTTAACAGTGGTGGGATTCAACATTTTTTACTACCGGTTCTGTGGGTGTGGCGTGGTGGGCGTGGCAGGGGAAGGATACTGCAAAATCTCCAGTCAGAGGTGGTATTTGCCGGTTCTCCAAACTACTCAAAATTTCCACTACCAGTTCTCCAGTTCTCCGTCTGAATACCACCTCTGGTCTTGAAGCATTACAGGGTTTAAGACATCCATTCTACATCATCACCACCCAGCTCAAAGTCAATACCCAGCCTTCATGTGGTCCATAGGTTTGACATTTTGCACTCCTGTCTTAGAACAAAGGTCTTGGACCTTTGATCTTCAGGTATCCTATGTTGGAGGTATCAGGAATTGAAGGCAGTGGGATGGGGCCATAAAGCCAACTGTTAGATTTTGCAGCAGAAATTCAAATCCAGAAAGCACACACAGATGACTGATTCAGCAGGATTCATTAACTTCCATATATACATAATAATATATAAGTAAATGTACAATACCAAAGTAGGTTCTTCCAATGTGGTAGAGAGTTACAATCAAAAAATGCAAGCAGCAGCTTCAGAGTTCAGAACAGAGAAGTTTCAGTTTAGAACTAAGAGCACAAACCAGAGCCACACCCAGGTTACTTCTAGTTTCACTATCCAATTCAGTTTCCATTGGCTGGTCTGTTGTCATGCCTATTCATTGGCTGAATCTGTTACTAAGCGTCATTCCAGTTCATGAATATACTCTGACACTAACCAGATCAGGAAATTGACATTACGAGAAGTACCATAACTCTATTGATATAGACCAGGGGTCTCCAAACTTGGCAACTTTAAGACTTGTGGACTTCAACTCCCAGAATTCCTTAGCCAGCTAGCTGAGGAATCCTGGGGGTTGAAGTCCACAAGTCTCAAAGTGGCTAAGTTTGGAGAACCTTGATATAACAGAACCTTGAAAGCCAGTGTTTCTTCTTCCCTTCCTTCTATGTAAAGGATAAGTAAAGTGAGGCAGTCTTGAGTTTCTTTCTCATGCCTTCTGGGGCTAGGTTCCTGTTCTCTAATAGTAGCTGCATATTTCCTTCAAGGTCATCTGTGCACAGGGGCCAAAGCAGAAAGTAGATGGAAACAGATTTTTGAATAAAAGAACAGACATCATGTTTTTGAACTGAACACGTGAACTTTTCAAAGTTTCAAAATCTTGGCTAAATATTGGGCGAAATTGGTTCCAATGTCATCTGCCATCTGAGGATGGAGATTGCTTGTCCTTAACACAGAAATATGACTTAGGAAAGAGATTGGATTCCTGGCATAATATCACAATTAATCTCTATGTTGTCAAATGGAATAATTTACTAAACTGAGCTACTCATCTTGATATACTTATTAAGTGTAGGCTTCCTTACTGGAAAGTCTATGAAAAAAGGATGTGCGTTGTCAGTTGCTTGTGGCATTCTGATGATGCATTGTTTATCCAATTATGAGCTTCATCATCTCCAAGAAAACATCGGTCTCCTCTCCCTGACAGCTAAGGAGAAGATGACTGACTTGCAGTTTGTATCTTTTAACACAACAAACCAGGGTGGAAATGGCAGTACAGACAGCTACAAAGCTGTTTAGGCAAAATTCATCTCTTCTTCCCAGAGCCTCGCTATTTTGAAAGTTTTATGACATTGAAATATTTTAAGCCTGGAAAGACACCGAGTCAGTGGGCTGAATTTATTTCCATAAGAATTTTTTTTTGCTAAGTCTAAATCTGCCCAGTTTTATAATTCACTCCATAGAGATTCTTCAGCACATCAGCATTCCGGATCTTGGCAATCGGAGAATTTATGAGCATGGTGACCAAGCTACATCGAAACAATGCTAAGTAAGAAGGAAATGAACAGGGGGAGAACAAGTGAAATGCACTCCAGGAGAGAAGAAAGACGAAATGATGAAACCTGCAACATCTCTGGCATTTCACCTGATATTGTCAATTTTCATCTGGCAACATCTTTGAGGGTCTGGTTTTTTATGATACAGCTACATTTTTATTTTTTTGTGGTTTGACTTCTATTACTTTAGTCAATGATCCAAACGCATCCTCTCTGACTTTGAAGACTGACTTGGAGCAAAGGGAATTTATATAGCTTAGGGTTGAACTGTAGTGTCCTTGCTCCTCTCTGAAGTTGTTTGTTTTCTTGCTGTTGTGGTTAGCCGGCAGCAGGTGAGGATAGCTGAGGCGAGCGAGGACTCAGATGAGGGGCCAGGATCATTAGGGAGCGGACTGCTGCCTTCAGAGATTGTGGGGGCTGGCAGCAGCAATGAGGAAATTCCCGAGGAGCCTGTGCTAAGTGTACATGCGCGCAGGGCTGCTTTCAGGAAAGATCAGTTACAACAGCATGGGTGACTTGGGAGTAAGGCTGTAAGGTAATGGCCCCTCCCTCAAGAAGATAAAAGCCAGCTATGAAACTAACCTTCTTTGCAGAAGGCAAAGACGTTTTGAAACTCCAGCCTCGTGGACATTCCAGTATCCTGAGTTTGTATTTGAACATTTTTGTATTGCAAATTATTTCTTGTCTGTTATCTTTTGGCAAGCCTCACACAGTTTGGCAAGGCTTGTGCTTATCACAGCTAATTATTTTGTAAAAGCATTACAAGGTTTTTGTTCCTTTTGAATTGTGTTTGATTTGTCTGAAAAGAGCATGGGTCAGAACACTTGCAGATGTTTCACCACCAAAGAAGGTAACATCAGCAGTGCTAGAAGGAAGTGAGATTTGTTCTCTTTTTATATACTAGTGACTTGCCCTATTAATGTTGGTGGAAGTGTTCTTGAGGATACAATAGAATAGCAGAGTTGAAAAGGACCTTGGAAGTCTTCTAGTCCAACCCCCTGCTCAGGCAAGAATTCAGAGGAATGGTTGTCCAATCTTAAGTGATACCTAAATTAGGCTACTGTTTGCTGTTAGCTTATTTGTATGAATTGGTTGTTCCTTTACTGGGCTATTGTTCACTTCTTGATTTCAATCTAGTGTTAATCTTGGTGTTAATCTCTTCTTATGAAGGTGTTGACTGCTGGTGAGAAGGTGTTTAGATCTTTTTGTTTCCATTTTGATTGTCTCTTTTGAATGGTATGTAGTTATGGTCTGTTCTGACCCAGGCTTTATAAACCATAATTATTCACAAACTTGTTTTAAAAACAAAACTTATTTTATTGCAACGCTGGGAATTGTTTTCATTCCTGGCCAGAATTAAGCTTAAACAGTTCCCCAAGGTAAGCACACACCTTTCCGTTCTGAGAAGTGCTGCCAAAACAGAAGTATCAAATTAACTAGAAAAGAAACCAACTGAAGTATAAGAAAAACCAACCAAAGTACAAAGAGCTTCCAGGATGACTCAGAACCGAGCGAACTACTTTGCTTCCTGCAAAGGTTTCGTTATCTTGGCCTGACTTTTATCTCTTATGGGAGGGGCAATCACCTCCCGCCTTACTCCCAAGTCACCCCTTTTGTTTCAGCTGCTCTAGCCTTCTAGCAGCTGTGCACACAAGCGCCTCACTGCTGCCAAACTCCGAAGGCAGCACCCCACTCCCAGATGGCCCTGGCCCCATCTCTGCATCAGACGCAGGACCCTCATCCGAGTCCTCTCCAGACTCCCTGACTGATCCCCGTTCTTCCCCACTGTCCGATTCCACTGCTGTCTACACTGGCTGCTGGTGAACCACAACATTGTCTACATCTATATGCCCATTGATGACAGATTTGCCCAAGTGCCAAGCTTCCTGGGATTCTCTAGCATTTTTTGGACTTGGCTTGGTCTAGGATGCCCACAGCTTCCCGATGAAACTGTGGTTAAGTCTGTCCATGTGCTGTGAAATTAAGGAATTTTCATCATGTCTTCTGGCTGCTAGCCTTCCCAGTCTTGGACCGTGTTAGCACTTCAGCTTCCAGAACTGTAATCTACCCCATTTAGAATGGCAGGTTGGGAAAATTTATATGAACATGTCTTCCCTATTTCCTTTTTTTTTTTTTTTGGTAAGTAAAATAAATGAAGCTCCTTTGTCTTTCCTTGATTTTGGCATAGCAAGCCCTTGACTGAAATGCTTATCCCTGTCCAATTTTTTGCTCAGCCCTTTTATTTCCTTGGCATTATCAGACTGGTACACAGCATTCAAAATACAGGCATGTAGATATAGATATAAAAATGGCAGTGTGTAAAAGAGCATCTGGAGGGCTGTTGGCTTTAGGAAAGCTTAATAACACTCTCTTAATCAGTGCTCTGTTTACCTGGTATGTATTATTAATGGACGAGCCAGACAGGCTATTGTTCCCCAAACATGCAGATGTTAAATGGATCTGTGACATACCTTATTAAATTACACTCACTGGGCCAAGTAGATTAATCTTTAAGGCTACAGCATGCACTTTTCTCTCCAATGTGGGCATGGTTCTTTGAAAATCCTTCCTGGTTGAGTTCGTGTTCCTAGCATTGATCTTTCCTAACAATTCACTAATTGGTATGGAAATTGTATGGATTTGTGCCTTCTCTCTCTCTCTCTCTCTCTCCCTCCCCCTCCCTCCCTCCCTCCCTCTCCCTTTCCCTCCCTCTCTCTCTCCCTTAACCTCTGGAATACAACTATATGCATTGAATTGCCAGGAAAAAAAAACCTGAGTCAGTGTGCCAGAATTGTACTCTTGCTTTGTAATGTTTGCCCTTCCTGATGGAAAGCATAGCCAACAGGACTGCATGCTTATCCAACTTAGATCTGCTCAAGGAAAGTAGAGATATCACCTCTGCATCTTAATAGAATTTTGGGAAGTTCTTGCCAGAGAGATTTCTAAGAGAGATTAGATATAATGAAACCTATTCTATTCCATTCCATTCTATTCTATTCCTATCCTACTCTACCCTATCCTATTCATTTTTATTTAGAAAATTTATATGGTTGCCCAATTCACTCACAATGACTCTGGGTGGCTTACAGAAATAAAATCCCGACATAAAAGCCAATAAACCCTCATGCTTCTGGTGATAACAATCCAACTAACCACTTGATATACTATATGTATGCATATCAACTACTTGATACATGTCTGTATGTTTTTATGTTCGATGTATATTTTAAACAGAAATGCTTGAGCAGGCATGGTGTCCCCCTTATTCATCTAGAGAAATAGATGGTTTATCTGAATTTCCCCTGGGGAAGGAGAGATTCTTCAACACTTCAATGCCAAGATGTCACCTTCACAACAAAATGGGGGGAAAAGTCAAGCTTTGATGTCTTCCATGAGATTGAGGAATGGTTGTAAGCCATACAGGCTAAAGACCAACAGATATTGGATTGCTCAGTGAACGATAAGGCAATCTTGGCCTCACTTCATCCCTATCAGTTCAAAATCACTATGTTTCACCCAGGAAAATATTGCCAAACTTATTTTTTTTTTTCTTCATTTATATAATGGAAATAGCTGTGAAGAAATTGCAGGGTATTTTTTTTCTGCCTGGCAATAATTGTAGCCAATGTTAACCAACATTTCAAACAATGAACAATCAATCAATCAATGAGGTCTCACGGGAGCCATGAATTGGCCTGGAACTAACTTTAAAACAAACTAACAAGCTCTATTAGATAAAATATAAAATTACTTTGGGTTTTGAAGCTATATTTAGTTTAACCTTACACTGACTTAGATCATCTCTTCCCATTTCTGCAGAATCATCCATCTCATTATGCACTGAGTGCTGAGTACATAAATTGAACTAATAAAGAATGAAAACAAATAAATATCCAAACTATGCATAAACTGAAGGACAAGTATTGAATATAACCCATTGAAGCCTTCAAGGCATCCTCTGAATTTTGTTTTTTTTTAATCTGGCAAAAGAAAATCAATAGATACATGGAAAGATCCCATTAATAACATTTAATCATTCAATTATAATTTAAATTTTGGTTTTACTTTGGGCTGGTCTACTTTTTGGAACTCTGCCCTTGAAAAACTAAGTTTTGTTATCCTGTAGCCAGGGCAGCATGAGTGCAGAAAGTGTTAGGGTGGTGTGCACATGTGGATGTCTGCCTTCCCAAGCAGATCAGACAGGAAACTCATTCTACCTTGAGCCATGGTAGTACAGTGGTTAGAATGCAGTATTGCAGGCTACTTCAGCTGATCCCCGGCTGCTAGCAGTTTGGCAGTTTGAATTTCACCAGGCTCAAGATTGACTCATCCTTCCAAGGTCCATAAAATGAGTACCCAGATTGTTGAGGGCAATATTCTGACTCTGTAAACCACTTAGAGAAGGCCGTAAAGCACTGTGAAGCAGTATATAAGTCTAAGCGCTATTGCTATTGCTACTTTGTTTTAAGGCTAATACGCTAATACGCAGAATCTTGTAAGTTTGAAAATACAAACCTCCCACTCTCTCCTACAGTCTGAGAAGCTAGGGAGGGTTCCTTCTGAGCATCTTTCTCCATCCATTATGCTGCTGGAGGCTATGCTCTCTGTTATCTTATTGTTCCTAAGCAGCATCTCTTGACCTCATTTCTCAAGAACTTTCTCACATAGCAATAGCACTTAGACTTATATGCTACTTCACAGTGCTTTATAGCCTTCTCTAAGCTGTTTATAGAATCAGCATATTGCCCCTAACAATCTGGGTCCCTATTTTACCAACCTCAGAAGGATGGAAGGTTGAGTCAACCTTGAGCTAGTCAGGATCAAACTCCTGGTAGTGGGCAGTTAGCCTGCAGTTCTGCATTATAACCACTGCGCCACCAGTCTGCAATACTGCATTCTAACCTCTGCACCACATATTATTTATTATAGATATAACTCTGGCTTCTTGCCACTTTCCTGATTCTTTTGTGACTGGAGATGCTATGCCTTTCTTCATGCAAAGCACAGAATGGAAATTTCTCCTGCAATGGCCACTCATTCCAAAATACCACATTATAAATGTTATATATGACATCTTTAATAGTCAGGTTTTCCCAGGCCTGTACAAAATTAATATTACATGGTGGGGTTCCACCTGCCTTAATATTCTCTACTATGAAGGAAGAGTGGAAGAACATTAGCTTCTCAGGGAAATAAGGTTGGATTTCTAGATTCTGTGTGAAGGAAATTTTGAATCAGCTGAAATCTACCATTGATTTTCATCCTTAGCAAGAAGAATTCATTTTTCTTTTGTCTTCTCCATGTTCTATCTTTCTTTGTGCTCAATATTAAGAATTCCTTAACCACAACAAAAAAGGGTTGTTTCTTACTTCACATCGAATGAACAATGACAACTATTTTAACTCTCTTGTTTTCAGAAACCAGACTTACCAATATAGAAAAGGAAAGGGGAAAAAAAATATTTCTATTGCTACTGTTTGAGGGAATCATTGCTGAGACCATCAATTGCTATAATTAACCAATTAATGGCTTGATTGCCAATTAGCAACACCACTCTGATCATTTGGATCTAGCCATCTGGAAGAGCTTTCTGCGTGATGTTAGTAAAATCCAGCCAGCCATCCCTTCCACAATTCCGCGCTGTTTGTTGCAGGACTGAAAAGATTAATTGTAAGCTTGGCGATGGAGGAGGGACTGTGCCCTAAGGAGGGGGGTTTATGCACCATCCAATGATTTCCAAAATTACAGCCAGCGTTTCTTGAATTTTTGCAGACATGAGGTTTGTGCCTTGTTCTGCTGAGCTGTACAATAACAGCTTTTATATATACCCTAAGAATGTTCAAAGAACTTCACAAGAGAATGTAAGAATAGATTTATTAAGATGCCCCCAAGAAGTCCATAGAATAGTTTTCCATAACTCACTAAGTTACGGACCTATGATTTTCTGTGGCAAATATAATTTTAATGTGACAGAAAGAAGAAATGCCTCGATTCATTTTAATGGAAAGCAATCGATGCTGGGAAATTTGGGGGCATACAAACCCAGTACCTTTTCAAACTCACTTGTCTTTTTCTCAGGCACCTGAAAGACCATGAAAGAGATGCAGTTGTTTAAGGATCAAATTAAAGATGCCATTCTTTTAATGAGTCAACCCACTTAACGTATGAGAACAAATTGATAGATGATCCACGAGTATCAAAACTAGCTATTAGATCTGCTGCCATCTAGCTGCTGTCTGAATTGTTGCAGCCCACATCTCGTCACTGCTCAAAGCTACGGTTCGCTTGCTCTCAATATTGTTAGTGTTTTCAAAATACTATCTGAAAGCAACCATATGAGGCAGAATAGTGTTATAAAAGTTTGTTTAGTGACTATTCAAAGTTGTAACAGCACTGGAAAAAAGTGATTTAGGACTGTTTGTCACCTAATTTTGAGCTCCCCCAGTCCCCATTTTGGCTAACAGAGTGCTGCAGGAGGATGTCCAGGCTGAAAACGGAGTGTGGGGGTGCCATATGTGGTCCCCCCACAATGGTGGGATTCAAAAATTTTTGCTACCAGTTCTGTGGGTGTGGCTTCGTGGGCATGACTTAGTGGGTGTGGCAAGGGAAGGATACCGTAAAATCCCATTCCCTCTCCACCCCACTAACCTGCTTTGCAGCTCTGTTCTCCTGTGCAGGGCAACAAAAGAAGACCCAGCTGATCAGCTGGGACTCAGGAGGCACATAATAGATGGGGGATGGGCCAGTCAGAGGTGGGATTTGGCCGTTCTCTGAACTACTCAAAATTTCTGTTACCAGTTCTCCAGAACTGGTCAGAACCTGCTGAATACCACCTCTGTTTTGGTCAGCAGGTTGCTGCAGCAGGCCATTCAAGCTGAAAATGGGGCATGTGGAGGCTGCCCTGTGCCTCATTTTGGCCAGCTGAAGGAGGCGTTAATCCTATCTCCTCCTCCTTCCGGTGGCCAACCTACAGAGAAGAACTACAATGCTGATCCGGCCCTCAAAGAAATCCAGTTTGACAACCCTGACCTAGAGACAGCTGGTCATTTGCATTCTTTTAGAGAGTCATTGAGGCCCTCTGGAGATTGACCCTGAGGACACAGACAAACCTCCAGGTGGCCTCAAGAACTCTCTAAAAGAATGCAAATGACCAACCATCTGCAAGGAATATAAATCCTTCCATTCCCCACCATCCAGTCAGAGCTAAAGAAGCTTCTTGGATGAGAAGCAAAATGTCTTCAAAGAAAAACAAGAAAGCCCAGTTGCCTCTTGAAAAAATAAAGTATCTTTAGGACTGCATTAGATGGCTACAAAGAGATGCAGAAGATTCCAATACTTGTCTCTCATAGAATGGTAGTTCTTGCAACCCAGATATGGTAAGCTCATAATTGGGGTTAACAATTCTTATGAACCCAATCTTATAGTTGTCCTAGCCCAATTCAAAAGCCGACTTTGTGTGAGTAGGATTATGTCAAAAGAGATTTACTTCTCTTTTCATGGATCAGTATTAGAAGGCCTTGAGCTCTTGAAATATCCCAAATTACAGCATTCAGAATACCTGTGGTGAAAGACCAACTAATATGGAAATAATAGAGAAAAGGAGAAAATAAATAGATAGAATTATTTATTTACTTGTTTTCTTACCTGCTTAGACTTCACATTAAAATTAATACACTAGAACAGTGAGAACTACAAAGTATAAAAGAAACATGATACTGCACAACTCATAATCATAATCAAATGCATGGCAGAAAACCTCTGTTTCAAGCCTTTCTAAGCACCACCTGGACTTCTGGAGATAGACATGGGCTATCTTTTTCATGGCTTCAGACACCCCCTAATCCGATGACTAGGAAATTCCCCAAGTGTTAGTGGTCCAGCAGCTACCCCCACTTAAATCATGAGTATCTAGCCAAAATTCCAAACCACAAAGAAGATTTATTAGGATTAAACATGCTAGCACTGCCTGGGTGTAGCTGACTCTGAGATACATCATTCATTGTCACCCTTGACCCTGGTTTTTCCCCTACCCCCTTTCTGTTGGCAACTCTAAAAAGACCATAGAAATATTTTATGAATTGACATTTGGCTCCCCTCACTCCTTGAAGTGGACCTGTACAACACACACACACACAAAACAAATTTATGGCAGGTACAGGACTTAGGGTTGTGAATCCACCCCAGGCTTGTTTGGGTTTTCTGCATGGAACCTCGTCACAAGGCTTGGATGTTCCTATTCTTTACCCAAGATGCCTCTGATAAGGGATAGTCCTTCCATTTGATCAAACATGCTGTCAGGGCTCTGACAGTTACCTCCATTTAAATCATGAGTCTCTAGCCAGAGTTCCAAAACTTAAGGAAGATTTATTAGGAGTAAACATACCGGCACTGCCTGAGTGTAGCCGACTCTGAGACATATCATTCATTGTCACCCTTGACTCTGGTTTCCCCCCACCCCCTTTCTGATGGCAACTTTAAAATGATCATAGAAATATTTTATGAGTTTACACCAAGCTTCTCTTCCTGGAATAACCTCAACAGATGTGTAGGTTCTACTTGAAAAAGGTTGTCCTAGGCTCTGACCTATGTAGGCCTTTAAGATTAAAACCAGCACTTTAACTGCTTTAGAAGTTTATTTGAAGTCAGTCAGTGCCCATCAGCAGAATTATATGGTTGTATTGGCTGTGTCTTTCAAGTATGCAAACTGTATTCTGTTTCTGGATGGTCTATAAAGGCAAAGTCAGGTCCAAAGAATTAGGATCACTAGTGTAACCTACAGCATAAATGATTTATTGAATCTGGTCAATTAATGGTCAGCACTAAATTGGTACTAGATAAGGATCCGTGGAACTCAAGGGGGGCTGGATTCGGGTCTCTTTCGGCAACACAAGGACTCTAAACTGATGACATGTTTCACTCCATCTTCCAGTGAGGCCTGCTCTTCTCTTACATCTATCTCTATATAAAGCACAATGAAATAATCCATAAAGATGCTGATAAGGGTAAAGTCCCTATTGCCTATATCGCAATAAATGAATGGCATTGTCATCTGTTATTCAAACCAAGCATTAATATAGCCAAGTTTTCATGGATTTGTCGTGTTCTTCATTTCTAGGGAGCACAAGAGACTTCATGTTGATAAAGCGATGTTGGTAATGAGCACTCAAACTAAAGTGCAAAGAATCAATAGGCCCAGGGGACAGTTTCCTGAGAAACGTCAAGGGACTGCTTGTTTTACATTAAAATTTCATGCAGAGGCAACAAAACCATGGCAGCGTGTGACATCAATTTATCCTTCGTGCTACACATTGCTTTCTTGTCAGTCTCTGCTGCAGTAGTATTTGCATAGCTTCTATAACAATGCAGAAGACCACCAAGCAAAATGATCGGTGTGCTGTTAAAAGAGCTAGCATTTAAACATAGCACAAATGATGTAAGTTAAGGCAGCAGTCACCAACTGATGGTCCATGGACTACTTGGTGGTCCGTGAGAAAGTTTTTGGTGGTGCACAGACTTTTTTTTTTTTGCATATTTTATATTGCACTAAATCAGGGATCCTCAAACTACAGTCCCTGGGGTGGATAAGTGCAATCAGTGTTTGTGTTGCTGCAGAGTCTCCCACTCCAGGGTCTCTTTGTGTGGGCAGAAATTCTGACTTGGGTTCTGTTTCAGCCTCCTGGTGCGGGGTTTTGGGCAAAGGCTGGAGAGAAGTGTCACTGTGGCAAAGAGCCGGAGGGCCTCGTTCCAGTGGGACTGCATCATGGCCTGGAATTGGCTGACCATCTCAGCCCAATGAACCTCCAGGCACCGGTACATGACCTTGTACTCCGGCATGTCTTCCCTCTACTCGGAAAAGCCTATGCTCATAGTCGTCAGTGAGGTGCTTCTGCTGAGCCTCCTTCTTGGTCAGATCCAATTTGAACCGAGCCAGCTGTTTTGTCAACTTTTTCTCATGGTGGCTGCTTAGCTCCAAGAACTTCTTCCTGTTGGGGCCCTAAGGAGCCTGGGTGGGCAGGTGAGGGGTGGCTGGGAGGGGAGGGGCGAGAACAGGCCCGTGAAATGCCCCTCGACAGGAGTGACATCGAGTTGGCCATGCCCATTCAGTCACATGGCCACCTAGCCACGCCCACCCAGCCGGTCATTAGGCAGATCACATTAGTGGTCCGTGGGGTTTAAAATTATGAATTTAATGGTCCCTGAGGTCCCAAAGGTTGGTGACCCCTGAGTTAAGGAATGTATATCTACATAATTTTCTCTGTGATTAGTGTGTATTATGAAAGATTTGCTTTTCTTTTGAAGGATGTGTGGTAGAAGATATTGAGCTACGTTCAACCAGTAAAGACATTATTTCTTAAAAACCCTGAACTGCAAACTTAGTGTATGTGTACTGCAAGTACATAAGCATACAAACAGGCTCTAGAAAGAGTGCAGAGAAAAGAAGCAGCAGTCATTTTTGATACTTATAACCACTGCAGCATCCCCAGATCACATGATCAAAATTCAGATGTTTGGCAACTGGTTCATATTTATGATCATTGCTGTGTCCCAAAATCATGTGATCACTTTTTGCGATCTTCTAACAAACAAGGTCAATGAGGAAGCTGTCAGTATATAAGAAATTATGAGCTGGAATAGCCATAACTTGTTAGTCAGCCATTTGGGAACTGTTTGGTGACTAAGAAACAGCATCTGTTGTGAGCCATGTCAGATGGCTTGGAGACTGGGCATGGCTTATGGTAAATAGGGTAAGAGTTGGTGTGCTTCTGTGCTTTGTATATTGCTTCTGAATTCTATGGTTCTGATTGCTTCTGCTTCTTGTACTTGCTGCTACACTGCAAGAATTGCATGGGTATTGTATACATGCATCATGTTTTATATTATTGTATGTAAACAAGTTTCTTCTATAAATGAATCCTGCTGAGTTATTTACTTGTGTGCTGGTTGGATTGCTGCAAACTCTAACAGAAGCCAGATTCTTTTAACCACGTTACAAACTTAACAATGGCAGTGATTAACCATGACAAGAAAGGTCGTAAAATGGGACAAAACTCACTTAACAACTGTGTCAACTCTGAAGCGAACCTGGCAGGGGCCATTTTGGAGGCTTCAGGGTTGTCACAATGTGAAGAAGGAATAGGGAGGGGGAACATAAATTAGATGGGGGATTTTGTAGCCAAAACAGAATAGTTTCCAGTGGGAACCAAGGATGTTTCAACAAGTGGCTGGAGAAAGGAGGAGTGAAGTAACCAGGCAACCAGACAGCACCTTGATTGGGCAATGTGACTGATTGGAGAAAGGGGAAACTTTTACTTTTTAATCAGGTGAAAACCACAGGAATTTTCAGTCGGTTTTCACCAGTCTGTGCCAATATGGTATCTCTAATAAAACTATTGAATCTGCCTGCCTCGGAGTTCTGCTTTCTATGGGGTTATTACTTGAACCCTGACAAACTGTCTTGCTTAGCAACATAAAATCTGGGCTCAGTTATGACCACAAGTCAAGGACTACCGGTAAGTAATGCTTTTAGATTCCAAAATGGCAGGGTGGAATTGAATGTTAGGGTAAAACAACCTCCTAAGGGATCCTTAAGAACAGCAGCTTGGTAGTAAGAATTTTCAGATCGTGGTCACAAGTGAAAAAGCAGCTTCAAGTCCTGCTGTTCAAAATTGCCCACTTAGCCAATTGTCTCTTAGGACACAAGCCAAAGTTCATTTTCAAAGCTGCTAAATGTGGTGCTTTAATTGGGTACCTTTCAAGACTATCATTCTGTCTGATTTTTCATTTGCATGAAAGAATGACGGGTACTAATTGTGCCTGCACTCTTTTTCTCATTAGCTATCCAAACAAACTGAGATACTGTTATCAAGAACCCTTAATTAGATACAATGTGCTGTGAAATAACTGCTGTCCAACACAAAGGCCGCTTATTAGATTTCATGGGATGGCTTGAACATACAGGAAGTTGAGCTGGGTTGGTTTTAATACGACACATTCCTATTTTTACTGATCTGTGAGCTGGTAAAGCTGTTGGGGCCAACTTCAGGTTGTGCAATCAAAGAAGAATGCATTCCCCCCCTCTCTTGTGATGTGATCATTTTTCCCAAAATTACCTTATTATATTTATCTATTTATTAGATTTCTGTGCTGCTGTTGTGGTTCGTTGGCAGCAGATGTGGACAGCTGAGGTCTCGGAGAGCAAGGACTCAGATGAGGGGCCTGTGTGTGATGCAGGGATGGGGCCAGGATCATCAGGGAGTGGAATGCTGCCTTCGGAGATTGTGGAGGCTGGCAGCAATGATGAAGAGGTCCCTGAGGAGCCTGTGTCCAGTGCACATGCATGCAGGGCTACTCAAAGGAAAGAGCAGCTGCAGCAGCATGGGTGACTCTTGAGTAAGGCTGCAAGGTAATGGTGTTTCCCTTAAAGATAAAAGCCAGCTGAGAAATAGGAATTCTTTGCAGGAAGCAAAGAAGTTTTTTGCACTCAAACCTCGTGGACATTCAGAATATCTTGGTTGGTGTTTGGAGACTCTTTGTCTTTGAAATATTTCTTAGTAACTTTATCTAGTGTTCTTGGCAGCCTTGCACAACCTTGGCAAGGCTTGTTCTTATCAGAGACAATTAGTTTGAAACAGCCTTTTAACCATGAAGGAACGGAATTTGTAAAGAATCATTGAAAGGAACAATGTTTGGGTCAGAAAGCTGCCTCGTAGTAAACCTCGAGAGTCCTCTTGACCTAAGGCCCTAAGAATGACCTTCTCAAGTTAGGAATTGCATGATAAACTCAGCTTGGCACGACACGTAGGCAAATAGTTACAGAAACTAGCTGACTACAAAATATCTTGTTAATAGATAATCACTCTATCTTAGCACACAACAGTGGTCGCATCCTGCCATGGCGCCATTAGAATTATACTTCCTTGCTCCTCTTCACATATGTCTCGCTCCCCCCGCCCTGATAAAACTGCAAAATAAAAGAGGGTGGTGCGTTGCAATCGGGGGATTTCTTCATCTACCCCAGGCACAACGTGCTCTCTCACCTTGAGAAACTATGGTGTCTGTGTCAATTATTGATTCTAGTACTTAAGTACTCACCCTCGCGAGGGTCCCTCTAAATTTCACCCCTGCGGGGGCTCTACGGGCTGATCAGAGAACCTAAGGACAACGAGCAAACCGCGACAACGCGACAACTGGGGGCTCGTCCGGGATCTCTCCCTTCTTCAGCTCCACGGCGTGACTTCTGTCTAGAGGTGCGCTGCCTTCACTCCCGTTGCTACGCACCTGGCAAAGGCTCTGTACAATCGTAAGTAATGGGCTCCTCACTCTCCAAAGTTTCGTCAGTTCATAGGGACGAACTTTACCACTTAGTGAAGAAGGCTAATTGTTTGCAGAAAATTAACGGCACCACTGTATATACCTTGTCTAGAAAATCTATCACCTCCTTCTTGCTTTATGTGGACCAGCACTGTCCTGCTTATCCGGCTGAGGGCACGCTGCATCGCACTTCGTGGGAACGCTTGGGAAAATATCTGTATGATGTCCCCAGAGCTCCACCGGACATTCTTATATCCTGGCGTGCGATAATGGCTGCGCTCAATACTATCTACCCCTCCACCACTCTCCCCGAGTCTTTATCTCTTGCCTCTAAAACTGTTAAGCCTCCTGCTGTTCACTTTGATTCTTCTCCCCCATCTTACCAATCTGTTGCCTCTTCGGATGATATTCCTCAGCTTGCCTCTGCCCCTCCTTTTCACTCTGACACTCCGCACAATCGTCTGCAGCCCTCCTCTCCTTCTGTCTCTCCTATTCCTACTGATTCTCCGTCCCCACATCCCTTGGGGGGAAATATTACTGCTATCCTGGCTTCTCCTTCCTTCACCTTAGAAACTTGTGATATACCTTCTGCTTACCCTATGACTCTTGTTCCGGGAGCCCCTGGCGCTCCTGTTCATACCAACATAGAGTTAAGAGTGTTGAAAAATTTAAAAGAGGCTGTAAATATGTATGGACTGCAATCCACTTACACTCGTGGCATGCTTGATTCTCTCGTGTCTGCTAACACTGTAATGCTGTTATATGATTGGAAGATGTTGTTTTCTATGCTTATGACTCCTGCCCAGTATGTTGTTTGGCAGTCTGAATATGAAAAATTAGTAGATGCTGAAATAAGACGAGGCCTCCCTAATCTGGTCATTGCTGATCACTTAAAGGGAACCGGATTATACTCCACCCTGATTCAGCAACAAACTTGCCCTCGCCGTGCCTTTGCAATCATTCATCTTTGTGCGATGAATGCCCTGAAACGTGTGGATGACTCAGACTCTAAATCCACACACACCTTTTTGAAGGTAGTGCAGGAGGTTGACGAGTCTTACTCTTCATTCGTTAACCGTTTGCAAACCGCTCTGGAACGCCTCGTGGCCAGTCTCGGGGTAATGCACCCTATGCTGCCAAGCCAAAAACTGTTTGCCCTCGTTGCAGAAAAGGTTTTCATTGGGCTTCCCAATGTCGTTCTAACCCTCCTCCTGCTCAGCAATCGGAAAACTAGGCATGGGGTCTTCAGCTAACCCCGCTACAAAGGCTGAAACTTCTCTTTCCTCTTCTCTTTCCTTTTTACAACCTACTTCTTTCCCTGTACAGCTGACAGAGGACATCGTTTATGATGATCCTGGTTCGGTCTTCACTCTCCCTCTTTCTATCACTGTTCTGAAGTCACTTCCGCCTTCCTTGCCTGTTTTGCTCATACCTAACTCCTCCCTTATCATTGAAGGCGTAGTCGCTGCACCCTTTTTGTACGACTCCTCTTCTCTGAAAAATCTCTCTCTCGCTGCCATTGGCAACCGGTGCTTTTCCCTGAAAGCGGGAACGATTGTGGCTACTCTCATTCTTTTTCCCTCTCCTGAACCCCCTTCTTTGTTTGCTCTACAGCAATCTGTTCAAGCCTCCAAACCTATGTTAACCATATTGCTGAATGGCCAATCTTTTGCTGGCCTGATTGACACCGGAGCTGACGTCTCTGTCATTCGGTCCTCTGAGTGGCCATCCTCTTGGCCCCTTGCTGAAACAACTTCAGTACAAGGCGTCGGTGGAGCGCAGGCAGCAAAGGTTAGCTCACTTTGGCTTACTGCCTCTACGCCTCATTCCTCTGTGACTGCTTATCTTAAACCCTTTGTCCTTCCATTACATTGCAATTTGTGGGGCCGTGACCTGCTATCTCAACTCCACACTTCTCTCTACATACCTTGAATTATGGCTATTTCTCCTCTTTTTCTCACTCTTAAATCAAATATTCCTGTTTGGATTGATCAATGGCCTCTTACAAAAGAAAAATTAAACGCACTTCACACTCTCGTTCAACAACAATTGGCAGAAGGTCATATTGAACCATCTACCAGCCCATATAACACACCAGTGTTTGTAATTAAAAAGAAAAGTGGCAAATGGCGCCTCCTACAGGATCTTCGTGTTCTGAACGCTATATTGCAACCTATGGGCCCATTGCAATGCGGCCTTCCAAATCCAAATTTAATTCTTGTAACATTTGATCTCATAATCATTGACCTCAAAGATTGTTTTTTCTCCATCCCGCTGATACCAGAGGACAGGATACTATTTGCCTTCACCGTTCCTGAGTTTAATAATTCTAAACCTACAGCTAGATATCAATGGAAAGTTCTTCCCCAAGGAATGCTCAATTCTCCTACGATGTGTCAATATTTTGTAAATAAAGCTTTACAACCCTATCGGGACAAATTTCCTGAATTTTTAGTGTATCATTACATGGATGACATCCTGATTGCAGCTGATGGTCCTAAAGGTACAGTATGTAAAACTTTTCCATGTCTTCTCTCTCTCCTTGCTCTTGCAGGACTGCATGTAGCACCAGAAAAGGTGCAGTCTCATTATCCGTTACAATATTTAGGACACAAGGTTTTAGCCTCCACAGCTTCACCTCACCTTCCTGTTCTCACACTCCCTCAACCTGCAACCTTGGTTCAGTTACAGCAATGCCTGGGCACGCTCAATTGGGCACGCCCATATCTTTCCATTTCAACTCATACTCTCTCGCCATTATTTCAAGCATTGGTCGGCCTTAAGCATCCAGCAGATCTCATTTGGCTGAATGAGCAACAGCTTAATGCTCTTAAAGAAATCAACAGCGCCTTGCATACCCATTGGGTGGACCGCTCATTACACAATCATGCACTCTCATTGGCGCTTCTTCCCACACCCACACTCCTTACAGCAATCATCGTTCAAATCTCGACTTCAAAGAAGCTACACATTTTAGAGTGGATTCACCTTCCTCATACCCCAAAAGCATCAATCACCACAAGAGCTGCACAAATGGCTCTTCTTATAGAACGGGGGAGGAAAAGAGCTAGAGCCTTGATGGGTGTGGACATCTGCACGCTTTACACTCCCTGCAGACTAACACAATGGGAACCACTCTTCCAAAATTCTGATGCGTTACAAGATGCGTTGGAAGGGTGGCAAGGGAATGTCTCCTGCCATCTACCACCAGACCCACGCATACAAGTGCTGAAAACAATTCCGCTCACTCTAGAGACTCCTTTAGTACAACAACCAGTGAAAGATTGTCTTACTGTATTCACTGATGGTTCTAAAACCATCGGGGCTTGTGTGTGGCAAACTGACAATCAATGGCATAAAAAACTTACCACACCACAACCTTCTGCTCAACAGGCTGAACTGTCTGCCTTCAATATGGCACTCACACTTTTTCCCAACCAGCCAATTAATGTAATATCTGATAGTCTGTATGTGGCACAATTGGCCTTGAATATATTTGATGTCTACATTTCTCCTGCAACCCCTTCTCCTTTAATGATGCTTTTTTTTACAGTTACAAGACCTATTGAAGGAAAGGAAAGAATCTCTGTTTGTGGCCCACATCAGAAGCCATCAGCATCTGCCCGGATTTCTTTCAGAAGGCAATCACATGGCAGATGAGGCCTGCAAGTTGCATTTGTTACCAATCCTGCAGAATAACACCTTAACAGCAGGAGAAAGTCATGCTTATTTTCATCAAAATAGAAAGGCTCTGGTGAGACAATTTGGAATTACTCATCAAGAAGCCGCGGCAATTGTTCAACAATGTCCTACATGTAGTCTGCAGGCACGAAGTGTCCCAGAAGGAGTAAATCCTAGAGGCACCGAGGCCTGTGACACATGGCAAATGGACGTTACTCAGTATCCATCCTTTGCGCCCTGGAAGTATATTCACGTGTCTGTAGACACTTACTCTGGGTTCATCATGGCCACACTGCAAAGGGGGGAGACTACTAAAAACACTATCAATCATTGCATTCGGACCTTTGTAACACTGGGATGTCCAAAAATTTTAAAAACAGACAATGGTCCTGCATACACGAGCTCCTCCTTCTCGGAGTTCTGTCATCATTGGTCCATTGTACACAAATTTGGAATTCCATTCAATAGCCAAGGCCAAGCTATTGTGGAAAGAGCAAATTTAACACTCAAAACGGCCCTTGATCGATACATGGGGAAAAAAGGCGTACGCCCCCCGAACCTCCCAGCGTTACAGAATGTGTTAAATGTATGTTTATATACCTTGAACTTTCTGAATCTTACTGGCTCTCCTTCTTCTACGGCTGCTTCTCGTCACTTTACCACACCTCCTGTCCCTACCTCCAGACCTCTTGTTTATTTCAGGCAACTTCCAGATCCGAAGTGGAAGGGACCTGTGCAACTGATCACTTGGGGCAAAGGATACGCTGCTGTTCAACTTCCTGATCATGTTCTTTGGGTGCCTGCGCGCTGTGTTCGACCTTATCATGGGGAGGCTAAGGACAAGTGTTCCTCTCCTAGCCCTTCTGATTCTGATATCTCCTGTCTTTTCTCAGTTTCGGGCTGATCCTGCTGTTATCTTCGCCCCTCCGTTCACACGCGTTACCTTTACCTTTGAAGACATATCTCTTTCCGCCTGTAATTATGCCTTTCAACATCAAGGCCGTGCCTTGCGTCCCTCACCTCACGTTTCTCTTCTGTATGGCTACCAACCCTGTCGGGTCTACCTACATGTCTATGTCACCGCGGATACGGTGGGACCTTATTCCTGCTTAGGCTTTCTTGCTTCCCGTCAATCCTTCAATCATACAGTTTATCTCTTTTCCATTTTCTCTGTAACTCGCCCCCCACTACCCTCTATGTTTCTTTCTTGGCTCCTTTTGTCTCAATCTTCTCCTCAATCTTTTTCCCATACCCTGGTGCGCCACTTCTCCTGCTGCCAACCTCCCTGTGATACCACCAGCTGCCTATGGGATGCACCTGGCTCCCATCTCCCTGACCGCTATCCTGGTTCCTGGTCACCGCTCCGCGGACAACGAATTCGTAGACAGCTTCTCGAGTCCTCTCCACATCCTAAATTCAACTCCTTGATTCACACGCACCGTTACAACAATGAGGGAGCACTGCATCTTCGCTCTCAGGCCCTCTCCTGTTACCAGAGGTCTCCAATCAAGAAAAAGGGAATCATCTGGCGCTGGTTTTTCAACAATACCATATATCTACAAGACTCACCCAAATATACCATCAATTATCATTTTAGAGCAACTCATCTTTCAGTAACAGATCTGACCCTCTCAGACTTTGGTCTATACCAATGTGAAATTACAAAAATGGTACGAGGCTTTGCCACTTCTTCTCGGCTGACATTATCCCTACAACAAAAGTTTATCCCCCCCCAACGGAGGACACGAAATGCACTCACCTCCCAAGATGCCAAACATTGCACCCCCTGCTTGCAAAAAACTCAACAGGGGCAGACCATCAGAACTACATTAATATATCACACTCATTTTATTTGCACCAAACCATCCACGCACACCTGTGTGTGGAATAGCACGACGTATAGTATTTGTGAAGATAACAACAAACAAACCTGTTATGACCCCACAGGCCCCACTCATCGCTACAACATCCTCATCACTGTCGGAGCCGGCTCATCGAAAAAGACTCTGGTCAATCATGACTTTTATAATCCGAAGGTATCCCAATCGGTCACTTTTGATGCCTGCGAAGCCATGGAGTATGGCACAAATGAATGCGGCTCACTTGTCTGGCGACGGACATATTCCAGCAACGAAAAGTACATCTGTGCCAGAACTTCAAATCAACACGACCCCTGTGGCAAAGGCACCTACTGCAATGAATGGAAATGTGTGGACTTTCAATCCAGAGGGTTCACAGTGCGACCCGACACCATACCCAAGAGGGATAACCTTAAAAAACTCTATATCACCCGTCTTAGAGTTCCCGATTCCAACTGTATGCAACATCAGTGCAATCCCATCAATCTCACGTTTCCAGTACCGGAAAATTGGCTTTCCTTCCAAACATGGAAAGGTACTGACAATGACTATGGCTTGGGTATTGATGGGACAGGAACCAACCCTTCAGTAGCCATCAAAATAATAGTAAGCAAAATTTCCATAGACTCAACCAGACACTCCTTATTTCATTCTGTTTATTCGGAATTGGCAAAATTGACTCACCTGACCGTACCACATGAGGTGCGCAACACCTTTGTACACCTTGCAGAGACTATTGCTAAATCATTGCAAGTTAAAAATTGCTTTGTGTGTGGGGGAACTACGATGGGGGAACAATGGCCGTGGCAGGCCCAGGAAATTAACATCACCCATGTCATAACTAATTGGTCCAACTTTGCTACCCTGTTTATTACTTATCTTTATTTCAATGATCAAACGTAGTTTAAATGCTATTGCCGAAGCTAAAGCTGCTGCGCAACTTAATCTCTTAATGCAAAATCATGTATATATGGCAATTCCAACTGAGGAGTGCAAGGCTCCGCTTTTGCACTTATGTTCCGATGACGACTCTGACTCTGATAACCTGCCCTTGAACGAGGTTGTGCAATCGGATCGGGATGTCCCGGAGGGTATGTCCTTATCCAAGCACTATGATACTCCAAAGGAGAAAGGCTTATATTTTGAATCGGATATCGCGGCACCTTAAAAACAAAGAAAAGAGGACTTGTAGTAAACCTCGAGAGTCCTCTTGACCTAAGGCCCTAAGAATGACCTTCTCAAGTTAGGAATTGCATGATAAACTCAGCTTGGCACGACACGTAGGCAAATAGTTACAGAAACTAGCTGACTACAAAATATCTTGTTAATAGATAATCACTCTATCTTAGCACACAACAGTGGTCGCATCCTGCCATGGCGCCATTAGAATTATACTTCCTTGCTCCTCTTCACATATGTCTCGCTCCCCCCGCCCTGATAAAACTGCAAAATAAAAGAGGGTGGTGCGTTGCAATCGGGGGATTTCTTCATCTACCCCGGGCACAATGTGCTCTCTCACCTTGAGAAACTATGGTGTCTGTGTCAATTATTGATTCTAGTACTTAAGTACTCACCCTCGCGAGGGTCCCTCTAAATTTCACCCCTGCGGGGGCTCTACGGGCTGATCAGAGAACCTAAGGACAACGAGCAAACCGCGACAACGCGACAGCTGCCCATCTCATCTAGAGGTGGTAAGCTAAACATGTACATGAGAGAATACACCATATTTTATTTTCTCTTTCCTTTTATAATTTCAGGGCTGTTTCCCCCTGGAATTATAAAATTGGAATCGCTGCAATTCTAGTTGAATTAGGACGATTTCTGGAACTGCATTATTTATAGATCTCATGAACATCACAGTTCCTACAGGATCCATTCATCCATCCATCCATCCCAGATGGATACATCCATCCATACCAACTATATGGTAAATAGTTACCATATTTACTATGGGCATGGCCATATTCTTTAGAATTGCACTGAGCAGTATGTCTGTGAGTTCAGCTGTATCAAAACTACATTTTGTCATCTTTTACTCTAAGTTGTACTTTATCCAGTGATGGGATTCAAATAATTTAACAATCAGAGTCTGTTTGGCTGTCATGGGAGGTGTGGCCCATCCCCATCATCCAGCTCTGACACACATGTGGGATGACCCTCCCGTGACAGTCAACCTAACTCTGGGCGAACAGGTTGTTAAATTACCATCCCTCCTGCTATCAAAATGGATCCTGGGTGCTACGATGCAATGGAGAAACGGACAAGAGAACAGCTGGCATCAGGGAAGGAGGAGGAGCAGGGAGAAGAAAGAGGAAAAGTGGCCTTCTCCTTCTCTCAGGTCAGTCACTCCACTGCCTTCTTTCTCCATTGCAGTGCAGTGCCCAGGATCCACTGTGATAGCAGGTGGGGGGGGGGGTGTAATTTAATAACTGGTTCGCTTGAACTGGTAAAAACTGGCTGAATCCCACCACTGACTTTATCTTTTCATGCATACAAAGTAACCTGGATCTAAGTGTAAAATTGCATTTGTTCATTTATTTACCAATGTGTATGTACACATCTGTAATATAATAAAGGAGCAACATTTTAAAAAAATAGAATAAATGAATTAACAGCCCTCTTGCATTTTACAATGTTTAATCTGTGCCTTTGGGTAATAATATTGGTATAAGACTCAGTTTATTTTCTTTTCTCAAAAACAAGTATATGAGGGCAACCATGTATATAGAAAACAAAGGCTCCAAAGTCTTTATATTGTTTATAGATAGTATATTTTCTACACCATTTTTGAAAAATCCCATCCTTGTCAATTCTGAGATAAATTGATTTATTTTCACCTCTAGGATCAATACTTAGCTGATCCAATCTGGAATTAAAGAGGAATTTCCTGATTGTGAGAACAATTAGTCAATGGAACAGAAGACCTCTAAGGTCACTTCCAATGCTATGATTCTAGACTAGACTAGTTTCACCCAAACATTTAGAGTACATGGGGACATAACCCTATTCAGAGTACACAGGGACACAATACCTATCTGCAGCCATGTCAACAACACACATTTAAGAAAGGAAGCACTGCACAACTGTGATGCACCTGACTTTGAAGGTATCTAAGGGGCAGCAATACAGTACTCCTTTATTCTGGAATGAGAAAGCAGGATTGTGGATATTTCCTGGGAATAATGGTGAACTAGGACAGTTTTAAGGGTGGCTCAGTGGCTAAGATGCTGAGCTTGTCAATTACAAAGGTCAGCAGTTTGGCGGTTCGAATCCCTAGTGCCGCGTAACAGAGGGAGCTCCCGTTACTTATCCCAGCTTCTGCCAACCTAGCAGTTCGAAAGCATGTAAAAATGCAAGTAGAAAAATAGGGACCACTTTGGTGGGATGGTAATAGCATTTCGTGCCCCTTCAGCATTTAGTCATGCCAGTCACATGATCACGGAGACATCTTTGGGCAGTGCTAGATTTTTGGCTTTGTAATGGAGATGAACACCACCCCCTAGAACGAATAGCACGTATGTGCGAGGGGAACTTTTTCCTTTACCTTTAGCATTTTCCTCCAATCCACATGGGAAGAAAACTTATGTAAATTTAAAACTGAAAGAGAAACTTGTTTTCAATTTGGAAATAAGCAGTAAAAGGGTGATTAGAATGTTGATTTTTGGAAAGATTTTAAACAGACTAAAGAGACAGATTGACTGGAAACAAGACTTTCAAAAAGGTATAAAAACATTTCTAGCTTGTTTAAAATCCTATTAAAAATACATGAAGATATGAGTTTAAATCTAAGAAATCTCTTCCTAGGAAATGTTCTGGATGAGAGAAAAGCGTGATAAGAGGAGACCTTGAAGGCTGGTTACTAGAGGCAAGAAAGAATTAAAGATTAGAATTAAAGGAAAACTCCCACTAACACAGAATGGAGAAAAATATTTCAACTTTGGAAGAATTTAAGGCTGTATCACAACAATGTACCCAGAACTTACTCTTTAGATTGTCTGAAACAATAGAAATGGGCTTAAAAGAAGAGATACTAGAAGATATATCTGAAAACGAGGAAGCCTTGGATACAGATTTAAAACTGATAGGGTATAAGAATAATATTTACAAACATGTTATGAAGGCCAGCAAATGAATCTGAATGAGGTTTCAATCAGTCAAAGGGACACATTAAACTTTTCACAAAAGAGATGTGTTACATCTATGAAGGAATTCCTCAGAAAAACAAAAGAAGAAAGAAATTAGCTTTTGGGACGTTACCTTAAAGCAGGGGTGTCAAACTCAATTTCATTGAGGGCTGCATCTGGGTTGTGTTTGACCTCGGGGGGGGGGAGGGGCAGGGTGGGCGTGGCTGGGTAGGCGTGGCCAGGGTAAGGCATGGCCAGCTTGACGTCACTCATATCAAGGGCGCCTGTGGTGGCCTGGGTGCTCTACCAGTGAAAATGCCCCTCCCGAACTCTTGCTGCCAGAGGTACCGCAGGCCGTTCCTTCACTGTTCCCAGGGTGGCCCCATGGGTCAGATTTAAACACCCTGCAGGGCAGATCTGGCCCACGGGCCTTGAGTTCAACACTCCTTTCTTTTTTTAAATAGATTTTTATTGTATTTTCCACAAATACAAATCTCATTCACATTTTTGACAGCGCTTAAGTTTTTAAGTTTTCTTAAGTTTTTGCAGGTATTTATATGGTATTCAGCTTTGTTTGGGTATTTTCCCACGTCATTATAGTTGTGCTTTTAAAGTTGTAGCGACGTTTCGGCAGAACCTCATCTGCAATCATCAGGCTTGTGTATTGTGTTCGTCTGTGAGTCAGGCTTTCACAGCCGTTTCTGTTTTAAATTTGGTGCTAGCCTACTGCTGTGTTAGAATGGTTTTGTCTTCATCCTGATTGCAGCAAACTCCAAGACCAATAAACAATATATATATGTGTGTGTGTGTGTGTAAGGTTTTTGAGCTGATAATTTTAAATAATAAATAAGGGAGACTAGGATAGATCTATTTCGAGCTAGTTAGCTCTCTTCAGCTAGCCATACCCTTACTGGGACCCTTACTGATATATATATATTTGTTTTCGGAGGTTTTCGCGAGTATTTGTATGTGGATCTTTGGTTCTTCAGGGTTTTCTCCCGCGTAGAATTGATGATGATGAATGAGACTTCATCAAAACGTTGCCTAGATATTTCCAATTCTACGCGGGAGAAAACCTGAAGAACCAAAGATCCATATATATATATGTATATATATATATCCATATATATATATATATATATAACGTGGGAAAATAAATATATGTTCTCGTAAATTTTCACGGGTACAGGTATGCAGGTCTTGGCGTGTTCGGGTCTTTTCCCATATAAGATTGAGAGCATCTTGATGACATTTCGATGAGGTCCCACTCACCATCTTCAGGCTGGTGCTTTCGGCTTCGTGCTTGTGCGAGCAAAGCGTGATCGGAGCTATCGTCTATAAATACTGGTGGGGAGGTTGGCTGTGTTGTCATTTCTTGATTGATTTATGGAGTTGATGTTTGCAGATTGGCTGGCTTTTTCATAAGAACATGTGTGGCTGAGGTATTGGCTGTGCATCTATCAGCCTCCTGTGTTTTAATGACCTGGATAATGGGCTGTGTGATGACCTTCTGAGTTCTATTATTTTGATATTCTGGGTCTTGTGGTGTAATCTCCTGGGTCGTTGGCTGTGTTGTAACATCCTGAGGTTTTGTGGTGTAACCTCCTGAGTTCCATGTGATATCCTGAGCGGGTGGCTGTGATGTGACATTCCAGGTTTTGGTTTGGCTCCGAGTTTGAGGCCTGGCTGTGTGTTCATGGCATGTGTCAGTTTGCTTGGTTTGGGGGTTCGGTTGTGTGGCAACTGGTGATGCAGCCATGGTCTGATTTATGGATGGTGGTTGCCTTTCGTCTATGGAGTGGGTTTGGCTTTGAGTGGCTTCGTGCTTGTGCAAGCAAAGCGTGATTGGAGCTGCTGTCTCTCTATAAATACTGGTGGCAAGGTGTGGTGTGCTGGCTGTGTTGTAAGAGGGCTGGTTGGCTGTGTTGTTATTTCTTGATTGGTTGATGGAGTTGATGTTTGCAGATTGGTTGGCTAAGCAAACTGACACATGCCATAAACACATAGCCAGACCTCAAACTCAGAGCCAAACCAAAACCTGGCATGTTACATCACAGCCATCCACTCAGGATATCACATCACGGAATTCAGGAGGTTACACCACTAAACCTCAGGATGTTACAACACAGCCAATGATGCAGGAGATTACAGCACAAGACCCAGGATGTCAAAGCAATAGAACTCAGAAGGTCATCACACAGCCCATTACCCAGGTCGTTACAACACAGGAGGCTGATAGACATACAGCCAGTACCTACAGGTTCTTATAAAAAAGCCAACCAATCTGCAAACATCAATTCCATCAACCAATCAAGAAATAACAACACAGCCAACCAGCCCACTTACAACAGAGCCAGCATACTACACCTCCCCACCAGTATTTATAGAGAGATGGCAACTCCGATCAAGCTTTGCTTGCATAAGCACAAAGCCGAAAGCACCAGCCTGAAGATGGCAAGTGGGACCTCATCGAAACATTGCCAAGATACTCTCAATCTTACACAGGAAAATACCTGAACATGACAAGACCTGCATACCTTTTCCTGTGAAAATCTACAAAAACATACATACACACACACACACACACACACACATATATCTTATAAAACTTGTATACATCTTTTCTTTATATAAGTCAACAAATATCCATTGTATCTATCTATGGTTACATCTATCTTATATACTTATATACCGTATTATTCTCTTAAGGCCTCTTATATTATTTACATTAATCTATTCTTCTTATTTTTTGTATCTGTTCTCTAACCATTCATACCATTTGTGCCATATTGCATAATATTCAGAGTTCTCCTCTTTCATTCCGATACCCCTTTCTTAAGGGAATAATCAAGACCCTTAAAATCAAAACTTAAATTCACAAAGGAGGCCTATTTAATCAAGGTTAAACTATATATGATTCTCTCTTGTGGTGGCTCATGTGGTTAGGATGCTGGGTTGACAATCAGAAAGCCCACTTTCGAAACCCGAGTGCTGCTGCATGATGGGGTGAGCTCCTGTCATTTGTTCCAGCTCCTGCCCATCTAGGAGTTCAAAAGCATGCAATTGCAAGTAGATAGATAGGTATATTAATGCGGTCATGAAAGGAGCCCTCAACTAGGCATTCCCTGGACAATGATGATGTCACTGGCTAATCCTTTCAACCTGGAAGCACCTTGGGACTTCCAACATGAATGAGATGGGATGATTTCTAATGTTTTCTTTTTCCCTTGGCTGGATCTGAATGATGAGGCTTTAAAATTTCTTTCTGGATAAGATATAGAAGAAGAGATTTTTGGTATATTTTTAGATAAGCTATGATACTCTAATTAAGAGGAGATGAAGAGAAGATGATAATAACTTAATTTCTGGATCATCAGTTGAAGGGTTTAAAGATTAATAGTTTCAGTTTGCTGTTTCTAGTACCTTTTAATTGAATTTTTCTTGATTAAGTTTGAATGATGAGGTTTTAAAGATTTGTTGATAGATATGATATAAGACATGAGAAGAAGAGGTTTATGGAAAATGACAGTGTTGTGTAAAGTGCAGGAAAGAATTATGAAATTGATTTACTTGTTTAAAGTTAAAATATTGAAAGATGAGGTTTTATTATTTGTCAATATCTCAAAAGATGAAATATGGGATAAAGAAAGTTTGGGTTAAAATATTAGAGGTGTTAAACTATTAAAATGTTTATAGTTGTCTTGATGCAGGGGGAAGTTACCTTGTTCTATATTTTTTGTTTTCTTTTTTATATATTTTCCCCTTTTCTCCTCCCACCTTTTTTGCACTTCTTTTGTTTTTATTCTTCCTAGTTTATATTAGTTTTTTTTATCTTTGCAATTTTAAACTTCAATAAAAAATACAATTTAAAAAAAAAAGTAGGATTGTTCTGGTAGAGTTCCCATTTTGTCAGACTTATCCAATTTGAGTAATAAACTTTTTTTCCCTCTAAACTAGCTCCCTTTGGTTGTGTTTGGTTTCAAGTCCCTTAATCCCAAATTAGAGGCATGAGGTCAAAATTCAGAGAGCTGAATTCATGTTTCTCTCCTCTCTATAGACATACAACTGTCATTCCTTTATCACTCCTCTGGATTTGAACTAAAAGAATGAAAAGGCTACATTTTTCTTTTCCTTAGAGAACTTCAGATGCCAGAGTGATACTTTGCCACAATCTATCTTGGAATTTGAATGACATACCAACAGCTGGGCCACTTCCCCTTCCTCTCTATCGTCAGTAATTTTTTACAGAAAGAAAACAAGGTCCTCATTTATGGATTCTGACAACTTGAAGACGTCTGGAGTTCTTGTCTGATGCCTGTTTTCCACAGCAACAGAGAGGGGGAAAAGTTGGAATGATAGGACTCTGCTAGTTGCCGAGGTTGAAACTTCAAACCGTGTTCAATTCTAGAATGATAACTTGAATGGGGGGAAGAAGAATGCATTTAATGAGTTTGAGCTTTTTGATCAGAAAGGTCGGCAGTTCAGCAGTTCGAATCCTTAGCACCACGAAATGGAGTAAGCTCCCGTTACTTGTCCCAGCTTCTGCCAATCTAGGCTTCCCCAAAAAGCACTAAGCAGACTCAGTGTCCTGGCAAAACCCCTTTTATTAAAGGTAAATTTCTTGCACTCACATTCAGCCAAAGGCCTGGCTAAAAGTCTTTCAAGGGTGTAATAAGGAGTACAGACCTTATCTAGCTTGGAGAGCTGCCAAGTAAATATTTCCAAATGCAGTGCTGACAAGGAAGGACTCAGCACAGAGTCTCTGCGATGCACAGACAGACCTTCTTACTGCTGCAATGAACGAATTGTTCCCTGCAAAAGCCCCCTCCCCTTTTGCTCCTCTTTTAATCCCTATGGGAGGGGCCATTCACCATCCATCTGTGGCTTTACTCCCACATCGACCCTTAGTTCATAATTGTTCTTTTCTTTTGGCAGCTCTGCACATGCGCAGGCTGGGAACCGGCTTTAGCTACTCCCCCGCCTCATTGCTGTCTGATTCTGAAGGCAGCTGATAACTGCCAGACTGCCCTGACCCCATCTCTGCCTCTGACACAGAGCTCTCTTCTGAGCTTTACTCAGCCTCCAGGTTCTGGCCCATATTCCTCCACAACCTCCTCACTGTTTGACTCTGCTGCAAGTAGAAAAATAAGGACCACTTTGGTGGGAAGGTAACAGCGTTCTGTGTGCCTTCGGTGTTTAGTCATGCCGGCTACATGACCATGGAGACATTTTCGAACATCACTGGCTCTTCGGCTTTGTAATGGAGATGATAATCGCCCCCTAGAGTCAGGAACGACTAGCACGTATGTGCGAGGGGAACCTTCTCCTTTACTAAATTTCAGTTATTAAAGACTTCTGCTGTTCTCTAGACCAGGAGTCTCCAAACTTGGCAACTTTAAGACTTATGGGTTTTAATTCCCAGAATATCCCAGCCAGCATGGCTGGATGAAGAATTCTGGGAGTTGAAGTCCATAAGTCTTAAAGTTGTCAAGTTTGGAGACTCCTCCTCTAGATACATGTATTGAATGCATTACAATCCTAGATTGTGTCCTGAAGATATTCTGTCATATGCATTTCATCCTCAAGAATCTCTCTAGAGAGACAAAGTACAAAGTTATAAGGAAAGGTAAAAAACTGGGTAGGTTGGATTCTTGTTCAGCCTAAAATGCCTGCAGGCAAATAATAGATGAATAAAATAAGCATAGGGACCTTAAGATAATCATCAGCTCCTTAAGATGCTGAGGATGTTTCCAATACAGACATATAACCAATACTTCTTCATATGCTTATTAAAACAAGATGTACTGAAGATGATGTGATATTTCAGGAAATCTGATTTCAGGAACACCTGGACAGAATGGACCAAATTCAGAATAATGTCACCTTGCCAGAATTAACATGACCTTTTAAATTTGGAACTTCTATGCGCTAACCTTCTCCTCTTGTTCTTTCCTCCTCCTATAAAATTAACGACTTCTGTTTTATCACAGATATTAGCACGTATGCCAGCTGTCAAGTAAGAAGCAATTCATCATGTCTGTTACCCAATTATCCAGCTGATGCCATTCCTTCTATTTTCAAACATTGGCAAACCGAAAACTCCAGAATAGAATGCTAGTTAAAAGTGAGGAAAAAAATAAGCATTTATGTGCAACTTGACCACAACTACTTTGGCAACTGGCATAATCTATTAGGCTCTGAAACAAACAGAAACTCTCTGGCCACTTAATTACAGAAGACTCTGTAATAAAATGCTTGCCATCATTTATTACGGAGAGTGGCACCTTCACAACTGCTCTAACAGATACTCCTAAAAGGGATCAATTTAGGCTGGCTTTGCTTGGGGTATAAATGGGGCTCAGTATAAATTCTGAAAAAAAATCTGTCTGATCTAGTTTGACTCAGGATTGATTGATTGGCCTAACTCATCCAATGAGCTTTCATGGCAGAAACATTTATAGGATCCAATTATTTCCATCAACCTGACAAGAGCAGTACTGGATCATTTCAATGTAAGCTTCACCCCTTTCATATATGCACGTGATTCATATATATGTCACAATGACACAATCCTGCTTTCAGCATTTGCCCCTTTTGACTTCCTCTGCAGATACTTCTGTCCCATGGCTAAGAGTGATGGTTCTTCCCAAATCCAGCACCTTACCATCCACCCCACAATACTTTATTTCATGAGAAATATCTGGGAAATATCTTGGAATCTAATATGGATTCCAAGTATATGTTTAACACATTGAATTAAGAAGATGAGTAATGTAAACTGCTGCATGATCAAATCTTGTATTCTCAGTTACTGTAGAAGAGCAGGTATAGCTGGGAGGTGGAATTAAGTGCATCATTAGCTTAGAATCATAACATTCTCATAAACAGTCCATATCCAACTGGAATGGGACAACTCACCACAAGCCAACTTACCACAACCAACTTGCCGTGGCCAACTTGCCATGGACAAATCACTGGGGCCAACTTACCATATCCAACTTGCCATGGAACAACTCATAGCAGGATTCACTTAGTTCCTTTTATTTTTATTGGCTATATTTTCAGCAAAAATATTTTATCTCTTGCATTAAAGGAAACATTCTTAAGACTACCAGCTTTTGTAATGTTTTGATGAATAACAAAATGAATTAATTCAGTATTCAGCATTGAATACTCCCAGGGGATTGTCCCATGGTGAACTGGCCACAACAATTTGTCCCACTGGCAAATTGGCTGTGGCAAGTTGGCCATGCTGAGCTAGCCATAAAAATGTGGCTGCAGCAAGTTATCCTAGACCCCATCCAACCCCTTATGAATTCTGCTGATTCTTATATGGATAATTCAATTTAGTATTGAATTTCATTTGACTAGATTATAGTGTATAGTCTTGAGCAATAAATCTTTTGAACTGCAATTTAATGTATGGTCCTGATCAGAGGTGGTCTTCAGTAGGTTCTGACCAGTTCTGGAGAACTAGTAGTGAAAATTTTGAGTAGTTCAAAGACTGGCCCCACCCTCATCTATTCTCTACCTCCCAAGTCCCTACTGATCGGCTGGGTCTTCTTTTGTTGCCCTGCACAGGAGAACTGAGCTGGAAAGCAGGTTAGTGGGGTGTGGAGGGAATGGGATTTTGCAGTAACCTTTCCCCAGGAGTGGGGTGGGAATGGAAATTTTACAGTATCTTCCCCTGCCACATCCACCAAGCCATGCCCACCAAGCCATACCATATCCACCAAGCCATGCCATGCCACGCCCAGAGTACCAGTAGTAAAAAAAAATAAATCCCACTATTGGTCCTGATCCTTTGTGCCTGACAGTTACTACATCCAATACTAGCAAATATTACTTGTAGAACTAGAGGATTGCTGCACTCTGTGCATTGGTACCATGAACAAACACACATATAATAACACTTTAGAAACATCTCAAAATATCCTTACCTGTTGAATTTTCATTCCTCTATTGGGCCATCTAACATACTCTTCCCCTATAATTCACAAGAATGTTCAGACTGACTTGACTGACTTGGACTTGACTTGACAGTAAAGACACAAGAGCCACATCAAGGTCTGACTTGAGATACAGTCTATGCTTGTCTATTCTCAGGAGAAATACTTCCAGCGATGAGTTGTACCATGGATCACAGCCGTGTCAAGGAGAAATGAAAACAAATGCAGCATAGGAGGAGGCAAGGAGCAGAGTGAGCTTTCTATCACCTATGTGGGCATGAAATGTAATTCCTTACATGGAAAGAAAGAGTGAAGATACTGTGAAAATATGTTTTGAGTGACAGCCAGTCACATCTATTTTACACCCTCTCGTCTCTGTGTTGTTTACAATTTCCAAGCAGAAGAATAAATGAAATACATCTTCATTACTTTTTAGTGTGTTTTTTTTTTACTCCATTGGACAAAACAAAATTTGCCTTTACAATTTCTTTCCAAGGAGAAGAGAATTTCAGAATCTAGTTGTGCTTGGTTGGTTACACATGTTGGCTGTAACTTCATAGCTGCCTATTTCATATTAATAGAGAATACCCTTTCGAAAGATCTTATCAAGCTGGGAAAAGTGAGCAGAACATATCAACTGATTGAAGATATAGGTAGTCCTCAACTTAAAATAGCAATAGCAGCAGCAATAGTGATAGCGATAGCAGTGGCAACAGGAATAGGAATAGCTGCTCGTAGACTTATAAACTGCCCCATAGTGCTTTATAATGTCAGCATATTGTCCCCAACAACCTGGGTTCTCATTTTACCGACTTTGGAAGGATGGAAGGCTGAATCAACCTCAAACCTGTCAGGATCGAACTCCAGACTACGGGCAGAGTCAGCCTGCAATACTGCATTCTAACCATGACTGTCTTACAACGACAGTTGAACCCAACATTTCCATAGCAAGACAATTGTTAAGTGAGTTTTGCCCCGTTTCATAAACTTTTGCCACAATTGTTACCCAAATTATTGCAGTTGTTAAGTGAATTGTGAACTTGTGAAGTGAATCTGGCTTCCCCCGTTGACTTTGCTTGTTGGGAGACATCTGGGAAGGCTACAAATGGTGGTCACATGACCTTGGGACATTGCAACTGTCATAAATAGAAGCACTCAAATTCTGATCATGTGACCATGAAGATGCTGCAACAGTTGTTAAGTGTGAAAAATCGGTCACAAGTCACCTTTTTCAGTGTCATTGTAACTTCAAACAGTCACTAAACGAATGGTTGTAACACAAGGACTACTTGTACTCCAATCTCTAACATTTCTCACCCCGTGGCTCAATCTAGATTGGAAATCCCACATTTTGCAGGAGGTTATTTATTGTTCACTGGGATCCTTAATTTGGACCTGATTGCCAAACAGATATGAATAAGGCTGGACTCTCATTATTCCTTGTCCGTGGTGGGATTAAAAATTTCTGTGGGTGTGGCTTGTGGGCGTGGCTTGGCTTGGTGGGCATGGCAGGAGAAGGATACTGCAAAATCTCCATTTCCTCTCCACCCCACTAACCTGCTTTCCAGCTCTGTTGCCCTCCTGTGCAGGGCAACCAAAGAAGACCCAGCCAATCAGCTGGGACTCAGGAGGCAGAGAATAAATGAGGGCAGGGCCAGTCAGAGGTGGTATTTGCCAGTTCTCTGAACTACTCACAATTTCTGCCACCGGTTCTCCAGAACTGGTCAGAACCTGCTGACTACCATCTCTGTTTCCTTGTCTTTTCCTTATCCTTCCCCTGCCTGCATTGCAATTGATAATTTATATCCATAAACTTTTGCACTGGATGGGAAATTTTTGTTTTCTTTATGTTTATAAAGGGCCACGCCTACAGATGGCTACAGATACCAATTTAGTTCACGGGGGAAAAAATAGAAGAGAATCCTTGAAGGCCACTTCCAATTTCTCTACAAAAGGCTTTGCAAATAGTGCTATCATATATGCATTTGGCACATTTTTAAAAGGAAAAAGGATTTTAGCTACTTACGCTGCTATTTTAAGTCCCATAATAATTCTGACTTTTGTTAGAAGCCAAGAAAAAAGCAGCAAGAATATGATTATGCCAAAACCCCCTTCTTGGCCAATTCATTTGATTATTTTGTCCACAAGCCCAACACACCACAACTTCAGGTTTATGCTTTTCCATTTGCACTAGGGACTGCATTTTCTTCACCTCATTTACACTCATGCACAAGTGGGTATACACACACACACACACATACACACACACAATCATCTCTTTCTTTTTGTGCCCAATTAAATTTTTCTGGGAAGACCCCTTAGTGAGAAGAATATCCAATACTTGAATACAGCTCATCAGTCTGGAACCAGCATTACGTATCTGATATTAACACAGTGGAGAAAGTCCAGAAATATTTCACAAGAAGAGTTCTCCACTCCTCTACTCGTTGCAGAATACCTTATGCCACCAGACTTGAAATTCTAGACCTAGAAAACCTAGAACTACGCCGCTTTTGGTCCAATCTAAATATAGCATATAAAATCATACATTGCGATGTCTTACCTGTCAATGAATACTTCAGCTTCATCCATAACAACACAAGAGCACACAATAGATACAAACTCAAGGTTAATCGCACCAAACTTGATTTCAGGAAATACGACTTCAGCAACAGAGTGGTCAATGTCCAGAATACTCTACCTGACTCTGTGGTTTCTTTCCCAAACCGCAAAAACTTTAACCTTAGACTATCTACTATTGACCTCACCCCTTTCCTAAGAGGTCTGTAGGGGGCGTGCATAAACGCACCAACCTGCCTACCGTCCCTGTCCATAAGTTCCTTTTTTATTCGTATCCATTTCATGTGTTCATAACTATGCTTATACTTATACCTGTTATCTTATAATCACTTGACAAAATAAATAAATAAATAAAATAAGGTGGAATTCAAATGAATGTTCTCCATCCAGGCCTTTCTTTCCCACAATTCCTTCCCCCAGAGAAACACTCTGATTTCCTTTGCAGCAAATATATATCAAAGAAATAGCATACAGAGCAACTTAACTATAGGGAGTCCTCAACTTATGTGCACCATGGGGCCCAACATTTCCGCTGCTAAGTGATACATTTCTGAAGTGAGTTTTGCCCCATTTTATGAACTTTCTTGCCACCGTTGTTCAGTGAATCACTGCAGTTGCAACATGGTTGTTAAGTGGACAATGACTTCCTCAATGACTTTGCTTGTCAGAAGGTCACAAAAGGGGATTACGTGACTCCAGGACACTGCAACCGTCATAAATGTGAATCAGTTGTCAAGCATCTGAATTTTGATCACATGACCATGTGAGGCTACAATGGTCATAAGCGTAAAATATGGACGCAAATCACTTTTTTCCGTGCCATTGTAACTTTGAATAGTCACTAAATGAACTGCTGTATGTTGAGGACTGTAAGGCCCAGATTCTCTCCCCTTCAAACAATAAGAATGAACTTCTGAAAGCTAGGTATTTCAAAAGGAATTCTTTATTGAAAGGAAGTTATCCAGGTACTAGTCAAAGCAGGGTCTAATAGGCCTCCAGGCAGTATAGATAAACGGAGTTAGAACCCCTCCCCTTATTCTGATGTGGATTTAGTCAATACAAAGAAGCAACATGTTAATCCCCCCCTTTTTTTTTTTTCTGGGAACGTAGTTGAGAAAAGTTTCTCAGGAAGTTTCTTTGGGAGCTGGGATTTTTATGGCCCCTTCTCCTCTTGCTATCTCTCCAAGAGGTGACAAGTTTCCAGGCATCTGGGCTCCAGTCACCAGTTGTATATCATGTGCAAGTTATACAGATTCAATACAAAACTTAAGATATTCAGGTTACACAAAAAGGATTACTTGTACCAACTCCCCGCCCCCCCTTCTTCCATCTTTTTCCATTGAAGAATGGCAGATACATGGATCTACAAGGACTACCTATATAGTGTGTGTAAAGATATTCCCTTAAAAAATTCTTAGTGCTCTCCCCTTAGCTCAGGGGTCTTCAAACTTCTCAAGCTTAAGACTTATGGATTTCAACTCCCAGAATTCCTGAGCTAACATGACTGGAGGAGGAATTCTGGGAGTTGAAATCTACAAGTCTTAAAGCTGTCAAGTTTGAAAACCCCTTGCTAGCTCAACCTGATTCCTCATTTTACTTATCAGCATGCATTGGAATAAAAGTTAATAAACCCCAGAATGCAAGTAACCTTAAGGTTTCCAGAATTTTTTTTTTTTTACATTAATGTTTAATATTTTAGCATTGAGTATTAGGGTTAGGCAATACAATCATGTCAGGAAGGAAAAAGTGCTCAGACAGAGATTTCTCTGGGGGATTTTATCAGTAGAGACTAAAAGATTAAAAAAGAAAAAAAAACACCACACTTCACACTTTCTACACAGCCTGACTTTGCAGATAATAATAAGGGAAATTGTGATAACAGAATAACAGAGTTGGAAGGGACCTTGGAGGTCTTCTTGTCCAAACCCCTTCTCAGGAAGGAAATTCTATACCATTTCAGACAAATGGTTGTCCAATCTCTTCTTAAAACCGCCACTATTGGAGCACCCACAACTTTTGGAAGCAAATCATTCCCTGATCAATTATTCTAACTGGTTGTTTCTTTCCTTGATTAGTGTCTATCCATTGCTTCTTATCCTGCCTTCAGGTGCTTTGGAGAATAGAGATCAGATCAGATGTGAGGTTGAGAATCCTTTGAGAAGATCATTCAATTAACTGCTTCAATCAGCCTTAGGAAATCTCAGAAGTACTAGCTAAATTCATAAGAATCAGGTGGTGTTGCTCATGCTTGGTTCAGATGGCTTATTTAAACTCTAAATCCCAGCTGTTTTGCTAAGTCCCATGATGTCACATTCAACTGAATGCCATAGGCTGATTTTATAATTTCATCTGTCTATGCTTGCAGCATATATATATACAGACCAAAACACAGCAGATGCAGTTTATTGTTACATCTCTATGTTAAATTAGTTTGTCATCTGGCAATAAAAAGGCATAATATATTTATGTTTGTACTGTATGATTGTATCTGTGCAGGGGGCTGCTTAGAGTCAGAATGACTGGTGTGACATGAAAGCATCTCTATTGAATGCATGCATAATACAGCTGACTTGGAGGGGTGGGGCATGAAGAGAAGTAGCATTAGTTTACCTGCTATTTCAGATGGGTTTAGCAATAGCACTGAGACTTATATATCACTTCACAATGCTTTACTGCCCTCTCTAAGCAGTTTACAGCCTATTGCCCCTAACAATCTGGGTCCTCATTTTACCCATTTCAGAAGGATGGAAGCCTGAGTCAACCTTGAGCCTGGTGAGATTTGAACTGCCAAATTGCAGGCAGCCAGCAGGCAGCAGAAGTAGCCTGCAGTACTGCACTCTAACCACTGCACCACCATGGTTTAGGGTATACCCGTGATAGCGAACCTATGGCACGCATACCATAGGTGGCACACAGAACCATTTGTGCCAGCATGTGAGACGCAGGCAAAATTACCTCACAGCCCATGCGCACGCCTCACAGCTGATTTTTGGCCTGTTTGAGGCCTTTTTCGGCCTCCCAGAGGCTTGAGGAAGGCCTTTGCAGGCTGAAAAATAGGCCCGTTTCATCACTTCTTGTATTTCCGGAAATACCAGAAGTGATGAAATGGGTCCATTTTTCAGCCAGCAAAAGCTGCAGAAGTTTTCCTCAAGCCTCTGGGAGACCCAAAAGGCCTCAAACAGACCAAAAATCAGTTGGGAGGAGCAATGCAGGTTAGTGGCGGTGGGAAGGGGGGGGATTGTGTGCACATGTGCAGGAGGCGTGTGCACACATTGCTTTCTGGGTACTGGCATATGAGCACGCACACACAATTTTTGGCACAGGAGCCCAAAAAGGTAGAGTTTAACCAAAAGAAGAAGAAAAAAGAAAAACCATGAAATGAAATTATGAACTGATGGGCCAAGAATGATCAAACATTAAGTATTTCAAGCATCGATTTATAGAGCATCTACAGTGAAAACATATCGTTAAATGTTAAAGCTAATATCCATTAGAACAGAGATGAGCAGGCTTCGGACTTGCTCGTGTGTGGATTTCAACAATATTTCTTTCAGCAATAGCCAAGCGGGCTAGGGAATTCTGGGAAATGAAGTCCACTCTTGTTTTCCAGAGGCATCTTTACAGTCCATGGGTTTAGTTGCTAGATCCTTAGAATCAGGCAAATTAGATCTCACCCGCTTAAATTCCACCCACACAATTATCTGTGGAGATCATCGAGGTCATAGTTGTCTCAAAGATGCTTTTTCAAAAGGCAACTGGACTTTTTTTTCCTTTGAGGAAGTTGTTTTGCTTCTCATCCAAGAAGCCTGAATGGTTCAGAACTGATGAAGCTTTTTGGATGAGAAGTGAAATGCCTTCCTCAAAAAGGAAGGAAGGAAAGAAAGAAGGAAAGAAAGAAATTAAGAAAGAAAGAAAGAAAGAAAGAAAGAAAGAAAGAAAGAAAGAAAGAAAGAAAGAAAAGAAAAGAAAAGAAAAGAAAAGAAAAGAAAAGAAAAGAAAAGAAAAGAAAAGAATCCAGTCATCTTTTGAAAAAGCCCCTTTGAAACATCCATCCAATTCCAAAACCATGAAAGTTTTGTTGCCTTTTGGGAAAAAAACCTGTTGGGACATCCATGACCTAAATGACTGAGAATCTCCATAGATGTTTTTCTATGCAGTTCTCTTTATTCCCCATCTGTAAACATAAACCGTGCCAAACTGAAGCAGACTCCTTGTGCCATAAAACCTTTATTTTTGGGAACTATTAGGGAGGATCTGTCTTCGCTCTCCTTCTCTCACACAAACTATTTCAACTTACTCCTTTGGAATGCACTCCCGCTTTCCTGGGAATCCAGACTACACTCCACCAACCAACTCAAAGAACAGGGTCTCACAGCCAATGATCCATACAGCAGCACCTCTGAAAGCTCTACGACAGTGGTCCTCAACCCCTGGGCCATAGACCGGTACCAGTTCATGGACTGTTAGGAATTGGGTTGCACACTAGAAGGCAAGTGAGGGAAGCTTCATCTGCATGTGTGCAGGATCTAACTTGCACATGAAACCATCCCCCTTTCACCACGGTCCATAGAAAACTTGCCTTCTATAGAACCAGCCCTTGGGGTCGAAAAGGTTTGGGGACTGATGTTCTAAGAAATCCCTTGATAGCATAACCCCACCTCTGGGGGAATTTCAGAAAGAACACACACACACACACACACACACACACACACACACACACACCATGTAGGCTTATTACCGACTGACATAGCATTCAGTAGCAACAGCTGGAGGCCAGATGACTGGTTGATGATTAAGTGCCATCAGCTCAGTTTGACTTTCAACGAACACATAGATAATCCTTTGCCAGTCCCCAGCCTGTCTTCCAAGTCTTCCAACAATGGCCCCCATCACTGCTGTAATTAAGTTCATCCATCTTATGGCTAATCATCTTCTTTCTTTCAATCTTTTTCCCAGTATTATGGACTTTCAAGAGAGCTAGGTCTTTACAGAGTGCGTCCGATAAATATGATAATTTAAACTTGGTCATTTGTGCCTTGAGTGGAAACTTCGGATTGATTTGCTCTATGATCCATGCATTTGTTTTCTGGACTACCCATGACATTTTGAGAAGCCTTCTCCAACATCAAGTTCAAAAGCACAACATCGGACCAACTACCTTCTCCCACCATTCACAAAACAACAACACCAGGAAGCATCACGAGAATCAAGAATGCAGGTAATCCTCGACTTGTTTAGTGTCTAAAGTTAAAGTGGCTCTTAAAAAACGTGATTTATCACTGGTTTTCACTCTTATTATTATGGAAACAATTTTAGCTATTTCCCTTCTGTTACCTAGCATAGGCAGTCCTTGGGTTATGACCCATTAGGGTGAGAAGGGAATTTTTAAGAGAGAGAGAGAAAGAGAAAGAGAAAGAGAGATACTAGGAAAAGGTGTCCCATCTACAAGGATGGGAAAACCCTGACTCAGCATAGCTAAAAAGTCCGTTGGGGCTTATGATTGATTCTACAAATGTGATACTTATTTCCTTTTAAAATCAAGATCGGAGCAAATGGCAAACAATAAATTACCAAGCAAAGTTCTCAACTAAATTCATAAACAACCATCCTTCAAGACTGGAGAAATAATAAATAAAGATCATCCTTAAGAGGCCAATGTAGGACCATGATTTAGCTGAATATGTATTTGCCTATATTCTTTCGATCAGCAATTTAACCCGAGTACCAAGAAGAAGATGTAAAGTATTGAAATGCAGAATAATACCAAAAATGCAGCATAAGCAAGGGACTGCAGTAAATTAAATGAAGGCTTCATCCCTCAGTCCACATTCCTCTACTAACTTGAAGACAACTCTGCAAGATCTTGGGCAACCATAATTCGATGGGTAATATTTTATATCCCAAAGGGAGGCATAATATTAAATCCTCAATTCTTTCAGAGTTTAGTGAGGCTAAAAGGTACGCTTCCCATACACATGTAACCTGTGTTGATTATCAAGCTCCTAGGATGCCTCTCCATACATATGAACTTCTGAAAGTGTTCTTCTAAGACAGGGATCCCCAAATCTTGGTCTGTGGACTGACACCAATCTGTGGATACCACAAACTGGGCAGCGCAAACAAGCAAAGCCCCAACTGCAGGATACAAGCAGCATGAAAAACCATACCTGCTCCAATCCACGGAAAAACCTCTCTCAACAGAACCAGTCCCTGGTGCCCAAAAGGTTGGAAGCCATTGTTCTAAGAAAACATTCACAGCAAGCTGAACTGACTCTGAGTAGCAACAAAGAGAAGACTCAGTCTGCTACCTGTGGGCCACTAGATCCAATTGGTTTCTATTCCATGATGTTATCTCCAGATATTGTTGGGGTTCGCTGGCAGCCGGTGCAGATGGCAGTGGAATCAGACAGTGGGGAAGAAAGGGGATCAGTCAGAGAGTCTGGAGAGCACTCAGACAAGGGTCCTGCATCCAATGCAGAGATGGGGCCAGGACCATCTGGGAGTGGGGTGCTGTCTCTGGAGCCTCTGGAGTCTGGCAGCAGCTAGGCAGAGGACCCAGGGGAGCCTGTTCCCTGTGCACGTGTGCACAGAGCTGCTAGAAGGCAAGAGCAGCTGAAACAAAAGAGGTGACTCAGGAGTAAGGCTGGGAGGTGATTGCCCCTCCCATAAGGGATAAAGGACAGGCAAAGATGTCGAAACCTTTGCAGGAAGCAAAGTAGTTCGTTCGGTTCAGATTTATTCTTGAAGCTCTTTGTACTTTGGTTGGTTTTGCTCTAGTTCATTTGACTTCTGTTATTGGCAGCATTTCACAGAAAAAAAGTGGGTGCTTATCTTGAGGAACTGTTTAAGATTCATTACCGGCTGGGAATGAAAATAATTCCCAGTGTTGTAATAAAACAAGACTTGTTTTAAAATAAGTGTATGCATAATTACAGTTTGGGAAATCCTGGTCAGAACAGATATGACTAGTATAATGACCTAGTCAAAACATATAAATAATAACAAGTTTGCACTGATGGGTCTAAAACATTCCAAAATAACTTCCACCATGTCTGCCTTTTTCTGTGTCTTGTCTTAAATGTAATAGGCCAAATATGTATAAATGATGGTCAAATCCGGCCTTACTTTCTCCAATAAATAACCAGGTTGGAAGACCATTTAACAGCAATTTATTGTAATACTGTAGTACACTGATAAAATGGGTCTTCCTATGAAAAGGGAGAACCTGGAAAAATGGCTTACATTTACTTTTTTACTTAGCACAACAAAGAACTTCGAAATAAAAGCTAATTGGTGTAGAAATAATCATCAGTCCAGTTAACATCATAAGAATTGAAGCATCCAATAATAATAGCCATAGAAAAGTGCATTGTATTAAAAGTATTAAAAGAATAAAACATTAGTATGGGAAAAGACATTATGAGTCCCATAAAGTCCTTTGTTAAAAGATATAATTACAGCTAAGTTGAAACTTCTTAACAGGCATAGTTTTAAAAAAAACCTGTTGTTATTCAGCCTGAGTTCTTATCTTGCGGTTAGAGTGAGTTGATTGCCAAAAAAAACCTTCAGCATTTCATTTTTACAAGATTATGCTCTATGTGAGCATAAGTTTGTAAGATTAGAAAAGATTAGGAAAAAAGGAAAGAAAGAAAGAAAGAAAGAAAGAAAGAAAGAAAGAAAGAAAGAAAGAAAGAAAGAAAGAAAGAAAGAAAGAAAGAAAGAAAGAAGGGAGGGAGGGAGGGAGGGAGGGAGGGAGGGAGGGAGGGAGGGAGGAAAGTAGAAAGATTAGATAAATGATAGATAGACATAGGAGATATAGATAAATGATAGATATGATAGCTATAGAGATGATAAATTAGAGAGAGAAAGAGAGACAGATAGATAGATGGATATTCTTTTGAAAAGTATAGGTTTACATACTAAAATGAAATACTGAAATATATAGACATGTATAGTAGGCTCAAATATTTGATGGGCCAGCAGAATATAAATCAGTGGATAATTCAATGTTTTGATTGTTCCTCCTTTGTTCATAAGTTAAAAAACCAGAATATACATATACAAGGGAATGAAGGCTATTGCCGAGCACTTAGCATGGTGCTCCTTAGACTGTAAGCCGCCCTGAGTCTCCGGAGAAGGGCGGCGTATAAATGTAATTAAAAAATTTTTTGACAGCTTATAGTTTTGTTCCACCCTAAACTAACATAAGTTTCAGAAGTTTGCCATTGTTTCTTTTTCTTTTCCCTTCTTTCATGCTGCTCAAAGGGAAAGAGACTAGACATGGAAAAAGAGAATGAGCAAGAAAGAGACTCTGATTTTGCTGCTCCTTTGCTCCTAAATTTGCTTCTAGTTCTAAGCAGGAGTCGGAGAAGTTGCAAATCCCAGGAGAGGTTTAACAGAAGTGAATACTTTTTTTCCTTGCTCATATTTGCCTATAGGCAAAAGGAAACACAGCGTTCAGAGACACACAATCTGTTAACTTTACAACAATGTAAAGAAAGCCCTTCAAATGACTGTATTTCCAGCTTGTAATTCATACATGAAGAAGAGAAACAATGTGCTTTTGTATAAGTCGATATTGTGGTAGAAGAAATGCCGTGTTTTTGTGGATGAGCATGAATTATCACTGTATCAAAAATAAAATCAAACAACACCATAGACATGTCTCTACCCATGTTTCCCCAAAAATAAGACTGGGTCTTATTTTTGATACATTGGGGCATATATTTTCTGGTTAGGTCTTATTTTCTGGGGAATACAGTACTAAATGCTTCCATCTGACTGATTATCTTAATCAGGGGTTTATTTTTGGGGTAGAACTTCTATTACAAGCATCCTGAAAAATCATGCTAGGACTTACTTTCCAGTTAGGTTTTATTTTCAGGGAAACACAGTATATGCCACACTTATTCTATTTGATGGAAAAGAAACGGCTCCCAATTTTTTTCCTAAAGGAGGAAAAACAGTAAGCATCTCCGGGTTAAGTTGAGGGATTCTTTCTAAGTGAGCCAAAATAACCAAGGAATTCCATTTTTTATGACAAATTGCAGGTAGATTGCTTTATGAAAATCTCCTAAATCTAAACCGCGAACTATGATGTCAGAAGTAAAAATAAAAACCTCCTTCTGTGTGTTTTTTATTATTCTTTAGATCAGGAAAAGAGGATGGAGAGACACTAAAAAAAAAAAACCAATTAAAATTTGACAATTTTTAAAAATGAGGCAGAAAACAAGGGGAATAAAACTTTTGAGAAAATGGTGGAGAGATTTCTACCCCAATTTCCTAGCCATGCCCTGATTATATTTGCTCTGTAAGTGTGAAACACTGACTGGTAGATAAAAAAAAGTCTGATCAATTTGTAAATATAGTTACCCTACCTTACCTTACCAAACATATTAAAAGGTCAGTGTCAGAAGATTTGGACATTTAAGAGATGAATATCCAGTTCCTTGGAAAGTTAAAAAGAAAAAAGAAAAGCTAATTGAAATCTCAAAGAGGTTTTTACAAAAGGAAACTGGACTGTTTTTTTCCTTGAGGAAAAAGAAAACATTTCTGAGTGACTCACCGTTGACTTGGCCTTCCATCCATCCAAGGTGGGTAAAATGAGGACCCAGGTTGTTGGGGGCAAGATGCTGACTCTGTAAACCACTTAGAGAGGGCTGTAAACACTATGAAGCAGTATATAGGTCTAAGTGCTATTGCAAAGTGCTATTTCGCTTCTCATCCAAAGCTTGATGAAGTCTCTTGGATGAGAAGCAAAATATTTTCTTCTTTCTCAAGGAAAAAACAGTCCAGTTGTTGTTTTTTGTGAAAAACCATCTTTGAGACAACTATGACCTGGATCAAGGGTCGCCAACCTTTCGGATATCAGGGACCACCAAACTTATAATTTTAAATCCTGCGGACCCAGAGACCCTGGGAAAATCCCCCCAAAAGTCTGCAGGAAAATTCCCCACCCCGTTTTCCTATCGATCAATTATTCTTTATTTGGGATCGCAGGATAACATCTCCAGTTCTGTTCTCAGGAGGAGAGAGAAAGAAACTTTTTGCTTCATGCAAGGAAAGCAGCAGAAGCAGCAGTAGCTGTTCTTTCTCTCCCCCAAACTCCACCAGATACGAGTCTTTGTGAGCCTCTTGGAGCAGGGTGCCTTGCAGGGTCCCAAAAACTCATTTCTGGTGGAGTCTTGGGGAGAGCAAGAAAGACTTTTGCTGCTTTCCTTGTGTGCAGCCAAAAGCAGACGAAGAAAGAAGCAGAAAGAAGCAGCCCGGTGGCCAGGCCAGGCTCGTGGGATGAGTGGGGCAAGTTCCCCCCTCCGCTCTTCCCCCCCTCCCCTCACTATCTCGTGTTGTTCACAATGCAAGCAACACAATCCTTGTGTTCCCGTGGGCCATATGGGTTCCCATGCAGCCTGGATTAATTGATGGGGGTGGGGAATGCTTTGAGGGTGACATTTCTCTGTGGACCACCAAAATTTTCTCATGGACCATCAATGGTCCCCCACCAACTGGTAGGTGACCACTGATCTGGATGACTGCAAATCTCCACAGACATCAAGCAAATTGAAAGCTTAAGTGTTACTGAAATAGCAGGTTTATTGGGTTATGGAAGTTCGTTGGTAAAGGATTCAGATTTTATATTACATATTTTATAAAGCAAATAACTCCAACCCTCCTAACTTAAGAGCATAAAGACCTGGCTCGGCCAGTTAGCTTGGAGTTCAATGGGGGAGCATCACAATGGAGATGGTTGATAGATTTACAAGAGATCTCCCCCCCCCCATCCTGCTCCCCCTCTCCCCATCCTTTAATTGGGTCACGGTATTTGACTTTTCATAGTATTTCTTTTATGTCTTTTAGAGCTGCACAATTTTTAAAATCTATTAAGGTTGTAAACTGGCCAGAATTATCCTAGGTAAGATGGGCAGCCAAGTTTTTTCCTGAAAGCCATCACTCTGCTAAAGAAATAATTCCCTCAACACTGTCCAACTATTTACAAAGTCTGCATTACTATCACTATTAATCTTCTCATCACTCCTTATCACCCACCCCCTCCCACTTGTGACTGTATGACCATAACTTTGTCACTTGTATCCTTATGATTTTTATTGACTGTTTCCTAGTATGATTTGATTGCTTATTATACCCTATGACTATTATTAAATGTTGTACCTGATGATGCTTGACTCTTGACGATGGTATCTTTTCTTTTATGTACACTGAGAGCATTTGCACCAAGACAATTTCTTTGTGTGTCCAATCACACTTGGTCAATAAAGAATTCTATTCTATTAATTTTACAAATCAAATAATTCTTGCCAGATGAGATGCAGGTCTTTCCCCACTCTTTTGGCCTTCTGGAAGGGCACTCAAACTTGGCTCTGCCAGTTGGCTTGTGGTTTTGATGGGGTCAGCTACCAGCTTAAGTTTGCTTGTGTTTTGCTGCTATTCGATGCCAGACTGCCATGAACTGTGGGGAGGGGGTAATGAAGGTGGGGAGTGCTTGGGGGAAAGTACTTTACTTTATTTAAATTTGTATACCGCCCCCTCTCCCAGAGGGTCTCGGGGCAGGTGTACAGCCAGATAAAATATACATATAAATACACATACAATAATTTAAATGAGTTAAAAGAATTAAATAGATTGGCCATTATCAAAAGATTAAAAGATTAGGAGATTAAGAAAATTAAAACCATTTAAAATCAAATTTAAAACCCTACACGTAACTTTAGGCCAGACCGGCTTGATGGAATAAGTGGGTTTTTAGTGCGCGCCGGAAGGTCAATAGGTCAGGGATGGTCCTCATCTCCAGGGGTAATTTGTTCCAGAGGGAGGGTGCTCCCAAAGAGAAGGCCTGAACCCTCGGGGTCACCAGCCATAAGTTCTGTATCTCATCGAGAAGCTGCCTCAAGGTCACCCAGGTGTCAGGTTTCCAAGTGATTAAATCCATTTAAAAAGGAAAGCGCAAAGTCCATCTTCCAAGACAATTTCTTTTATTTAGGAAAGCATCAAATTGGCAAAGTCTGTGGTAATTCCGGATCTGACACAACCCAGAATTCCCCCACAACATGGAAGAAGAAGGGGGCTGCATAGCAAGCTACCCTTGGACTGACCAATTATGAAAATATCTTGCCTGAAACCTGATTGGTTACAAGGGTTGGGCAATGAGAGATAGAATAGAATAAAAAACAGAGTTGGAAGTGACCTTGGAGGTCTTCTAATCCAAACCCCTGCTTAAAAACTTCCAGTTTTGGAGCATTCACAACTTCTGGAGGTGAGCTGTTCCACACTGACCAATTGTTCTAACTGTCAGAAAATTTCTCCTTAGTTCTAGGCTGGGTTTGTTTAAGGACTTCAGGTGACAAATCTGCATTTGGTTCTTTCCTATTACTATTAGGTGATAATGAATTAGAATAAGAGAGTTGGAAGGGGCCTTGGAAAGTCTTCTAGTCCAACCCCCTGCTTAGGCAGAAAATCCTATACCACTTCAGACAAATGACTAGCCAATCTCTTCTTAAAAACTTCCAGTGTTGAAGCATTCACAACTTATGTTCCACTGATTAATTGTTCTGACTGTCAGGAAATTTCTCCTTAGTTCTAGGTTGCTTCTCTCCTCGATGAGTTTCCACCCATTGCTTCTTGTCCTGCCCTCAGGTGCTTTGGAGAATAGCTTGACTCCTTCTTCTTTGTGGCAGCCTTTGAGATATTGGAAGGCTGCTATCATGTCTCCCCTAGTCCTTCTTTTCATCAAACTAGATATACCCAGTTCCAGCAACTTTCTTTATATGTTTTAGCTTCCAATCCACTAACTATCTTTGCTGCTCTTCTCTGCACTCTTTCTAGAGTTTCAACATCTTTTTTACATCATGGTGACCAAAACTGGATGCAGTATTCCAAATGTGGCCTTACCAAAGTATTATAAAGTGGTATTAATGCTTCATACACTGAGATAGCTAAGGGAGGAAAGAGCTGAATGTAGGGGAGGTTGGTGCGTAATTCTCAGTTCTGGTTTTGCATTACTGCAATACACTTGATTTCTAATAAAACTATACCTTTCCCAATTGGTGGAGCCAAGGATCATTTCTATTTAGAGGTTTAAGTTGTGGCAGGTCTGACAGATGTGGGTGTTCTATGCCGGTGAATTAATAGAGAAGATGTCACCAATGTAGCAACCCTGCGCTTCGTTTTTTACTTTTGTACCTAATCATGTCAACATTAATATTTTAGATGTATAATTTTATTGTAAACTGCCCAGAGTCAAACTGGACAATGAGATGGAAAGGATATAAATTTAATAAGTAAATTAATATACAACTGCTCAAAAAAATAAAGGGAACAGTTAAACAACACAATGTAATTCCAAGTCAATCACACTTCTGTGAAATCAAACTGTCCACTTAGTTAGCAACACTGATTGACAAGCAACTGCACATGCTGTTGTGCAAATGGAATAGACAACAGGTGGAAAGCATAGGCAGTTAGCAAGACATCCCCAATAAAGGAGTGGTTCTGCAGGTGGTGACCACAGACCACTTCTCAGTTCCTATGCTTTCTGGCTGATGGTTTGGTCACTTTTGAATGCTGGTGGTGTTTTCACTCTAGTGGTAGCATGAGACGGAGTCTACAACCCACACAAGTGGCTCAGGTAGTGCAGCTCATCCAGGATGGCACATCAATGCGAGCTGTGGCAAGAAGGTTTGCTGTGTCTGTCAGCGTAGTGTCCAGAGCATGGAGGCGCTACCAGGAGACAGGCCAGTACATCAGGAGACGTGGAGGAGGCCATAGGAGGGCAACAACCCAACATCAGGACTGCTGCCTCTGCCTTTGTGCAAGGAAGGACAGGAGGAGCACTGCCAGAGCCCTGCAAAATGACCTCAAGAGGGCTACAGATGTGCATGTGGCTGCTCAAACAATCAGAAACAGACTCCATGAGGGTCATATGAGGGCCCGACATACACAGGTGGGGGTTGTGCTTATAGCCCAACACCATGCAGGACATTTGGCATTTGCCAGAGAACACCAAGATTGGAAAATTCGCCACTGGCGCCTGTGTACAGATGAAAGCAGGTTCACACTGAGCACATGTGACAGACGTGACAGGGTCTGGAGATGCCGTGGAGAATGTTCTGCTGCCTGCAACATCCTCCAGCACGACCGGTTTGGCAGTGGGTCAGTAATGGTGTGGGGTGGCATTTCTTTAGGGGGCCGCACAGCCCTCCATGTGCTTGCCAGAGGTAGCCTGACTGTCATTAGGTACTGAGATGAGATCCTCAGACCCCTTGTGAGACCATATGCTGGTGCAGTTGGCCCTGGGTTCCTCCCAGTGGTGGTATTCAAAAACTTTTACTACCAGTTCTGTGGGCGTGGCTTGGTGGGCGTGGCCATATGACTGGGTGGGCATGGCTTTTCTTTTTTGCAGTCCCCACCCATTTTGGGAGCTTATTAGCCACAGAGGAGCCTCTGGGGGGCGTTTTTGCTTCCCTAAGGCTCCCCTGATGCTCAGGAAGAAAAAAAACAGAGCATGGGAGGAACATGCAGCGCTCCTCCAAGCTCTATTTTGGGAGCTTTCTAGCCTCAGAGAAGCCCCTGGGGGGGCGTTTTTGCTCCCCTAAGGCTCCTCTGGGGCTCTGGAAGGCAAAAAATGGAGGGTGGGGCTGAGCTCCTCCCTCCATTTTTTGCTCTCCTGGGACTCAGCAAGGGGAATCCCGGCACAGCTGATCTTATCTACAGCTGATTGTCAGGAGGGAAAAAAAAGAAAGAAATACCTTATACGAATGTCAGGCAGGCGGGTGGGGTGAGCGAGCATCGGGCAGGAGGGTGACCCAGTGGGGGGTGTGGCCAGCCAGAACTTACTACCGGTTGGGCGACCCAGGCCAAATTCTTGTTACCAGTTCGTCCGATCCATTGCAAACCGTCTGAATACTACCACTGGTTCCTCCTAATGCAAGACAATGCTAGGCCTCATGTGGCTGGAGTGTGTCAGCAGTTCCTGCAAGATGAAGGCATTGATGCTATGGACTGGCCCGCCCATTCCCCAGACCTGAATCCAATTGAGCACATCTGGGACATCATGTCTCGTTCCATCCACCAACACCATGTTGCACCACAGACTATCCAGGAGTTGAGGGATGCTTTAGTCCAGGTGTGGGAGGAGATCCCTCAGGAGACCATCCACCACTTCATCAGGAGCATGCCCAGGCATTGTAGGGAGGTCATACAGGCACCTGGAGGCCACACACACTACTCAGCCTCGTTTTGACTTGGTTTAAGGCCATTACATCAAAGTTGGATCAGCCTGTAGTGTTTTTTTCCACTTTAATTTTGAGTGTAACTCCAAATCCAGACCTCCATGGGTTGCTAAATTTGATTTCCATTGATAATTTTTCTGTGATTTTGTTGTCAGCACATTCAACTATGTAATGCACAAAGTATTTAATAAGAATATTTCATTCATTCAGATCTAGGATGTCTTCTTTTTGTGTTCCCTTTATTTTTTTGAGCAGAGTATAATAAAAAATTACCAGAATTTAGCAATGGGCACATTAAACCCACATTAAAAGTTGCTTGGTGAAAAGAAATATGAAATTACTGAGGCTGACACGAAGGGCAGATCCACCAGCATCTTAACAGATTTTCAACATAAAAACACCAATTTGCATTATATTCAATTCAATCTCCTTTGTTGCCACAGTTTTAATGGCTACTCTGAAATGCGGACATCATTGCTGAGAAGTTTATGACTGCTTCCCTTCTCTCCAGCAGAGAGAAATATACAATACTCTTAAAATATAAATGCACTTCCAAAATGGGTCTCCCATACTGAAACAGCAGTCAGAATTCTCTGTTTTGAAGTTGATGTATGATAACTGTCACAAGTGGGTTGATTGATTATTGATTGCAATCACCTGCTACCTTCTGTGATGAAATTTGCTATAATTCCTTCATAGAGCTCCTGATAGCCTGGCACGTTTCCTCTTTAAAAGCAACATATGCATACTGGGAAAGATAAATTGCTCAGCGAGGAAGAAAAAAATAAGCCATTCAATTGTAAGAGAGAAACCAGGTTGCTACCAAGTACAGTGATGTTTGGGGCTATAATTTTGCAGGGAGCAACCCCCAAAGTTTTCCTAAGAACCAGCAGGCAAGACTGGAAGCTAATCAAAGAGAGAAGCAATCTAGAACTAAGGAGAAATTTCCTAACACTGAGAACAGTTAACTAAGTGGAACTCCTTGCCTTCAGAAGTTGTGGATGTTCCATCACTGGAAGCTTTGAAGAAGAGACTGGACAGCCACTTGTCTGGAATGGTATAGGGTTTCCTGCTTCTGTAGAGGGTTGGACTAGAAGACCTCCAAGGTCCCTTTGTCAGTCCTGCCTCGATTCAAGCCTTTAAGTAAGAAGGATCCCTGACTCCATTTGTTGAGAAGAGTATCGTTCACTAAAGGTCAAGTGGTGCTGTGGTAAGCTGGCAACAGTGTGGAAGGCTGAGGAGAGTGAGGACTCAGATGAGGGCCAGGACCATTAGGGAGTGGACTGTTGCCTTCAGAGATTGTGGTGGCTGGCGGCAGTGATGAGGAGGTTCCCGAGGAGTCTGTGCCAAGCGGTGTGTGGGCATAGGATTGCTTGGAGGAAAGAGCAGCTACAATAGCACGGGTGACTCAGGAGTAAGGCAGCAATGTAATGGTCCCTCCTTCAAGAAGATAAAAGCCAGCTGTGAAACGAACATACTTTGCAGAAGGCAAAAATGTTTTGAAACTCCAGCCTCGTGGACATTCCAGTATCCTAAGTTTGCATTTGAAGATTCTTGTATTGCAAATTATTTCTTGTCTGTTATCTTTTGGCAAATCTTGCACAGTTTGGCAAGGCTTGTGCTTAACACAGCTAATTGTTTTGCAAAAGCATTACAAGGTTTCTGTTCTATTTGGATTGTGTTTGATTTGTCGGAAAAGGGCATGGGTCAGAACACGTGGACTACAATAAAGCAAAGCCAGAACTGAAGTTTGTATGCCAAATCTCTTAAATGTAAGTTTCCCTATCTTAGGTACGTCCTATCATTGATCATCCCCCAATCGTCCAATCATTTTCAAAGATGTTTTTAAAACAGTCACACATTCTTCTCCCAGGGAAATGACCTTGAAACATTCTCTCTGAGAGGCCCACTTATGTCTATTACTTTCACTTCCCCACCCCAAGCATTTTTCTCTCCCTTTCTCCCTCCCCCACAGGACTCATGGCAGACTGGTGCTGCATGATTGGAGAGCACCAGCGTGAGGTGACAATTCTGACACTCTATACCAGAGGTGTCAAACTCAAGGTAGCATCACACTACATATCGGGACTTTTTCCCCTCCTGCGCTGGCCTGTGGGCTGGGAATTTGACAGCCCTGCTCTACACCATTTCAGACAAATGGTTTTATTTATTTATTTTATTTTATTTATTTTGTCAAGCAATTATAAGATAAACATAGTTATGAATACATGAAATGGATACGAATAAGAAAAATAAAAAAGAAACAATAGGACAGGGACGGTAGGCACGTTGGTGTGCTTATGCACGCCCCTACAGACCTCTTAGGAAAGGGGTGAGGTCAACAGTAGACAGTCTAAGGTTAAAGTTTTGGGGGTTTGGGGAAGAAACCACAAAGTCAGGTAGAATATTCCAGACATTGACCACTCTGTTGCTGAAGTCATATTTCCTGCAATCAAGTTTGGTGCGGTTTTTCCTTGAGTTTGTATCTATTGTGCGCTCTTGTATTCTTGTGGTTGAAACTGAAGTATTCATTGACAGGTAGGACATTGCCTGTTACCATTGTTTTTACCATTTTTTTTTATCATTGGTTGTCCAATCTCTTCTTAAAAACCTCCAATGTTGATATTGGTTGAAGTCTAAAATTTATTATTTGAAAAATGCAGGCTTCAACAATGGATTAGGAAAGAAATGCCTTATTTTATTTAAGGCATTCACAGTTCCTTGAAATGCATTGCTCTTTTTATATCAACTACATTAGTATTATTGATGATATACTAAATAATAAATATTATTTATTTATTGTACACACACATACACTGTGCATATACACATTGTGTATATACATATACATATACATACATACATACATACATACATGTATTGGAGTTGGATTTTGTAAAAACCAAACTGGAAAAAGAATGTACATAATGAATCTTGTATTCAATTCAGGGACCAGATTCTGGATTTTTATTTTTTAAAAAAGGCTTTTAATAATTCATGTCATTGTGTACAAAAATGTTCCAAGTGCTATTAACTGTAAGATAAAATCTTCTTACAATTAATCAGAAAGATTAACAGCAAATTTCCCTGCAGATTTCAGGTAGGGAATCTGCTGTAACACAATTTGATATGAGAAGGCATAAAAAAAAATTCTTTAAGAAGAAGAAAAAATTGATGGAGGGATATGGTCAGGGTTAGAAAGTTTTCATTGTTTTGGTGAAACAAAATGGTAACCTTCAAACCAATGGCAAAGGATTATTTCTTTTTTAACCACTTGTTCAAAACCAAGGAGAATATATCAGCTCATAATATGCAAGATATAGAAATGAGGGTGTGGCCCAGAGGTGGTATTCAGCAGGTTCTGACCAGTTCTGGAGAACCAGCAGTGGAAATTTTGAATAGTTCGGAAAACCAGCAAATACCACCTCTGACTGGCATCACCCCCATCTCTTCTCTGCCTCTCAAGTCCCAGCTGATTGGCTGGGTCTTCTTTTGTTGCTCTCCACAGGAGAACGGAGCTGGAAAGCAGGTTAGTAGGGTGGGGAGGAATGGAGATTTTGCAGTATCCTTCCCCTGCCACGTCCACCAAGCCACACCCACAGAACCGGTAGTAAAAAAAAATTGAATCCCACCACTGGTGTGGCCTCAACAGTTCTGTAGAAGAGTGCAAGAAAATATGGATGGTATTAAAAACAGACTCATTTTCCTAACTGTGTGTATAAAGCAGTAACCTGCTATATCTTTTTTTAAAGAACAGAGAGTATTTTTAGGTGTTTAAAAGGCACCTAGGTCTCTGAAATTCTCTCCTTAAATGTATGCATTTTTAAAATATGATTTACCATAAGGATGACTGTTTTTTAATGTAAAATTCCCCAACTTTACTTTTAAATATTAAATATAAATGCAAATTTCTACAAATACTGTTTTTCATCATAAAAATTACGATGATGTAGTTCTTTTTAACAGGGAATTATTCCAAGTATATACTTTTTCTTTTAAAAAAAGGAAAGCTCTTCAGTTCCATTTTTTCCCTATTGTAGCTTCCCAAGCATATTTTTTTCCCCAATACAGGTAGTCCTTGATCGATCCTAAAATTTCCAATGCTAAGCAAGAGTTTTGCCCCATTTTATGAGCTTTGTTGCCACAGTTTTTAAGTGAATCACTGTATTTGTTAAGTTACTAACACAGCTGTTAAGTGAATCAGGCTTCTCCATTGACTTTCCTTGTTAGTAAGTCACAAAGAGTGATCGCATGACCTTGGGACACAGCAACCATCATAAACTGTTAAATAGTAAGAATTGTTAATAACAATAGCGCTTAGACTTATGGTGATTTTACAGCAGCTCTCTAAGTGGTTTACAGGGCCAGCCTCTTGCCCCCAACAATCTGGCTCCTCATTTTACCCACCTTGGAAGGCTGGAAGGCTGAGTCAACCTTGAGCCTGGTGGGATTTGAACTGCCAAATTGCAGGCATCCGGCAGTCAGCAGAAGTAGCCTGCAGTACTGCATTCTAACCACTGCGCCACCGCAACTCTAAGTGTTCAACTTTTCATCATGTGACTATACACGTGAAAAATACTCATAAGTTACTTTTTTCAGTGCCATTGTGAGTTCAAATGGTCACTAAATGAATGGTTATAAATTGAGGGCTACCGGTACATCAATAAATTGAGGACTACTGCTGATTACTCATCCTTTCTTTAATGATTCTATTCCACCATTTCTTTAATTTTTAGGTTAGTGAGATTAGTGTAACTTTTGTCCCATGGCAAGTTGGCCATGTTGAGTCCTCCCACAGCGAGTTGGCTGTGCTGAATTGACCATGGCAAGTTGGCCATGCTGAGTTGGCTGCACTGAGTTGTCCTAGATCAGGGGTGTCAAAGTCATGGCTCAGAGGTCAGATCCAGCCTGCGGGGGCTGCTCAGATCTGGCCTTTGGGGCCGCCCTGGACACAGTGAAGGACCGGCCAGCAATGCCTCTACCAGAGAAAATGGAGCTCTTGAGGGCCATGTGCAGCCCTCTTGAGTTCCATTTTCTCTGGAAGAGGGTTGCAGGAGGCCATCCCAGCTAAAAACAGAGCTTATGAGGGCCACGCATGGCCCTCCCCAAGTTCTGTTTTCGCTGGCAGAGGGTTACAGGAGGCTGACTCAGCTGAAAATGGAGCCCGGGAACCTATTTTCACTGGCAGAGCACTTGGGCCCCCCTGACATAAGTGACATGCTGGCCACAACCACTCTGGCCATGCCCCCTGGCCACGCCCACTCTGGCCATGCCCCTTGGCCACTCCCCCTGCTCCCCAAGGTCAAACACAACCCTGATGTGGCCCTTAATAAAATTGTGTTTGACACCCAAATCCACTCCCATTATCCCCGTCAGATTTCTTTAAGATCCCTCAATGAATTAAGATTATTTTGTGGTGAAATAGTTCCTAGGTTAGAAATAGCAATCTGCCCTAAGCAGAGAATTTTCTCATCATTTGCCAATTGATCCTTTTGCTTACGATTTCTGGAATATATTCGGATCCTTCTTCATCTGAAGTTTATGCTTTGTTATCGATCCATAGTCACTCCCTAAAGAGTTGTGGAAATACTTCTGAAGACTGGAAGTGGCTTCTAAAAGGAAGGTTGGATGCCATTTTTCTTCCTTTTGGCCCTGGATTGAGACAGCTCCCTCATCTACTGGAATTAATTTCTAGTCAAGTTGGCCAAGGATGTGAGATGGCCAATAGATTCCTGTTTCTCAAAATAAATCACTGGCATCAGAAAAAGATTTGGCAATGTACAAACACTGCTGTTGGGAGACACATTAGTATTCTGAGCTATGGACTAAGATTCAGCTTTCCTTTAGCACAGATCAAGCCGAGCCCAAAGTCAATCAAAGATAGTTTTTAGCTCACTTGAGATGGAAGAGGTGACTCTACTTTGACCTGCCTCCCATCCAAACTGCTGCACTCAGTAAAATCCCTTTTTAATATGTAGTTTGGAAACTGTTTCACTCATCAATATGAGTTTTAAGAAACTAAAGATTAATCTGTTTTCATAACTCAATTGCTTCAAGTGGCTTATTGGGAAAAGAGAATTGCCACACATTTTGTTAGATTTTGCCTGAAAATAACAAGGAAACAAACAAACACTAAGGGCCCATTTTCTTAAAAGTTGGAGGGAAAAACCTGCAGCAGTGTTTGTGAGATTTGGCACACTTTACCCTTTAAATACAATCTAATGTTCCTCCCATTTTGATGAAAAGGTAAAGGTTTAAAATACACGTAAAAGGCATACTTAAAAACCACTACACTCATCTGTATGAAGTTTTGCATGTTTTCTCCAGCTAAAATTTTCTCTCTCTCCTTGTCAGCCTTCAAGATTTTCTTCCTTTGCTTTGCATCTTTCGGCTGTCATAAGTAACGGGGGGAGGGAGTGGGCCATGATATATCTGGGAAGCGAACTGGAGTGGTTAGGAAACGAAACTGTATAATTTAGGGGAGGGGGAATCTTGCTTCGGTTTCTATTCTATGCTATGCGCAACTGCAACTCTTTATCAAACTATGCCAAGGTCAACGGACAGAGGCCTCATCACCACCTGAAGATGCCCACATGATGTTATGCATCACTTTTAATTGGAGGAATGATTTGAACTATTGGGGGTGGGAACGTTGCCATCACTTTGTATATGTGTTTTACGCGCTCCTTTCCTCAGATTCAGAATTCTTTTGTTTCTACCATTTTGATTTCCAGTAAAAGATATCTTTTCTCTAACAAATGGAGTTTAAGTATTTCTTTCTTGGATTTTGAATGGAGCACCAGCTGACACTCCTGCAAATATCATCCATTCTGTTTCTCGTTTGCTGGTTTTTAAATATAGAAAGCATTGAGGTATGTATCAATACAGACAGTCCTCGACTTGTAACAGTTCATTTAGTAACTGTTCAAAGTTACAACAGCACTGAAAAAAGTGAGTTATGATCATTTTTCACGCTTATAACCATAGCAGCATCCCTGTGGTCACGTGAGTTACATTTGGATGTTTGACAATTGGTTCACATTTATGATGGTTGCAGCATCCCAGGGTCACCTGATCCTCTTGTGTGACCTTCTAATAAGCAAAAACAATGGAGAGGTCAGATTCATTTAACAACTATGGTACTCATTTAACCACTTAACAAATGTGACAAGAAAAGTTATAAAATGGGGCAGAACTCCCTTAAATTTCTCAGCAACATAAATTTTGGGCTCAATTATGGACATAAGTCAAGGAACACTTGTAGAACAGAACATCTGTAGCTCAGGGTTGGTGCTGTCTGAGGTGGGATGGTTTTCTTGCAGACATTTCGTTACCCATCAACACCATCAACACTAGCAGGAAGTAGGGATTGCTCTCTCTTCGTATACAATGGCTTGCCCTGTCAGTCTTAATGGGAGTGTTCTTGATGGTATGCATCAGTGGTGGGATTCAAAAATTGTTACTACCAGTTCTGTGGGTGTGGTTTGATGGGATGGCTTGGCTTGGTGGGTGTGGCAGGGGAAGGATATTGCAAAATCCCCATTCCCTCCCCACCCCACTAACCTACTTTCCAGCTCCATTCTCCTGTGAGGGCAACCAAAAAAGACTCAGCTGATCATCTGGGATTTGGGAGGCAGAGAATAGATGGGGGTGGGGCCAGTGAGAGGTGGTATTTGCTGGTTCTCTAAACTACTCAAAATTTCTGCTAATGGTTCTCCAAACTACTCAAAATCTCCGCTATTGCTTCTCCAAACTACTCAAAATTTCCGCTACTGGTTCTCCAAACTACTCAAAATTTTTGCTACTGGTTCTCCGAACTACTCAAAATTTCCGCTACTGGTTCTCCGAACTACTCAAAATTTCTGCTACCGGTTCTCCAGAACTGGTCAGAACCTACTGAATACCACCTCTGGTATGTATGCAGGGGTGGGATTCTACCAGTTCAGGTGATTGGGCTGAACTGGTAGCTCCGAAGATCAGCTGGGAGCGAACTGGTTTGCACCGATGATCAGCTGTTGGGTCCACCCACATTTTCTGACTCTAGTTGTGCTTTATTTCTGGGTTTTCCAACTCAACGTCTTCATGTGGCACAGCCGATTGCCGTGCATCAGCTTTATTACACCCAGGCCTTGCAGCAGAAGGTGAGTTGCAAATGCTCTGTGCATGCGTGAAGTGTGTATTTGGTGTGCACATGCACAAAGCACGAACTTACCGGACCGGTTGTTACATCACTTGAATCCCATCCCTGTATGTATTTCCAGCTAATGTGAACATCTTTTTTCTCCTGATTCATGCTCTAAGGAGTTATGAGAGGCAATCCCTGGACAAACCCCAGAAGGGTTGATTTTTTTGCAGGACTAAGGATGCACCCATATGATTGCAAAGTCTTGCTCTAAATTAGATTCATAATGTCTGCTCCAAGATTTCAGCACATCACTGGGAATACCAAAAGGGAGCAACTGACATGATTTTATATTGAATAACACCTTGCTGACCTAAGACCAGTTGCCTCATTCATTCAAATATGGCAACGGCTCCACCCACCAGCTAGCTGGATCTAATCCATCAGAGCACTTACTTATCCACAAGAACTATAAAATGAAAAACGCGGGTTAGCACTTTGAGCACTTAATAGTATGCAATCAGTCTTTAGTTAAAGCATGAGATCATTGACAGATGCAGTAGGGGCTGACGATGGTTCTGCTCCCCCCCCCCCAATCTTCCCTTGGCGACCCTTTTCACCTGTCTCATTAATCTACTTCGTATTCATCCTGCTTTCAGTGAGGATGTAGATAGGTTTCATGTTCAGTGAGGATAAAGATAGGTTTCAGTCTGAGCCGTGTCTATGGCTGGTTTTCATTCTTTTTTTCTCTTCCTTTGTCCTCTGCCTCTATTGATTTTTATTTAGAATTTCAACTGTGTATTTAGGGCCAATAAAGGAAAAGAGTTGTAGCTCGGGGTCAAAATCTATGGTGTCTTTGGTGCTCTCTGAGCTTGGTTATTTTCTTGCAGACATTTCATTGCCTACCTAGGTAATATCACCCGTGCTAGAGAGGAGGGGAATTTTATTTAATAATCGTGCAACTCAGTTTCATTTTCCAAACCTGCTTTAGTATCAGGGGTGGGGCTGCTGGGGGTTCGTAAGAGTTCGGGAGAACCCCTAGCTAAGAGTCTGTGCAGTTCGGAGAACCCCCAAATCCCACTCCTGGTTGGCCCCACCCACTCTGCCCCTCCCCTCCCAGGAATCCCCATGTGGCCCATTTTGGATGCAGGGGCATGCAGAGGCTTGGGGAGGATGAAAAACAGGCCTCCTGAAAGTTTGGGAAGACTGGAAATGGGCCTGTTTCTGGCTTCCAGAGAGCCTCCAGAGCCCGGGAAGGCCATTTTCACCCTCCCAGAGGCTCGAGAAAAACCTCCGGATGCCCCCCTGGCCCTGGTGCAGGAGGCCAATGAGGCCACGCCCACCATGGCCACACCCACCCAGCAACCTGGCAGAGAATAGGTTGCTAAGATTTTTGAAGCCCATCTCTGTTTAGAACTGTAACTTCCCAGTTATGGATAAATACCTCAAAATACAGTCAATCTAATCTTAAAAAGAATATTCATTGATCATTATTTATTTATATTATTTGATTTGTCAATCACTTACAAGATAATAGGTATATGTATATACATAGTTATGAATACATGAAATGGGTACATATATGAAAAATAAAAGAAACAATAGGACAGGCACGGTAGGTACGTTGGTGCGCTTATGCATGCCCCCTATAGACCTCTTAGGAAAAGGGTAAGGTCAATAGTAGACAGCCTAAGGTTAAAGTTTTTGGGGTTTACAAGGGGAAGAAACCACAGAGTCAGGTAGAGCATTCCAGACATTGACCACTTTGTTGTTGAAGTCGTATTTCCTGCAATCAAGTTTGGTGCAGTTTGCCTTGAGTTTGTATCTATTGTGTGCTCTTGTGTTGTTATTGTTAAAGCTGAAGTATTCATTGACAGAAACATTTCTGGACTTTCTCAACTGTGCTAATATCAGATACATAATGTGGGCTCCAGACTGATGAGCTGTATTCGAGTATTGGTCTAGCAAATGTTTTGTATGCTCTAGTTAGTAGTGTGATATTACCAGAGAAAAAGCTACGTAGGATTAGGTTAACAACTCTTAATGCCTTTTTGGCTATGTAGTTACAGTGGGCTCTAGTACTTAGATCATTAGAGATGAGTATTCCAAGGTCCTTTACAGAGCTTGGATCATCAACAAGGTCTTGACTATTCAGCTTATATTTTATTTTCTGATTTTTTTTGCCAATATGTAAGACAGAGCATTTATTTCTTGAGATTTGAAGTTGCCATTTGTTTGACCACTCTGATACATAGTCAAGATCTTTTTGAAGGATAGCAGTATTGTCTATGGTATTGAACAACTTTACATCATCAGTGAAGAGAACGCAATTGTTCTTAATATGATCACAGAGCCAAGCTTTGAAAGATTACAATCCAAACACAAATGCAGAACCTGCAACCCCCAGGATCTTATCTTTTCATTTTTTTAAGGCTAGAAAACAATATTGAAAGAAAGGTCAGCCCTTTTCAACATTCATACTGTCCTCCAACACTCTGAAATGACTTGTTTGAGCTTTTACAGGGGAAGATCATAGTGTGCCCTTCATCAAACTGCAAGCATAATTTATATAATATATTTCTATTTTATACTTATGGATCTCTGCCAAGTTCAATACAATTCACTAGATAGCACACAACTGCTGTGTTTCATAACATCTCAGACACAAATAAATGGGCTTTACACAACACACTGAGTCAGTGGGCAGATTTCCCACAACAACTGAACCTTATATAACTCCTTCCCTTTATCTGAACTTAACAAGTCTTGAAAACTCCATTAGAAAATCCTTTGTTTCCCACTTCATTCTATTACCTATTGGCCATCTGTAGGACAAAGAAACAATTAAGAAATACCTGGGTAGATAGTTGTAATAAAAATGGCTATAAAACTGATTATGTAGAGAATTATTATGAGTTGTGTAACCTCCCAAATCCTGTTGTAATGTCTCATTATGGCAGAAGGGGTATTCCTGGGAAGGATGAGCAAATAACCTTGGGTGTGAATGCGCTCCCAGCAGGGTCACCCAAAGTGTGAGGGTCATCCCAAGTGCTCAGATAAGGCAAGTAAGCAACTATTTTGGCCGTTAGCCATATAGGAAGATGTGAAGGCTGATGATCACTTTAGAGACAATGGCAAAGGCATCAATAAATACTGTACAGAAGAAGTAATGGCGAACCACAAATATCTACAGCAATAGCACTTAGACTTATGTATATTCCGCTTTACAGTGTTTTACAACCCACTCTAAGCAGTTTTATAGAATCAGCCTATTGCCCCCAACAATCTGGGTCCTCATTTTATCCACCTCAGAAGGATGGAAGGCTGAGTCAACCATGAGTCTGGTGAGATTTGAACTTCCAAATTGCAGGCAGCTGGCAGGCACCAGAAATAGCCACTGCTCTAACCACTGCACCACCATGGCTCATATATCTTGAAAGTATACACGCACACATATACGTTTGTATGTATATACAGATAAACAGACAGACAAAGAGACAGGGAGGGAGGGAGATTTCTTTTCTCCAGTCATGTCCAATTCTCAGAGCTTGCCTGGACAAGTAAGTCCAGTTTTCATGACCAAGTTTTTCAGCAATGGTTTGTATCAGGGAATTGCGTAGCAGGTATCCCAGAGACGCTGGCACAAACTTGTAGTTTTATATAAATTTAATATATATATTTACAGCCAATAAGATAGTCAGGCACCTCACTATGTCATGTCAGGTAAATCACAGAACAACCTGCAAAACATACAGAAGGAAAATGATGGGAGGGAAAAGAAACTCCCTCTTTACTCCCAGCAACCAATCATAACATAGGTTGTCTCATACAGGAGCCGGCACATTTCAACCAATCAACTACCAACTTGTGTTCTGGCTCACCCAATTTATTGTTCCAGCTATTAAATTAAATATTCTAACTGTTTGCCATTCCTTCCTTCCTAGATCTGAGAGAAAGGGACTAGCCCAAGGACAGTCACCTGGTTTTGAACCAGTATGATCTAATGGTTAAGGCATCGGGTTAGAAACCAGGAGACTGTGAGTTCTAGTCCCACTGTAGGCATGACACCAACGGGCCACAATGAGCCAATCCCTCTTTCTCAGCCCTGCAAAGAAACCAAGGGCAAACTTCTTCCAAGATCATAGCCAAGAAAGCTTGTCCAGGTAGCCACAAAAAGTCACCATAGACTGAAAGGTGCAAAAAAACCAAAAATGTAGTTAAGCATTGTGAAACATCATATCTTTTGTTACGTTTTCTCCCAAAATGAGCCCTTGTGTAACAGCTATCTCCTTCAGGTATTCATGATTAAAACATGGGAATTGCAACACATATAAATGATCTATGCACCAGGGTAGCCATTTAATGAATTCTTAACCTATTTATTTTCATTGTCGTTGCTAGCAAACATTAGGAAAAATTCCCCTTCAATTAAATGTAATTATGGTTAATGATTGCTTAAACTTGTCACCCATAAATCATGACTGGGGAAACATTGAGAAGCTATTCATCATGGCCCAGCCATCTCACTATCAAGGCGATATAGGGGTCTGAATTACTGAAAAATCCAGGAACCTAACAAAGCCATTCCAGATATTCAAAACCTTATTTCCTAACTGCTTCTTCCTTAAAAGGCAAGCACAGTTACCATTTCTTTGTACTCCACAGTCCTAAATGAAAATAATGTGAACTTCTATTATTATGTATGTAAATATAATGTATAAATATATTTATATTGTTTATGTTTATAAATATAAATGCATCCAGTTTTGGTCATGATATTATAAAAAAGACATTATCAGTGGTGGGATTCAAAAAATTTTGCTACCAGTTCTGTGGGCGTGGTTTGGTGGGCATGGCAGTGGAAGGATACAGCTTGAACAGCTTGCCTCCAAAGGTTGTGGGTGCTCCATCACTGGAGGTTTTTAAGAAGAGATTGGATAGCCTTTGGTATAGGGTCTCCTGCTTAAGCAAAGGGTTGGATTAGAAGACTTCCAAGGTCCCTTCCAATTCTGTTATTCTGTTCTGTTCTGTTCTGTTCATAAGCCCCAACTTGCATTTACCTAATTGATTTGCTTGAGGACATCTATTCAACCTTCTGCTTTGTTCTCCTGCCATATATGTAACATCTTTCTTATATTTTTCCCATCTTACTTTTATGAGGACATTCAACCCAGTCAGTGGTGGGACTCAAAATTTTTTACTACTGGTTCTGTGGGCATGGCTTGGTGGACATGGTGTGGTGGGTGTGGCAGGGGAAGGATACTGCAAAAATCTCCATTCCCTCCCCACTCTTGGGGGAAGGTTACTGCAAAATCCCATTCTCTCCCCACCCCATTAACCTGCTTTCCAGCTCCGTTCTCCTGTGCAGGGCCAGCAAAGAAAACCCAGCCAATCAGCTGGGACTCGGGAGGCGGAGAATAGAGGGGGTGGGGTCAGTCAGAGGCGGTATTTACTGGTTCTCTGAACTACTCAAAATTTCTGCTACTGGTTCTCCAGAACTGGTCAGAACCTACTGAATACCACCTCTGAACCCAATCTATTTTCTATTCTTCAATGATGTGTATAATATGGAATATTCTCATTTCTAACTGCTACATTGTAAGAAGGATAAGGGCAAATATGGGTATGTTAAAAGATGCTGCTGTAAGAAATAATATTCTTGATTGATTGATTGAGCTTTTAAGCTACTTTAGTCATACAGCACTAGTCTAGCAAATGGGATACAGTTGAAAGAACCTGAATATTTTTTACCAGGGAAAGAAAGTTTAAGAGGATATCTGCTAGCTTAGTTATCTGAAGATACGTTAGGTAAAAATGGAACAGGTTTGTTCTGTCTTGCTTCAGAAAACAGAAGAACCACTCAGCAGCATATTTAAGAAACTAAATTTCAACTGAATAGTAGAGAGAAAAACCTCTCAATGGCAAGTACTATTCAGTTTGTACAATATTATTTAGAAAGGCTTGTACTAGATGTATCTTATTAGTTCACTGGTGTCAAACCTTTCTGGCTTGCCTGGGTCATGCTGCACAGGAATTGTCTTGGGATACATATAAAATACATATAATAATTAATATATATAAATCATATAATAATGTTAAATGTCTTGTGGGACCACATAATCCGCTATCCAGGGCCACATGTAGCGTGAAGGCTATGGGTTGGACTTGAAATTATCTGATAGATAGATAGATAGATAGATAGATAGATAGATAGATAGATAGATAGATAGATTGTGTGTGTGTGTGTGTATGAGAGAGAGAGAGAGATAGAGAAAGAGAAAGAGAAAGAGAGAAAGAGAAAGAGAGAGAGAGAGAGAAAGCTGAGTGCCGAAGAAATTATGCTTTTGAATTATGGTGTTTGGAGAAGACTCTTGAGATTGAAAGGAGATCGGAAGTCCTAAAGAAAATGAATCCTGACAGTTCTTTGGAAGGACAGATATGTAACTGAAGCTCAAATACTTTGGCTACCTAATAAGAAGTGAGGGCTCATTGGAGAAAAACTGATGTTGGGAAAGATGGAAGGCAAAAGGAAAAGGAGATGGCAGAAGGGGATGAGATGGTTAGATAGTGTCATCGACACAATGAATATGAATTGGGCCAAACTTTGGGAGACAATGGAAAACAGGGGGACCTGGGGTTGCGAAGAATCAGACACAATTTAGCAACTGAACAACAACAAAATATATTATATTTGCTTTCTACATTGCATTTTTTAAAAGTTTCTTCCAATTAGGGTTTTATTTTGATTCCACATTGTATGTTCTTAACACAAATTCCATCAAATTCACAGAGCCCTAAAGGGTTTTCCCAAACTAAGGTTAGCCAGTGAAGAGTCATGTCTCATAGGCAGCAAAGTGTCCAAGGAACAACCCTCAGTGCCTATTGGAGTTAATGAATCAACATCCCCCCCCTCCATCCTATTTTCTGGTATTAAAACCTATCATGCGAGACGATAGGCTATATAACATGATATTTCCAATTTTTTAATAGCATTGATTGACTTTTTTTCTACCAAAATAATTGCTTGATACCGATGTTGTCAATAGTGCATAAATTAGCATGAGCATATGTTGATGCATAATTCACCATGCATTCAAGACCAGGTTGCTGCTGCATGGCAGGGTGAAGTCCTGCTACTTGTTCCAGCTCCTGCTGACCCAGAAGTTTGAAAGCAGGTGACTGCAAGTAGATAGATAGGTACCACTTCAATGGGTAACTTCACAGAGACATGAAAGGAGCTCCCAACTGGGCATCCCTTGAACAACGGTGATGTTACTGGCTAATCCTTCAACTTGGAAGCATTTTGGTGCTCCCGACATGAGAGCAGCAGCATTCATCCCTTACAAAGTGGCCTTTGTTGGAATTGATAATTCAAAAGATAATGAGTTGTGCAGAAATGGGTAAATTAACCCTAGCCCTAAAAGATAAAGAATCATCAGAGTACTACATGAGTTGGGATTGTTGGTATGAATGGATTGAGCGAAGACAGATTATATAATAAATGGTAAAGGAAGATTAGTAGTAGCTATAGTAAATATATATTTGCACTAGATATCAATTGTAAATATTGTACAAAATAATGTTACAAACAGGAAACCACAAACTGTCGATGTTGAAAATTTTTAATTTTTTCTTTGTGTTCATTTTGTTTTAATTGTAAAATTAATAAAGTTTATTTAAAAAAACAACAAGTGGGCTTTGTTGCAAGTTTGATGGAAGTTTCTTCTGAAAATGAATTCATTCAGTTATGGCTTATGGCATTGGAACCCATAGCTTTAATTCAAACTCTTAGTTGGACTGTTATCAGTGGTGTATTAACCATTAAGCAGACTAAGCACATGCTTAGGGCAGCACACCTAAAGGGGGCACCACAAAGTTGAGAATATGGCTTCATTTGTACAGTATGGCACCAAGATTTGTCAGTGCGTAGGGCACCAGTGAGCTTTAATCTGCCACTGGCTGTTATGGAACTCAGGGAAAAAGCCATAAAAGGCAAAATAACAGCCTTAGCCACACAATCAAGCCTCTCTCCTCTTTTCATAGGTCTTCCTCAGCAAATGCCCTGGTTACAACTTCATAATTCCATGGATTGGAATGCAAACTTGGCACAAGTGTAAGATCAAGTCTCCCATGAACTTTATTTTAACTCCTGGTGATCTCAAGATACTATCATGTAGTTCTTTAGGCAACACTATGGATATGAAACATATTCTGGGATATTTTTCAACTTCCTATTTTAGTCTATCGTTCTCATATTCGGAGGGAGGAGTTGTCTTCCATCCATATACTAAACAAGCCCAAATCTGTTTATCTTCTAAATCCAGACAAGCTCAATCATATGATGTCCTCCTCCTCTTCTTCCTTTTGTGCCATATCTGTCATTGGATGTTGGCGATCATGTAGGAGATCCTATTTTTATCAACAGCCGTACTAAAAAGTACTGTTGAGTTTTGTCCAAACCAAGGGACTTAGATTTTGAAGCCATGATGTTCTTCTTCTGTCTGGACCTCGCTTGCCTTCGATCTTTCCTTGGAGGGTTAAGTGAAGTGTGCCATATTTTTCTGGGTGTTGATGATGCCCTTTGCTGGGCCAGAAAAATTCTAAGGCAGACCCATATCCTTAACTCACTCCATAGTTTGATACTATAGAGAAGCAAACTGACTATTGGCTACAACAAACCCAAGGAGGGAACAATGTTACTCTCGCATTTTTCTCCCTGGTTATACTGATTTGCATATAAATGCAAATTTATTCAAGCCTCAAGTCCCAAGCCTCTGTGTGAACTGCAGTATCGTTACAGGCCAATTTCAGCACTTTCCTGAATGTTGCAATGCAATTTGCAACATGTAAATACATCTTTTTATGCTTGGTTGTGTTTATACACTGCCAGATTCAGCAAAAGGACGCCCAGTCATTTACAACACAGAATGGGAAAAACAGAATGAAAACATAAAACCAGCAAAAACACATGTGAACATTGTAGCAATCACTTGTTCTAAAAAAGGACTTCCAGAAGTGCATTGTTTTAAAAAAGGTTTTTCCCAGAAAGGCTGCTGCCAATCTAATGTCAGGGAGCAGAGAGCTGGAACAGAAAAATATTGTGTGCAATCACTGTCCAACTTCACTTTCCCTCGAGAAGAGACCAGGGAAAGATGTTGGCAAGTGTTTCTCCCTGTATGAATTGGAGGGCCATATCTATAACACGAAGGGGGGTCCTGTGGAATAAATTCTCTCTTGAGTTGAGAGAGTTCTCTTAGCAACAATTTGGAAGCGACTGCCACAATTTTACTTCGAGATGTTTTATGATTTTCAAGTGTAGACTATAGCCTGGAGTTATTAACTTGATCCAATCCAGCTTAGCTTTTCCAAGTTGAGCCAAGATACTCTACATGCTGCCAATTATGTAATGGCTAAGAAAAAGTACACATAGGGCTGTTTGAGAGCAATGTGACAATGTTTTTACACTGTCTCCTTATGCAATTTTATTGGAAGCCACTCAGAGTTGGTTAGAAGATGGACAGTTATATAAATATATAGATGAGAGAGAGGTAGAGAGGTAGGTAGGTAGGTAGAAAGAGAGAGAGAGAGAGAGAGAGAGAGAGAACACTCTAATCCATGGGTGTCAAACTCATCACATGACATTGTGCAATGTTTTCCCCATTCGCGGAGCGAGGATGGACATGGCCTGTGCTGACGCATCTGGCCTATGGTCCGTAGGCTGCCAGTTTGAATCCCTGCTCTAAGGAATCAGGTCTAGAATGAAAACATATCATTCATTTTGTTGTTATTTGGCTTCCCATTCATGTCTGACTCTTCACAATCCCATGGATCATAGAACATCAGTACACTGCGGTGCTCCATTGTCTCCTAGACTTTCCTTAATTTCATGTTCATTATATCATTGACCCTCTCTAACCATCTCATCCCCTTCTCCTTTTCCCTTCACTCTTTCCCAACATCAGGGTCTTTTCCAGCGAGTCCTTTCTTCACATTAGGTGACCAAAGTATTTGAGCTTCCACATCAGTATCTGTTTTTCCAAACAACAGTCAGAATTGATTTCCTTTAGGATTTACTGGTTTGATATCCTTGCAGTTTGAGAAATTCTTTAAGAGTCTTTCCCAACACTACAATTCGAAAGCATCACTTCTTTAGCACTCAATCTTTCTTACGATCCAATTCTCACAGCCATATATTACTATTGGGAAAACCACAGTTTTGACTTACAGTGTACGCTATTGTAACACCAGTTTGGTGGTGGTGTTTTTTAATGTAAGGCAAAGTAATGTTTCTTGCCCCAATGCCTGAAATAAGCAGCCAACATATGCAAATAAAAGTGAACAAAAACATGCATATTCAACATGATGAGAGTTGGGGTTGAGCCAAGGGTGGGCTTCAAAAAATTTAGCAACCGGTTCTCTGCCCAGTTGGTGGGGGGCGTGGCCATGGTGGGCATGGCCTAGTCAACCTCCTGCACCATGGCGGGTGGTGGTGTTGCTCTCCTTGGCTCCAGAGGATTTTCTCAAGCCTCCGGGAGGGCCAAAATGGCCTCCCTGGGCTCTGGAGGCCCATTTCTGGCTTTCTGGAGCCTCCGGGAGGCCCATTTTTCACCTTCCCCAAGCCTTCCTGCAATTACCTAGGATTCAAAACGAGCCACATGGAGACTCCTGGGAGGGGTGGGGAGGGGTGGGTGGGGCTAGCCAGTCACTCTAACTACTGGTTTGGTGAACCAGATGTAAAATTAACATCTGGTTTGCCCAAACCTATATGTACTGGTACATACAGCCCTGTTTGTACTGTACAGCCTGGATTGACATTTAGAGGGAACAATTTGAATGGCTTGAATTCTCTTGGAGAGAGCCCTACCTTATATTAGAAAGCCATGGGAAGTAACATGACAATTGGAGTCTTTACAGCTTGAAATTCATTCTTCAGCGAGTATTCAAAGAAGCCATTTCCACCTCCATACTGGAAAATTAATGAAAATCTCTTTCAGAGTTGATTTGGCCTTGTAATTCCTCCAGAACAGACTTTTCCTAACTGGCTGGAAAATTCCGGGAGTTGAAATCCACAAATTTTAAAGTTGCCAAGTTTTGAGACTCCTGCTCTAGAAAAACTCACTTCCATTTTTAGTTGGAACATGATTTTAAAGAGAACATGGGAAGTAATTTCCCATGTCTTTTTCATAATCAATATCTATAGAACATGGAGAAAGATTCAAATGATGGCAAAGACATTCATGGACATATGGCTGGCTTCATTTATATGTAAGGGACAATTTTAATCTTACAAGTCAAATTTCATCCTAAAAGTGAATGAGCTTATTTCTTGAGATTTTATGTTGAATGTTTGAAAAAATGAAGGAAGTTCAAGTTAAACTTGCAAAATAAAGTTTTGAAATGTTTGAAAAATGTTTGAAAAAATGAAGGAAGTTCAAGTTAAACTTGCAAAATAAAGAATTCAAATGACCATTTTTACAGCTTTTTCCCTTGTAGAAGAGTGCAGCTTCATTTTCTAATTAAAATAATGTTTCTTTTAAAGCATATAATTAAAATAGATTCTTGCTTTGAAAATTCAATTGAATTGAATTCTTCCATACAGGGAATTCAACTGAATCATTTGAAATACAAACTGTAGCACATTGCCTCAAATTAGCCTGGTAGCTCTTTTTAAATCATTTGCTTCATGAAGCTTCTTCATAATAGTGGTAGAGGCCCTCTTGCACATCTTATCATCTTCCCTTTTTCCAAAAGTTCTATATTTTCCTTGGGAAGATAGATAAAATATTCATTTCAAGGATAAATTTAAAGTAAAAATGGGTTTGAAGCAGGGGTAGGATTCAAATTTTTTAACAACCGGTTCTGTGGACATGACTTAGTTGGTGGGTGTGGCTTGGTGGTCATGTGATTGGGTGGACATGGCTTGATGGTCATGTTACTGGCTGGGCGTGGCCAATTCAACATCACTCACATCAAGGCACGCATCTCTTCGCCTGGCCTCTCATGACTGTGGGGATGCTGCAATAGTCGTAAGTGTGAAAAATGGTCATAAGTCACTTTTTTCAGTGCCATTGTAACTTTGAATGGTCACTCCACACAAAGTACCAGCAAAGGAGGGGAAAAAAACTCCAGAGATGTTCCCGAGACAGGAAGTCTAGTCCTGCCAAGAATGTAATAAGGGTTAACGGAGAGGCAGTTTCTGTAAGCAGCACCAGAATGTTTCCTTCCTGCCTTCCTTACAGGATTAGGCCAGTAATTTCTTCTAACAACCGGTTCTCCAAATTGCTTAGAATGTTACCAACCGGTTCTAGCGAATAGATGCGAACTGGTAGAATCCCACCCTTGGTTTGAAGTTAATAAGTGTTTAAATATTTCTCCCTCTCCAAGATGTAAACTGAATCTGTAAAAAAAACTGCAAAGATGTAAACATAAACTGTTTCAACTCCTCCCCTCAAAACAACACTAAGAGCACTGCACACCTAGAACAACTAGACACAAAGACAGTTTTTTCCCAAACACCATCACTCTGCTAAACAAATAATTCCCTCAATACTGTCCAACTATTTACAAAGTCTGCACTATTACTATTAATCTCATCACTCCTTATCACCCATCCCTTCCCACTTGTGATTGTATGACTGTAACTTTGTCGCTTATATCCTTATGATTTATATTGACTGTTTCCTAGTATGATTTGATTGCTTATTATACCCTATCACTATCATTAAGTATTGTACTTGATAATTCTTGACTCTTGACGAATGTATTGTATCTTTTATGTACAATCAGAGCATTTTCACAAAGGCAAATTCCTTGTGTGTCCAATCACATTTGGCCAATGAAAAATTCTATTCTTTAAAAAATGTGACAAAAGAAACTCTTGGGAATGTACAGAAACCTTGATTTTGTTTATTTTTTCAAATTTATACATTACATTTCAGAGCTATCTAAGTTTCTTTAAATTTCAGAATGATGAATCAATGCTTCACCAGATGTTCTGATATTCCAATTTCCCTCAGCTCCAGCCAACAGATGGAAATGTTGAGAAGATGCAAAGACATATTTAAGATTGAGCACAGTTTGGTTCCTGTGTCAATTTGACTAATTATAAAAAAAAATTATATTCTGGCAGGATTCCTACAGGAGCTCTGACATTTGGTTTGTTCTTCTAAGAATTTATATCTTTAGCACTGCCAACAGTAACTTGTTCCAGTAGAAAAAATTGACTGACTGATTGAATGAATGAATAAATGAGTGAAAATGCATGAATGAATGAATTGAACAATGGGTTTCTCAGCCATATTTTCCAACAGGGTAGATCTGAAAATTAAAAATACTTCAGAACATGGCTATCATGATTGTAATATGAGTTCACAACTCCGTACAGATGCTCCTTGACTTCCGACCACAATTGGAACCAGAATTTTCATTGCTAAGCAAGGAGTGAGTCATGTCCAATTTTACAACTTTTTTTGCCATAGTTGTTAAGTGAATCATGCAGGTGGTAAGGTGAATCACATGGTTGTTAAGTGAATATGCTTCCCCCTTTGACTTGCTTGTTGGAAGCCATAGGACCATTGCATAGTAGATCAGCGGTTCCCAACCTTTTTGAAACCAGGGACTGGTTTCGTGTAAAACTACTGCAGCCAAAAAAGCTAATGCAACCTAAATTGTATTAACAGAAGGATACAATCAAGATCAAGGGAAGTACTAATACCACTCTATAAAGCCTTAGTAAGACCACACATAGAATACTGCGTCCAGTTTTGTTCACCACATTATAAAAAAGATGTTGAGACACTAGAAAAAGTGATGAGAAAAGCAACCAGGATGATTAGGGGACTGGAGGCTAAAACATACAACGAACGGTTGCAGGAACTGGGCCTGGCTAGTCTAGTAAAGAGAAGGACTAGGGGAGACATGATAGCGGTCTTCCAATATTTGATGGGCAGCCATAGGGAGGAAGGAGTCAAGCTATTTTCTAAAGCGCCTGTAGGCCAGACAAGGAATAATGGATGGAAACTGAACAAGGAGAAATTTAACCTGGAAATAAAGAGAAACTTTCTGACAGGGAGAACTATCAACTCAAGGAACAGAAGTTGCCCTCAGAAGTTGTGGGAGCGCCATCACTTGAGACTTTCAAGAAGAGATTGCACCGCCATTTGTCAGAAATGGTGTAGGGTCTCCTGTTTGGGCGGGGGATTGGACTAGATGACCTACAAGGTCCCTTCCAACTCTGATTATCTGTTATCTGTTATTTTTCCATGGACCAGGTTGGAGGGATGGCTTCATGTGCCTCTTAGATTCCACACATGCGCAGATGAAACTTTGTTCATTTGCATGACCTAGTTACTAACAAGCCACGAACTGGCAGCTTGGGGGTTGGCGACTCCTATGTTAGATAATAATTTGGGGGGTTGTATTTAGGCCTGTTTTAGGAGCAAACTACTCAATCTCTTAACTGCATAGCTCCAGGGGTGGGCTTCAAAAAATTTAGCAATGGATTCTCTGCCCGGTTGCTGGGTGGGCGTGGCTATGGTGGGTGTGGTCTAGTCCGCCTCCTGCAACATGGCGGCAGAGGCGTTTTGCCCTCCCTGGGCTCTGGAGGATTTCCTTGAGCCTCCGGGAGGGTGAAAACAGCCTTCCTGGGCTCTGGAGGCTTTCCGGAAACCAGAAATGGGCCCATTTCCAGTCTCCCCAAACTTCTGGGAGGTCCGTTTTTCACCCTGCCTGAACCTCCGCACGCATCCTGCGTTACCTGCATCCAAAACAGGCTGCGTGGGGACTCCTGGGAGAGGAGGAGTGGGATTTGGGCAGGGCCAGCCAGGAGTGGGATTTGGGGGTTCTTTGAACTGCACAGAATCTTAGCTAGGGGACTCTCCCGAACCCCTGAGAACCCCCAGCAGCCCCACCCCTGCAGAGCTCTGAAGATAAGAATAGTTATTAGCAGGGAAGTCTCACTTTAGTGAGGGGGGATTTTAACCCTCTGTCCCTTAGGATCATTCTTCTGATTTTTCCATTTGCGTTGTCCAAATATAAATCACTAAATCAAATGGTACTTTTTTGAAAGTGCAACCATGTGTACGCATTGGGAACACAGTGATGGAAGGCAAATTTACCAGGTGTTCTCTCCAAGCAGGCAGCTCAGTTCAATCTGGCTTCACACCCGAGCAATTTGTAAGCAAGAACAAACTGCATTAAAGGCAAACACTCTTTTGCAGCTAGAAAAAAACAACAACATGCCATTTGGTAGAGCATTTGCTTTTCGCCTCCAAGAAACCGATGGCTTCCATCCTCAACTTGCAATAATTTAGAATCGAAATCCTGCACTCTAACGATAAGGAAGACCTGGTGCGTGTTCCTACTGCAATGGACCAGGAGTCTCCAAACTTAGGCAAGACTTTCTTTCTTTCTTTCTTTCTTTCTTTCTTTCTTTCTTTCTTTCTTTCTTTCTTTCTTTCTTTCTTTCTTTCTTTCTTTCTTTCTTTCTTTCTTTCTTTCTTTCTTTCTTTTATTTGTCAATTGCTTACAAGATAATAGGTATAAGTAAAACATAGTTATGAATACATGGATACATATAAGGAAAATAAAATATAAAAGAAATAGGACAGGGGACGGTAGGCACATGGGTATGCTTATGCATGCCCCCTACAGACCTCTTAGGAAAGGGGTGAGGTCAATAGTAGACAGTCTAAGGTTAAAGTTTTTGGGGTTTGGGGAAGAAACCACAGTCAAGGTAGAGTATTCCAGACATTGACCACTCTGTTGCTGAAGTCGTATTTCCTGCAATCAAGTTTGGTGCGATTAACCTTGAGTTTGTATCTATTGTGTGTTCTTGTGTTGTTATGGTTGAAGCTGAAGTATCCATTGACAGGTAGGACATTGCAATGTATGATTTTATACACTATACTTAGATCGGACTGAAGGCAGCATAGTTCTAGGTTTTATAGGTCTAAAATTTCGAGTCTGGTGGCATAAGGTATTCTGCAATGAGTAGAGGAGTGGAGAACTTTTCTTGTGAAATATTTCTGCACTTTCTCAACTGTGTTAATATCAGATACGTAATGTGGCTTCCAGACTGATAAGCTGTATTTGAGTATTGGTCTAGCAAATGTTATATATTTGCTAGACCATTATATATATATATATGTATATATTTTACACCTGGGGAAAGAGAAATATCTGCCGCTACCTAGGATTGAACTCTCAACCTTCCTCGGGAGGCTGTTTTCACCCTCTTGGAGGCTTGATGAAACCCTCCAAATTCCAGGGAGGGCAAAAACAGGTCTCCTGGAAGTTGCGGAAGGCCGGAAATGGTCCCATTTCCAGCCTCCAGAGGGCCTCCGGAGCCTGGGGAAGCCGTTTTCCACCTCCCGGAGACATGAGTCTTCCCCCGCTGTGGTGCAGGAGGTCAACTAGGCCATGCTTACCATGGTCACACCCACCCAGCAACCAGACAGAGAATTGGTTGCTAAAACTTTTGAAGCCCACCCCTGATTGTAAGTATCTTTGGGGAGGTCTGCCCTAACTTAAAATGGTTGCTAAGTGATTGGTCATAAGTCAAGGATTACCTGTAAAAGAATGAACTCTTCCTCCCTCTCTCTGTTTCTCTTTCCCAGTGAGGGTGAATAAGTTTCCAACATTGATAAAATATGCCATGTTCATTCTGGGCTTAGAAGAGAGGTGCTTGCTGCATTCCAAACATTCATATTCTGTTATAATGGCTGAAAAGAACTATTATCATCATCCCTAAAATTGTTTAACTTAAAAATATTTTTTCTAAAAGCCATAACTTAATCCTTCCTAATTTCTTCTTTTATATCCTCCAAATGAAACATTTTGCTTCTATTGAAATGTTCTTCATAACCAGAGGAGTTTAAAGCATTGCCTTTTATCAAACAGAATTTGTCATTTACAAGATGAAATACAAGGCATTTAGCTAAATTTTACTGAAAGCATTAAAACACATATTTAATTAAAAACTGGCTTTCATGTTAGAAGACTCCAGTCTTTTTTAAACCCATGTTTTGAAATGAGGGACATCTATGGTAGATTGCATGTAAACCTTCATCATCTTCATCATCTCTATGAAAATAAAAAGTTTCCAGTATGTATTACATGGTTTTCATGCTTTTCACATGAAAAGCAAATATAGAGAGGGCTGTAAAACACTGTGAAGTAGTATATAAGCCTAAGGCCTATTGTTGTTATATTGAGGGAATTAGGTGTATTGTCAGGATTCCGGCAGTTGCCCCAATTAAATCATGAATCTCGAGTCAAACTTCCAAAACTTCAAAAGGATTTATTGGGAGTTAACAGGTCCTGGGTGTAGTCAACTCTGAGACACATAATTCATTGTCACCCTTTACCCTGGTTTCCCACACCCTCTGGGTGTATTGTAATTCCTATTCTCCAATGGGACACATCCATTGCCAAGAGCCATCAATCATGTTCTCCCGTTAGAATTTTGCGTGGCAGAAACTTCAGTCACCTAGTTACTATCTTTGAAAAACTATTTATGGAATGCACTTTTGATTTCCAAGCTGCTGCACTGCTCTTTCAAACCGCTTTTCCCCCACCCTTTCTGTAAAAAGACCATAGAAATATTTTATGAGTTGACATGTATATTTGTTGGCTGGCTTTACACAATACAGGGAGTCCTCAACTTACAAACATTCATTTAATGACTATTTGAAGTTATATAAAAAAAGTGACTTATGGCCATTTTTCACTCTTAAGAGCGTTATAGCATCCCTATGAACACATGATTAAAATTTAAATACTTGGCAACCGGCATGTATCTATGATGATTACAGTTTCCTGCTGTCATATGATTCCCTTTTGTGACCTTCTGACAAGCAAAGTGCATTGGAAAGCCAGATTCACATAACAACTGTATTACTAACTGAACAACTGCAATGATTCACTTAACAACTGTGACAAGAAAGGTTGTAAAATGGGACAAAACTCATGTAATAAATGTCTCAATTAACGATGGAATTTTGCACCCAATTGTGGTTGTCATTTGAGACTCCCTATATAAGTATGCTGAGCCAAGATATAAATCTTTGCCTACAGGTGAGTATGGATCCCTCAAACCAAATTGGTGGGCAACAATTGATTGACTAAGCACTTTTATTTTTGTCTTCCTTATCTATAGATGGCCCTATGAGGAGAAAACAATTATGTTTTATTTAGAGACCGAAATCAGCTATTAAACTTATTTTTATCTGCTGGGATGAGGGGAAAGTTACTTCTTTTTACTTTCTTCTTTCATACTGTACATACATACATACCATACATTTGTAGTTTGTGTCAACTTTTATTCTTTGCATGTATAATTCTTCATCAAATTGTTTGTAGTTTGTGTCAACTTTTATTCTTTACATGTATAATCTTTTATCAAATTATTGTGGGGGGTATATATCATCCGCTACACCTGGTGTTTTAGAAGTTGGACAATATAACAGACATTGGCATTGCCCTTAAGGCCTCTTTGTAGGAGGGGGAAAATGAAGCATTGTTCTTCCTCCCCCTCCCTTTTTATCCCCAATGACTTCTGTCTATCACGGTTCACTAGAAGTTCTTCATCCACAAATCATGTCCCACTCAAGCTGCCAAGCAACCTCCAGCTGGAATAGCAATTAACCAGATGTCAGTGATTCTATTATCTCCATTCCTCAATTCTCCATTATGTAGTCACCACACGATAACGATGGGAAGGGGGTAAGGAGAGAAAGAGAAAGCATTACAGTGGAATACCCACCAGGGCTCCACTTTAGAAGCTTGTGAAGAAACCAAAGTCAGGATTTGGCAGAGGCATCCAAATAAAACAAGAGCTGCTAAAGAAAGTCATTGTGGAGGCTTCCCTTGCATTAACTTTGCTTGAAAGGCCCTTGCAACTTCCATGGATGCAGGAAGCAAGAAAGATGCTACAGGAGAAGAATCATACAAGGACTCTCTTTCTCTTCCATTGTAACCATATTTATCCTTCAGCATGCAGCAACTTCCTTTACTTCTGGTATGGAGTCAGTTTGCCTCAATCATGCTTGTTTCAACTTGATGGAAGCATCTATGAATGGGTCTATTCTGAACAACTAAAGTTCAGAAACAACAACATCCTGAATCTCTGTCTGGAAAATCCATTTGTTAGAGATTTGCCTTGGACAGAAGTATAATTTTGACACTGCAAAAGATTCACGTCCCAGTGAATTCTTCCTAATCTTGGTACCTCCAGATATGGGAAATTTTCAGCTAGGTTCATGCTGGCTGGACATTCTAAATACTGAGACCTGCTTCTCTGGTTGATACCAGTTGGAGAAGGCAAACTAAGTTCTGCCACCAAAGTGAAGGATAAATAGTTGGGATTTTCGGTGAGCTATACCAGGGCTTTTTCTTATTTTGCTGGGTGAGTTCAGAAACACAACACCTGGCTTATTAGAACCTATGCTAGATCTCAAAGAAGTATTTTGCATGCATCTACTACACACAGACACACATAAACAACCTATACACACATCCAATAATAGAATATTTAACTTTGTCTAAGTTGTATCACATTATCAAAATCTCTCAAGGTTTCTGTAAGCTAAGACGTTACAAAGTTGTGATGATTATTTTGTGACAGAAGATATATTCTTCACAAATAATACAGAAGCAAAGTAAAAAAAAACCCCACCAAATAAAACTGTCATGAAAACAAATAATAGCATTTAAAAGATTTTTTTGGGCCCTGGTGGAGAATTACTTTTCAAATGATCACATATAGGAAGCAAAACTAGGTTTCTTAGCTAATTCCTGCTTCTAAAGAAATTAGTCTTTCCCAGGATGCCTTCTATGGAAAAAGATAGAAGAATGCAAAGAAGAAAAAGTTAAATTAATATAAGGATGTATATATACATTGAGGGCTGTTTGCTTTTGACACCTAAAACTCTCCTTCTTCCCAGATCAGGAAAGGCAAACTAGATGTAAAGCTATTTTTGGTCTTGGTTGCCAGGAGTTATGAATGGAAAAACCTCATTAAAGATAAGATGTAAACTATCCCCAGAATCAGTGTCCATTTCTTTCACTTGTCAGGATTGAGTCTGAATCTGTTGCTCCCTATCCAGACCTGCATAGCCTTCAAACATTTAGTTAGGACTTTGGCAGAATCTCTTGGTCACCCTGACATTGAGTTCTATAACGGGGGTATCATCAGCATACTAATGATACCCAAAGCAGCAGAGGATCTCTCAGGGCAGTTGACCCAACTAATATGAATTATGAGTTAACATTCTTCTTGAAATAATAAAAAAAAACTCAAATAGAATCTTTGAAATAGAAACAGACGTGGCTATTGTTGACTCTATCAAGTCACTATCATGTTAGAACAACAGTGTCAATAATGACAGACAGTGGTTTCCTGGATGTTTCTAGTCACTGGTTTTAGCAACCTTACTGTCAAGCTAAGACTAAGAGCAACAAGGAACAATTCAGTCAGAGTTCAGTTCTTTATTTGCTATGCATAACAGATAGAATCTGGCCAAACTAAACCCTTAATACTCTGAGCCTATGGATATGTCACAGGAGATTCTGGGCAAAGACATGTTGAATTGTCATCCTCCCAGGCCAGCCTAAGAATAACACAGAATATTCCAGCCAAAGTTTGCACCCAATAGACAGAATCTTGCCAGACTAAACTTATATTACTCTCACCCTAACAGAAACACATGGGAGAGTCTAGGGAATGGCTATCTTTACTCTCTTTCCCTTTCTCCTTTCCAATTCTGGATTGGGCTGCTTTGTCTGCCCCAGGGGTGGGATTCTACCAGTTCGCACCTATTCTATAGAACCGGTTGTTAACATTCTAAGCAGTCCAGAGAACCGGTTGCTAGAAGAAATTACTGGCCTAATCCTGTAAGGAAAGCAGGAAGGAAACATTCTGGGGTTGCTTACAGAAACTGCCTCTCCATTAACCCTTATTACATTCTTGGCAGGACTAGACTTCCTGTCTCAGAAACTTCTCTGGAGTTTTTCCCCCCTCCTTTGCTGGTACTTTGCTTGTGTGGAATGATCATTGAAAAAAGTGACTTGCGACCATTTTTCACACTTCTGACTGTTGCAGCATCCCCACAGTCACGAGAGGCCAGGCGAGGAGATGCGTGCCTCGATGTGAGTGATGTTGAGTTGGCCACGCCCAGTCCGTAAGATGACCACCAAGCCATGTCCACCCAGTCACATGACCACCAAGCCACGCCCACCAACTAAGCCACACCCGTAGAACTGTTTGTTAAAAAAATTGAATCCCACCCCTGGTCTGCCCCCCCCCGTCTGTGCTTTCCTTTCTAGAAAACAGCCATTTCACTGTAGGCTATCACCCCAATTCTCCCTCTGGGAGTCACCATCTCTCACACTTACTTTGAAATATTGGGGGTAGAATCTAGAATCTTTTTTCATGAAAATCTCTTGTTTTTTTCATTGAATTACAGACTGAAATCAATATAACATACTATTTAGTAGTCTAAAGCAGAGTTATTCAACCTCAACAACTCTTAAACTGATGGACTTCAACCTTCAGAATTCCACAGCCAACTCCACTCATCTTAGACCTGCTGAGGTTGAGAAATATTAGTCTAAAGCACATGTTTGCTCTTCCTTCCCCTTCCTCCCTCTCAAGTAAATAACAATCAATATACACAATGCGATAGTCTAAGAGGTAGAAAAACTGGCACTTAAAGATATTTTTATCTTCAAATTGGCCAGCAAGGTCAGTAACAAGGAACTGTAGGAATCATACTCTAAAACAGTGCTACTCAAAGTGTGGTTCACGGATCAGTGATGGCCTGTATAATGGTCTACAATGAGATAAGTACAGAATTCAAGAGTAAGCACTTAAAGACTTTTAGAGCAATTTGACATTGCTACAGCCTCCTACTGGTCCGTGACAGACTGGAAATTTAACAAATCTGATCTTCACCACAAATAGTTTGAGAAGCAATGTTCCAAAGCATCTGAAAAGCTATAAGTTGCTCGCTCCTAGATGACTATATATAGCAGTCAAAGGCAGTCTCTTCCATCTCTTATGCACTTAATATGCTAGGCCCTTTTCTGTCTTCTTCTCTCCAGATGCATCTAAAAAGATTAAATCATGGCAACTGGACCAGCGTTTGGTAATCTGAGACGTCTCGTTACTCATCCAAGTAACTTCATCAGTCAAAATAATGAAACATCTCAGATTAATAAACTTTGGTTCAGATACCATGATTCAACCTTTTTAAGATACTTTTTGGTTGGATGATTAAGTTGATTAAGATGATTGACACATTGAGATACATTTTGGGGAGGAAACCTGTTGTGGTTCCCTGGCAGCCTGTGCAGACGGCAGTGGAATCAGACAGTGGGGAAGAATGGGGACCAGTCAGGGAGTCTGGAGAGGACTCGGATGAGGGTCCTGCCTCTGATGCAGAGATGGGAGGCAGGACCATCTGGGAGTGGGGTGCTGACTCTGGAGCCTCACGAGTCTGGCAGCAGCGAAGCAGAAGAACAAGGGGAGCTTGTTTCCAATGTGCATGTCTGCAGAGCTGCTAGAAGGAGAGAGCAGCTGAAACAAAAGGGGTGAGTCAGGGGTAAGGCTGGGAGGTGATTGCTCCTCCCATAAGGTATAAAGGACAGACAAAGATGGCAAAACTTTTGCAGGAAGCAAAATTGTTCATTCTGTTCAGATTAATCCTTGAAGCTCTGTGTGGACTTTGTACTTTGGTTGGTTTTTTATAATTCATTTGGCACTCTAGTTGTTGGCAGCAATTCAAAGGAAAGAAAGGTGGGTGCTTATCTCAAAGGGACTGTTTGGGACTCATTACCGTCTGGGAATGAAAATAATTCCCAGTGTTGAAATAAAACAAGAGTTGTTTTAACTAAGCATGTGCTTAATTATGGTCTCGGGAAGCCTTGGTCAGAACAAAACCCCTGCAGTTGGTATGGTAAGAGTTAGTACATTCCAATGACTCTCTGACTCTCTGCCTAAGTAGTTTTTTTTTAGTTTGACTGATGAAGTTATTTGGATGAATAACAAAACATCTCTGATGAACAAACTTTGCTCCAGTTCTCATGATTTAATCTTTTTAGATACTTTTGGCCTGGATGATTGTGTCTTCATTGACATATTCTCAGGTGGAAAGAATTGGAAATGACCTATGAACTTTTGTCATTCATAGAAGCAGCTCTTCTTTCCAGGGAAAGAAAGAAAGAAAGAAAGGAAGGAAGGAAAGGAAGGAAGGAAGGAAGGAAGGAAGGAAGGAAGGGAAAGAAAGAAATAAAGAAAGAAAGAAGAAAGGAAGGAAGGAAAGAAAGGGAGGAAGGAAGGAAGGAAGGAAGGAAGAGAAAGAAAGAAAGGAAAGGAAGGAAGGAAGAAAGAAAGAAAGAAAGAAAGAAAGAAAGAAAGAAAGAAAGAAAGAAAGAAAGAAAGAAAGAAAGAAAGAAAGAAAGAAAATATAGTTTTGTATTAAAACAATACATTCTGGGAAAAATATTTTTTATTTCTGTAGAGTTTTCCCACATGATCTGATAGTATAGAAAATTCTTTAAAAAACACTGAAACAGGAAAAAAAAGTGTGTTTAACCACAGGAAATTTTCCTTTCCAATCCACCAAGCTTGAAATATTGCTTAGCTTACAAAAATATCATTTTAAATATAGGAAGTATGGCAGTTGATATTTCTGGGTCACTGTTCAAGTTCATCAATTAATCTGCCCTTCAGATGCCCAGACCAGTGATTAATCTGAGCGAAAGATAAACCATCTACAAAAACAGACATGACAGAAAAAATCTGTCAACATGGAAAGCATGATACTACCCCTCTTGAAATGGGATGGAGAGGATTCTGTATTCAATTCCTTCCCCATTTATTTGTAGATCATGCTGAAAACAAATTGTTTGTTGCCTCTGACTCACATCACTCTAAAAATAAATATTTACCTTTGCACACATTTTGGATGGAAAATACAAGAATTCTACTCATTCATAAAAATATTTTGCCACTCTCTCATTTGCCAAGAAAAAAACACAGAAGGGCACAAAAAGAAAGAAAACTATTCCACTTCTCTAGCATTCTGGCTTTAAGCTATCCTCATTGCAGTTGGCATCAACAATTTTTGAATTGGCATCAACAATTTTTGAATTGGCATCAACAATTTTTGAGTATTCAGGAGACACATGCATTTTTTTTTAATTTGGAAAAATAGAGTTTTAACAGATGGAGGGTGGGGGAGAGAAGGGACTAAGACAATTAATTCATAAGTTTGTTCCATTCTTCTTCTACATTGGTTTATAAACATCTGTTCAGAAATGGTATGCAACTAATATACAGATTATGCTAAAATAAACAAATCTTCACACAATACTGCTGAGTTTTGAGCCTAAATCTGCCATTAATTTAACAACTGTTGTTAAGCCTTTCCTACCAATCTCTGGTGGTTTTTCCCAACTATGTCTTTCCAGATTGATTCCATGTTCTTGACCATTTTTAAAAAGATTTTGCTACATCAAAATCTCTTATTTAAGAGCCACCTGGAAACAGGCAATAGACCAGAAGCTGGGCTCCTATGGACTCTCACCAGTATTCTTAATATCCCTAGGCTTTGACCAAGCAAAGGAAGCAGTAATCAATAGAATGAAGGACATGGCGTTCCAAGAAGAACTAAATAGGTTGCCTCTCCACAGTAGGGACAGAATCAAATAGGGAGTGTGGGAATTGGCAAGATATCTATATGATCTGATCTTCCCAAAACAAAGAATAGCTTTCTTCAGAGCCAGATTTAATATTCTCTCCTCAGCACTCCTTCAAAAAACACCAATAGCAAAATGGGTATGTATATGTATATATGGTAAAGGAGAAGTCGAAGACATCTTACATGTTTTATTGTATTGTGAGTTATACAGAGTCTAAAGGTCAGTGTATATTCTCCCCTTATTAAAGAGATTGCCAGGGCGGGCAAACAATTTTTATGTAGGTGTTCTCCTCCAGGACTCAAACCCAGTTATTATGTGTGCAGTGGCAAAATTCTGTGTTGCTGCAATGTCTGCAAGAAAAAAAAAATGGTTACAGAATTATAGCTGTCAACTTGTGCTAATTTTTGGGAGATATCTCTAACAATTTTTGGAAAATGATATTTACTCATATATTTATCAGCTCTCCACTCACATAAACTAGGAAGCGATCACATATTTTCCTAACAGGGATGTTATTATCCACTATTAATGTACTATAATGTGTCAGTACCATTTTTTAAAATATATTGTAAATAGAGATGTCTATTGCTGGTCTATGACCGTAATAAAGTTATATTCTAGTCCTATTTAAGAGCCAAATCAGTGGTGAGTAGCTGCCGGTTTCTGATGACCAGCTGGCCCCGCCCACCTGCACTCGCCCTATCCTGTCCTATATTTCTGGGTTTTTCAGCTCAGCTGATTTATGCAGCACAGTGGATTTCTGTGCCTCAGCTGTTTTACTTAACGGTGCTTCCCTAGAAGTTAAGCTATAGAGGTTAAAATTGATGTATGTTGAATGCTGCATGTGTGTTCACAGAACCGGTTGTTAAACTGGTTGCAGCCCACAACTGAGTCAAATCGTATCTTTCCATTTATAAGAGCACACCTAAACAAATTATAATGTTGGAATGGGAGAAGTACCTGTTTGAAAACACAACTAATTTGGAACTAGGCCTAGTTGAAGCTTTCCGTGGAGTGCATTAAATATTGCCTAATGACTCCATTTCTAATCTATGTCAAATGTGCAAGCTTTCAATCAGGAAACCATTTAATCCCATTCCTGCTAGCGTCTGCATTTTGTTTTTAAAAAAATATATCATTACTTTCTGCCCATAGTTTTCTCTAGCTCACAATTTTGTCATCAATTTATTCAATTTTCTCTAGCATGTACACCTTTTAAAGACAATTTCCTTGAGTATGTTTACTTTCTGTGCATATACACACCCATGCACAAACAATCATACACACATAACTTTGCAATATGCATAGATGTACTCCATAATATTTGAGCTGAGAATTGCACTGTTATATTGACATAAGAATGAGATCCAAAGGAAAGCCTGCTATGTTAGAATATCACTAATAGCTCTTGGGTATGAGAGGTGATAGGTGGATAGATAGATGGACATGCATGTCTATGGAGATTTTCAATCGTTCAGGCCATAGTTGTCCCAAAGGTGCTTTCTCCAACTGAACTTCCTTGCTTTTTTTCTCCCTTTGAAAACTTTTTGCTTCTCATCCAAAAAGCTTCCTCCGTTCATTCTTCAAAACTGAAGAAGCTCCCGGAATGAGAAGCAAAGCGATACAATACAATACACTATTCTTAATTGGCCAGGTGTAATTTGACACTCAAGGAATTTGTCTCTGGTGCAGAAGCTCTCAATGTATATATATACAAAAATAAAATAATCATAAGATACTGATAGGTCTTTGTGTCTAGTTTTGCCATGCAATAGCTCTATGCTCAAACTCAAGGCCCCATGGGGCCTCCTTGGAAACAGCAAAGGATTAGCCTGTGGTGCTTATGCCAGCAAAAATGGAGCTTAGGAGGACCATACTTAGCTGTTCCAGGCTTCATTTTCAGCTGCGAAGGCCTCCTGCAGCCCTCTGCCAGTGAAAACGGAGCTTGGAGGTGGGGGGGGGGGGTCTCTGTTTATGCTGGCAGAGGGCTGCAGGAGGCTGTCACGGCCGAAAACAGGTCCCAGGAGCCCATTTTCATGGACAGAATGCTCAGGTCACCACAGGCGCCCTTGACACGAGTGATGTCATACTGGCTACACCCCCTGGCCATGCCCATCCTGCCCCCCCCTCCCCCAAGATCAAACACAACATAGATGCGGCCGTCAATGAAATCGAGTTTGACACCCCTGCCCTATGGGGTATCCTGATGGAAGGAGATGAAACAGTTTATATCCAGCATGTGAGGGGTCTGTAGATATTTTCTCACCCTTCTTTCTGTCCCGTGCAGTATACAGGTCCTCGGTGGAAGACAGGCTGCTTCCAATTGTTTTTTTGTTTTTTTTCCTGCAGTTCTAACTATCCATTGAAGGCTACACCTGTCCTGTTTGGTCGCTGTACCAAACAAGACATATTTTCAAAGGGATAAAAGAAAAAAAGAATATCCAGTTGCCTTTTTGGAAAAAAGCACTTTTGGGACGGACATGTATGAAGAGACAAACACACAAATATACACACATGCATACATGCATTCATATATAGATGAGGCCATTTGCTTAACAAATCCTTTAAATGTATATATATTGTATTTGGAAACAAATCTAGTTTTGACCTTATATAAAGTATGAAAGAACATCCCATCGATGTGGGATCCTACCAACATAACAACCGGTTCGGTGAGTGCCCGCTTTCTGCAGTACTTGTAAAACAACAACGTGGCTGCGCGCGCATGCACAGTACTTGTAAAACAACTTCTCCTGCAAGCAATCACCATCTTCTGCTGATGCATGGCACTGTTGTGACCCAACCTGGTTCCAAGAGAGCCAACATCAGACAAAGGCAGCAGCTCCCCCCTTTTAATGTTTCATCTATGAATTCTGTTTCTTCCCACATAAAAGGCTGCTTCCAACTAATTAGCTCCTACAAGAAAGAAAGAAAGGAAAGTTGCCAAGTTGTTTTTCAAGGCTGCCAAAAACCCACAGATAAGAAATAGTTTACAAGAGTTTTCAAATACTAACTATAATGTCCACGAGGCTGAGTTTCAGAGCGTCTTTGCCTTCTGCAAAGAACGCTTCTTCAAACCTGGCTTTTATCCACTTGAGGGAGGGGCCGTTACCTTGCAGCCTTACTCCTGAGTTGCCCGTGCTGCTGCAGCTGCTCTTTCCTGAGAGCAACCCTGCATGCATGCGCACTTGGCACAGGCTCCTCGGAAACCTCCTCATCACTGCTGCCAGCCCCCACAATCTCTGAAGGCAGCAATCCATTCCCTAATGGTCCTGGCCCCACATCTGAGTCCTCCCTCTCCTCCACCATCCACATCTGCTGCTAGCTAACCACAACAGGCACTCAGCTGTGCAGCACAAAGCAACTAAGGTAATGGACAGCCTAGAGCCCGGGTGGGCAAGTGGGCCCAACCAAAAAAAAAGAAGATCTTTGGAGATAATCAGTTTGGTGTCAGCTGCTCTTTGGAGCTACCGGATCCATAGAACCGGGCCAAACCTGTAGAATCCCACCCCTGGTGCTTCTGTATCTATCCTCATGCCATAATTTAGGAGTCCAATATGCCTCCAGTGAATACTTGAATGATGATTTCTCAAAAATAATATCTGCCTTTGATGTCCTATATATTCAGACAGCAGGTTCGCGTTGCTAAAAGAATGAGTACAGATAGTCCTTCCTGATGCCATTGTTCTCTCCTTATCTTCTTTTTCCTCAATTCTTTTCTCCCCTCTCCTGTGGCTTCCAAAGTTCTTCTGCCAAAGTCAGCCTTTCAAATTGGCTAGGGCCAAAATCCTAGCTGATGCATATCATAAGACATTATTCTTAGCAGCAGCAGCCTCCGAGAACAAATATAGATGAATACCGAAATAATTTATCAAAGCATATCACTATTTTGTTCTGGAAGTAAAGTTTCTTTTTCCTTTTCAGACTTGGTGGGCCTTATCTTATTCCATCTGAAGGAACAGAAGGAGACCTACAGACACAAACCCCACACACTGCTGGCTAAGGATGAGTAAAACCTGAAAAGAAGGAAGAAAAATTAGCACTCCAACAAGAAATGGAACTGGTTCTTTAGAGCTGAGTTAAACATAGAGTGAATTATGTTGAGTTAGAGAAAGAAAGAAAACTAGAATCTAGAGCTGAGATCTCAGCACTGAAATCTTTTTTAATAGCGGATGAAGGTTAACCCATTTAGTAAGAAGTAATACAGGTAGTCCTTGTCTTATGATCACAATAGAGCCCCATTGTTGTTAAAAGAGACATTTGTTTGGTGAGTTTTGCCCCATTTTACGACCTTTCTTGCCACGATTGTTAAGTGAACCATTGCACTTAAGTTAGTAACATGGTTTTTGAGTCAATTTTGCCCCATTTGATGACCTTCCTTGCCACCATTTTTTAAGTGAATCACTGCAGGTGTTAAGTTAGCAATATGGTTGTTACGTCAATTTGGCTTCTCCATTGAGTTTGCTTGTCCGAAAATTGCAAGAGATGATCACTTGACACTGCAACGGTCATAAATATGAACCAGTTGCCAAGCATCTGAATGTTGATCAGGTGACCATGGGGATGCAGCAAAGGTCCTCAGTGTGAAAACAATCCTAAGTCACTTTTTTCAGTGCCATCGCAACTTCAAACGGTCACTAAATGAACTGTTGTAAGTCAAGGACTACCTGTACTTATCCCTGCATTGTAGAACATTGTATGCATGTTGTGCATTGACAATACAGGTTTGAACATTGAACGTTCTCTGAATCTGTTAACTACTTCTAGGATAATATACCTCCATTGGGGCAACAGACAACAGGCAGAGCCAGGTCTTTATGGAAGATCAGAAGGGTGGGAGCGGATGTCCCCTTGAGGGGCAAGGTGTTCCAAGAGTATCCTATTCTGGACACCTTATGGAAAGACCTGTAGGAAGTTAACACCCACATCACTCCTAGAAAAATGAAATATCTTAGGAAATATTAAAAAGGCAGAATATTTCCCTTAAAAGGTAAGTAGAAACTCAGAGAGGCAGAAGTTCATCCCCACCTTTATTAATGGGCAGGCCATTAAGGCCTGGGCCAGAGTATTCTACATAAGAAAGCCCTCTACCCATCTTACTACCTGGCCTGGGAAGATTGCATCAGCCAGCACTCAGGTGAAGCCGTGTGGTCCAGACAAAACCTACAAAGTTAGCTAAGATTCCCCCGCCCCTGGGAGTCTGACAGCCAATGGGATACATTTCTTACACAGGAACAGGAAACACTAAGGTGGGGTCCAACAAAGGGTATAAAACTAAGGGTCTCTTAGCATCTTGCCTCTTTCTTTTCCTTCACTCAACATTTTGAAGCATGTGATCGTCCTTTTCACTTTGGAGCTCCAAGCCATGTGGTCCTGTCCACCATTAAACCATCTTTCCAAGCAGTCACCATGTTTCCAATCTTTCTTCCCCACTTGGAACTGAACCCCGAAGGATATTTCTTTGAACGGATCTAATTCTCTGGAGAACATTCTGATGTGGGAAAAGGTGGAAAGAAAGAGGCAGGCACTACAGAGTATGCACTCAATTGCTATGGTGATGAGCTGACTTATTGGAAGACTTTGAAAAGCCCGATTAAGGATAGCTCATCATGGAGAAAAATCAATCTAGGACTCAACGATGACACGATAATCAATCAAACAAGCATGTAAGCATACTTGGGAACATGCTGTGGGTGCTCTCATACAATGGCCACCCTGATTGGCTTTTCTGCATTCACAAAATGACTGGCAACATCAGAACTATGGCCAGTCATAGAACATACTTTGAGAAAAAGGAAAGCTAAAAGCATAGCTTCCACATTTCCCCCTAGTTCCTCCCAAATGATCTTGTTTTTCTTTAACAAATTGGCAGGCTCCTAAGCTAAGCATAGAATAGTAGTCACCCACTATTTAGAAAAAAATATCTAAGTTTTTATAAGGTCCAAAACAGTAGTGGGATTCAAAAAATTTTACTACTGGTTCTTTGGGCGTGGCATAGCCTGGTGGGCGCGGCTTGGTGGGTGTGACTTGGTGGGTGTGGCAGGGGAAGGATACTGCAAAATCCCCATTCCCTCCCCAACCCACTAACCTGCTTTCCAGCTCCGTTCTCCTGTGCAGGGCAACCAAAGAAGACCCAGCCAATCAGCTGGGACTTGGGAGGCTGAGAAGAGATGGGGGCAGGGCCAGTCAGAGGTGGTATTTGCTGGTTCTTTGAACTACTCAAAATTTCCGCTACAGGTTCTCCAGAACTGGTCAGAACCTGCTGAATACCACCTCTGGTCCAAAGGCTTTCAAGAAATTTAAGATAATAATACAGGTTTGTAAGATCTTATCTTCCTGCAATATTTGATGTTTTATTCAATTAAAAACTTTTTAAAGATAAAAATCTAGCAGGCCAGGAAATGCAGCATAAGCCCAGGGAGGCTTTTAAAATTCATTGTTATACTCCTGCTGTACCTATGTCATACCTTAGTGCCTCAAAAACAACAACAAAGGATTAGCAATTATTTGTGTTTACATAGCATAGAACCACAAATTACCAATAATATTAAAACACAGCATGTTACACAGAGCAAATCTCTATAGTTGTATGGCACAATGGTGAAACGATGAGATGACTGAATAAAACTATGGATTTTCAAACATCGGATATGCATATGGTACAATCTATTAAAATAATCATCTCCCCAAATATTTTGGATTGATTTGATTAGTGGAAAGGGACTTTTGTGAAGGCTTGGAGATGGATAAACTCATGTAGCAGCAACTGGTTAGAATCAGTTCTAATCAATTCAGCCCAATGCATAGACTGTACATGGCAATTCAGTCTGAAGGTTTGATCTGATGGGAGGGAGGGAAGGATTCAGTTAAACTAAGAAGAATTTGAAGAATTTAAATCTTCAGAATTTTTGCATAGAGGTGTGAACACTACTAGTGAGGTGAAGAGAACGTCAGAGAAGACTGGTGAGAAGATCAAGAAGGTGTGACGATACAGTAAGGTAGAAGATTAACATTATAATCCATATTTCATAGCTGGCAATGCAGAAAAATTAGAGTGCTTTATCTGCATTTGTGTTTCCAAGGTCTCCAAAATCTTGGGTTATTTTCCACCCCTTTTGGCAAATTTGATAAGTGCCTTTTTCACCTTATGGGAGCTGGTCTTTCATTATGCTGTACTCGACTAGCTGTAGTTAATGAGACAATTATTCCTGGGATCTCCCAGCACTGCCAAATTATCCATATCCATCAACTTCATTTAATGAATAGCTATAATATCTATTTTCTTCTTAAGTATCCCAGGTGATAACATGTGCTGAATGGGGACCTATCAGTGTTAATGGCTGTAACCAGACTTCATGGAGCCAGTTCATTAAGAGACCAAGGGACAAAGCCATGTTGGCTGTCAATCAAGTCCCACCACACATCTGTCCAAGTACGCCCCCCCCCCAATCAATAAGAGCTATTCTGAACCTGAACTTTGAATGCAATTATCTAACCTAACAACGATTTCATGCATGGCAACTGTCACTTTAAATTTTTGACATATTTCACTGTGGGTGAGAGTCCTTTAAATATTTTATGGAAGCCAAGAGAAGGAAATGCATCAATGACTCAGATGTTTAAGGCAAAACACTGCTGTAATTGTAATTGCATCAACCGAAGTGGTGGAGTTTTTTCTTGCTGACATGTTTGGAAATGCCAAGAAAAAATTTGGATCTTCTATTGGAGGGCTTTGCAGCGCACATGCATCACAGAGAGTTTAAAAAATGAAGTCTGCCTTAAGCAACCGGTCAGCTGGTTGTACAGCTGCGTAACATAGGCTGTTTCCCAATAAAGGTGAAATAAAACATAACCCACCAAAGCAAATCTTGCAAAGCAATTCAACCATGCCTCTTATCAATACAACTACTTGCTAAGAGCTCCCCTGCACCAATCCAGATTCAAAATCTGAGTTCACTTTAGATTGGTCAGAGTACTCTGCTGTGGCTTTTAATCCTTTAATTGAACTGAGGGATGAAGAACTACTATTTTTCTGACATGATTTTTTCCTCTGATCTAGCTTCTTCCTGCTTTCAAATTGGATGGCAGGAATAACCAGGATTAGGAGGCAGGCAATAGCAAGGAGCTGTCCAGAGGGAGCCATAAGGAAATAAGGAGGTAAAGGAGCAGTTGGACACCTTTTTCAGGACCCTGGAAAGCTCCCAACCATATCCTTAGTCAAGGATGTTAAATTGACTTACTGTAAATGTTGGTGAATGTTACCTTGCTGAAGACTTATCCTTTTTCAAAGGCTATATTCTTTGTCTGCATACTGTTGCTCTCTTATGATTCATATAAAGAAGGTATCTTCTTAGACTGATGTCTATTGTCCTTGCATTGCACTCATATCAGAAGCAACCAGGCCTGTCAAACTGGCAGCCTGCAGGCCAGATATGGCCTGCGCAGGCCACGTCCACCCGAGCTCCACAAAAGCAAAAAAAACATTGCTTTACATCACAATATGGCCTGCGATGTGAGTGAGTTTGACACCTGATTAAGGTGTTTCCAGGTCAAAAAGATTAGCTGATGACATCACTGTTGCCCAAGTGACACCTAGTTGTCCCCGGCAGGAGCTGGAGCAAAGGACAGGAGCTCAATCCTGCCCCATGGCAGCATTCTGATCTTGAACATGGTTGTGCCAACCTCCAACCCAACACCCTAACCATATGAGCCACTTTGTTCCTTGCCATTGTTCTGATGGACCAGGTTATTATGTGAACCAAGGCAATGTAGTCTGTAAGTTATGATTTGTGACTGAATGGCTTGAATGAATCTAATCGCACGGCCCCATAAATTCTGGCTAATGAAACAATGGTTGAATACGTTTATATGTTTGCTCTTTGGGATAAGTGGAGTCCAGCACATTATAGCAGATGCAATATATGTTTGTGAATATGGCATAACAACCCGTATTCATTTTATTTTCTCCGCTAAAAATCGGGAGGCTGTCTTTGAATATGTAAGTTCTACAAAACCGTGATATTCAATAATTCTGCTCTTTAAACTTCTTTTCAAATGATCTCGCTGCTGTGACTATAATACTGTTTTCTCAGTCTTAAACATAATAGGTGTGAATACTTTTGTTGCTGTTGTTGCTAGTGGTATGGCCCTGGATTGAAACTGACATTTTGAAATGTGAAAAGCTTTAACTTCAATCAGGAAAGGAGCACGAGACTTTTAAAAGGAGAAATGATTGTTTATGCCACTGACAAGAATGACTTTGCCTCTGTTCCTTCTTCCCCTCAATCACACTAAAAATAAAACTCTTAGATATCTTCCTGTAGAAGAAGATAAATGCACCAAGCAATGAAATGCATTGTAAGAAACGTGTCTTTGTTTGCCAAGTTGTCTCTACCCTATCTCTTGTTAGAAGTTCCCATTTTTTTGGAGGCCCTATTCTCTTTCTTGGCAGGCATAAAACATGTGTATGAAAATGGTCGCCTCAAAGAACGCAAGCCTTTGGAGAGTTTACAAGTTAATAGCACACATTTTTTTTTTAAAAAAAAATAGTTCTATAGCATACATATGGCTAAATGTTAGATCTCTGTCTTCAGCCAATTAAGAATTTCTTCATTTTGCTCCCAGGACTGAAGAGAAGTTACTTATTTTCATTAAGTAACTATCGCAAACTATTTCTGTAGTTCCAAGTTACATTCCCATCCCTGATCTTGTGTGTTTGTGTGTGTGTGTGTGTGAGATAGAGAGACAGAGAGAGACAGAGATAGAGAGACAGAGAGACAGAGACAGAGACAGACAAAACACGCACACACTGTCATTGTCCTTGCTATTTTCTAGGCAAGATTTTGGAAGTGGTTTTCCCTTGGCACCCACTTGGGGCTCAGTGAGACAAACTGGCCAGTGATCCAAGGTCAACCAGCTGACTGTGGGCTCAAGCCAAAACTAGAACTCATGGTTGCCTGGTTTCTAGCCCACAGCCGTAACCATTATACCAAACTGGCTCTTCGAAACATCAGATCAGATCTCATAGATGTTTTGGTTGCATGCTTCGAATAAATATCTCCTTTTTCTTCCTGCAATTGGAACATTTTGGGTTTCAGTCCTTTGATACATTTTTTTAACCATCAAGACATCCAAACAAAATCTCAGGTTAGTAAGGAATGGCTTGATTATGGAATAAGTCCTGTAGAAAGGCCCAGTTATCCAGAAATGGTCTGATTCTGTTAGACCTGAGGAAGTGGACAGGATGCAAGGTAAATGCCACCATCTGTATACTAGATACATCCCACCCCCAGTTTGGTTAAGACCACACCAGAAGTAACATGTGGGAAAGTCCATGCAATGATGAATTCATCTTTGTGGGAGGGGATGTTCCTGGCTCCTTTTAAAAAGGGATCTCCTCAAGAAGCCATTGCTGGACGCAACCATTCTGAACAATTTTCACCCAGTCTCTCATCTTTCCCTTTGAGAAGGTTGGTGGCACTGCAACTCCAGAGAAAATGGATTATCTGGACCTTTTTTCGAGTCCCATTTTAAGAAGAAAACCTTGCTAGAGACAGCATTGTTGACTAAACAAATATTAAGCTTTGAAGCATTGGCAACTGCCTTGGCCGTTACCCCTGCAACCGTTTCATAATGAATGGCTTTATTACAACAGTGGCAACCTCATTGAAATGCGGGCAGGATTCCCTGCCATGCATATGCATGGCTCTCCCTCCACTGCCTCCTTAACAGATGTCAATGAATCAGATGTACATGTTCGGTGAAATGGAGTGCAAACATGACCGAAAATGGAGGGCAGAGGGAGGGGGGCACATTTTGGCCACTGTAACACTTCACCACAAGCGGTAGTAGCTGTGCAGCTGCTTGCCTGATTTCGGCAGCAAAATTGAAAATCCCTTCAGAATGGAAGTGTGATTGAAGAGCATCTTTATTGAAAATGGCTTCTGTGCAAGCCTTTCTCTGATCAATGGTACTTCGCAAAGTAGTATCCATGGGCCTTAAAAGAGAGAGAGGGAGGTGGGGTAGGTAAATAGGTAGATTTCTGATGGTTTCTGTCACCTCTGTGGAAGAGTTTTGCTTATGCCTGTCCACAAACCACAATCTAATGCAGGGGTATCAAACTCAAGGCCCGTGGGGCAGATTTGGCCCGTGGGGTGCTTAAATCTGGCCCGCTGGGCCGGCCTGGAAATAATGAAGGACTGGCCTGCAGTGCCTCTGGAAGCCAAAAAGGGGTGTGGTCCTTGTGGGCCCCCTAGGCCCATTTTCAGCCTGGACAGCCTCCTGCAGCACTCTGTCAGCCAACAGTCCTGCAGGAAGCCATCTAGGCCCCATTTTGGCTGCCCTGTGCCCCATTTTGGCCGGCAAAGAGCTGCAGGAGGCGTCCATCCCATCTCCTCCACTCTCCCAGCTGGGAGGAGAACTACAATGCTGATCTGGGCCTTGAAGAAATCCAGTTTGGCATCCCTGACCCAATGCTACCTACCCAAAAGAAACAAGTACAACTATATATAACTGGGTCACATTCACATTCAAGAGAGAAGTACGCAGGCCCAGAATGGATTCCTAGATTAATGAGAGAAAAATTGGCCTAAAGTTGAATATTTACATGTGTTGGTTTTTGCCTGGAAAAAGGTGTTTTGTTTTGCTTTACATTCTTGGTAATACTTTTCCAAAAGTCATGTAAGCTGAATTTAATGGTAATTTGTCCCAAGGGGGTATATACAGCATTTCCATTATATGTAATGGAGAAATCTTTTTTTTTTCTTGTTACTCTTCTTTTAAAGCATGTTTTAAAATATATACTACTTGAATAATGGGTTCATTGTTTTACAAAATCCCAATTTTTAATACGATTGTTATCTCTTTTGTTTCCTTTCCTTGATTCGTTTGTAAGTTGGAAAGGTGGAAAAATGATGAAGATGAAGATGGATGTTGATGATACCCATCATCAATGAAACAGTAACCAGAACAATATCAACATTTTTAAATATGTTGTTACCGTATTTTAAAACCAGTCTGTAATCCCGTCACCAAAACACATAATCTGAAGTATACATTCTGTAGATTAAACCCATCATGTGATCTGTTCTTTATATCAAATATTAGAGATTGCGTGGTTCTCCAGATGTTTTTTGCAATTCACATAATGTTTAACCATTAACATGCTGCTTGAAAATGGGACTTGTAATTCAACAACATTTCGATTGCCCCAGATTCCCCATCCTTCAACAAGCTCAGAATCATAGTGTTTGGCTGTACATTACTGGTAACAAAGGGGTTTTGTTATTAGTTGTGAAGTCATGTCCGATCCATTGTGACCCCATGGACAACATTCCTCCAGGCCTTCCTGTCCTCTACCATCTTCTGGAGTCCATTTAAGCTCACGCTGACTGCTTCAGTGACTCCATCCACCTCATTCTCTGTTGTCCTATTCTTTTTTTGCCCTCAATCTTTCCCAGCATTAGGCTCTTCTCCAGTGAGTCCTTCCTTCTCATTAGATGGCCAAAGTCTTTGAGTTTCATCTTCAGGATCTGGCCTTCTAAAGAGCAGTCAGGGTTGATCTCCTCTAGGACTGACTGGATCGCCTTGCAGTCCAAGGGAACAAAAGGATAACCTTTGTTAATTTGTTAATTCTTTTTTAAAAAGTTAAGTGGGTTTCTCCAGATGACTGAACAATAGGCAAAAAAGTCTGAGTTAAGACAGAAGCAAGGGGCACCCATACATGGAGTGGAGATTGCTAGACTATTTCTTCTAAAGCACAATATCATATGATATTTCACAGGTTCCTTCGTGGCTGCCCATTATGTGAAGCAGAGGCATCCAAGAATTTGTGTCTGCCACAAACAACCACATATCAGGAGATTTGCAGCCCTTTGATGGAAAGCAAATGCTTTGTTTTCCCAGAGGAGCCTCTTTTCCCATCTTTTTCTTACAGTCTCAATTTTAAAGTCTTAGGGAACATTTTAAGCAGCTGGAAAATCTTCATTTTACTGAGTTATGATCAGCATTGTTTATTGAAAATTGTAAGAGGGAGAAAGATAGAGAGATCTATCGAAGGAAGGAAGAAAAAGGCCAGATCTGTCTGTGAAGGAAGGAAGGAGGGAGGGAGGGTGGGAGGGAGGAAGAAAGGAATTTTGTTACTGTTTTGCACAAAGGAAAAAAAATGGAAACTGAGCTCTCAAGCGTAGCATTATTTTCTTGGAACAATAGGGTGTCTTTCTAGGAAATAGATGATTAGAAATAGGGCCAGCTAGTAACACCTTCATCGTTGCAGACTAATTCAATAACCTTTTCTGACTAACTGCATTTTTAAACTTATGTCTTAGTTTTGAGAACTTGAGTTCCATTCTTTTCTTTTACCTTAATGAAAGTCACCGTGAAACATCCAGTTCTTGTCTGTTCATTACTTGTCATGGGAATAGTCAATGATGCCTTTCAAACCATGCAAAAAAGCTCTCATTAAATCAATTACAGATCTATTAATATAATGTAATTGTAATATCCAGTACATCCAGTGGGGCCAAATTGTCGTGATTTATAATAAACCAACAATATTAAGAAACAATTAAAACAATGTAAACAACCCCCATGAGGAACTTCCTGAAGGCTCAACAAAGTGACTGTCATTTGAGTAATTAGCATCCCAAATGAACTATTAACTCAAACCAATGAAAAACCGTAGCATCTTGTCAAAATATATTCACGCAAAATTAAATGTGGGATTAAATAGCATTATTAATATCGTACAGAAAAGGACAAAGAAGATGACTTCTTAGATCTTGAGATAAAACTGAAGAATTTGACAAAAATATAATATGTTCTTCATGGACTATATAGGCCAGTCTTGGCACATGTATAACTTAATAAAACGAGGGCTTTATTTAGTTCGTGTTTTAATAAGAACCAAGCGACAGTGGCTCATCAGTTAAAGATGTTGAATTGACAGCTGGAAAATTGACATCCTGAGTTTAGTACCTGAGCACTGAGCAATGGGGTGAGCTCCTATTACCTGCTCCAGCTCCTGCCCACCTAGCAGTTCAAAAGCATGCAAATGCAAGTAGATTAATAGGTACCATGTAGGTGGGAAAGTTACAGCATTCTGTGCATCTTGACATATAATCAGGTTGGCCACATGATCACAAAAGTGTCTTTGGACAATGCTGGCTCCCTTGGCTAACAAACGGAGAGACAACTGCCTCCTAGACTCGGACATGACAGGACAGAGGAAACCTTCACCCTTAATAAGACCCAGTATTATTCACAATTACTGAACTCCAAAATTAAACAGAATGAAATATTTAGGGCTTCATGTTTTAAGTGCAATTGTCATTCAAAAATTTACATATTTAACAATAGAAGAGAATATTTGTACCTCAAAAGCATCCTGTGGTATCCTTGATGCTCTCTGGGTTTGGTTGTTTTCCTGCATGATGATGGTACCCAGAGGTGGTATTCAGCAGGTTCTGACCAGTTTTGGAGAACCAATAGTGGAAACTTTGAGTAGTTCGGAGAACCGGCAAATATCACCTCTGACTGGCTCTGCCCCCATCTATTCTCTGCCTCCCAAGTCCCAGCTGATTGGCTGGGTATTCTTTTGTTGCCCTGCACAGGAGAAGGGAGCTGGAAAGCAGGTTAGTGGGGTGCGGAGGGAATGGAGATTTTACAGTATCCTTCCCCTGCCACGCCCACCACTGATGTTACCTAGTTGGGTAATGAAATGACTGCAGAAAAACAATCAAGCTCAGAGAGCATGAAGGACCCTACAATTTACATCTGAAAATGACTGCATTAGGAAAACCGTATCAGTAAAGATATACATCAGGATGAAAATGAGTATATCAAAGAAAAATGCATTCAAAAATGTGTGTGTTTTTTGTTTCTATGAGCAAACATAACAATATAAGCAGCACTTCCTGGAATGACTGCATAAATCCATAACATTCCATGTGCTCATGAATGTGCTCTTGATGTCTCAGAGATAAGATACCATGAGACAGAATTTCTGCAAGGGGATTAATGCAAAAAAGGTGCTTTAGGATTCATACTGACATGAAAAAGTATTAGGTTTTCTTCTTTTAATCTACTTTTAAATATTATTGAATCCACACTCAATATAATTTTCAGAATTACACGTACAATCAAGTCATGGGCAGGCATTCATTCTAACTATACCTTGGTTATGCTGCAATTTTAAGTTTCTGATCTTTTTTCTTATGAAGGAAAATCAATTAAACCATCACTGTTTGCACCAGTGAAATCTAGGAAAAACTTATTACTTAATCTTGCAGACTATGGCACTTGCTTTTGTAATAATGCATTTAAAATAAGCAGAACAAAAAGATTCTCAATGTTGCCAAAATTTGCTTTCCCCAACAGGGTCTAGGGCAATTTGCTGTGGCTGACTCATGCCAGTCAACTAACCCTGGTTGCCTTGCCATGGGAGAGTTCAACACAGGATAACTCAAGAGAAGGACAAGTGAAATGTAAAGAGGGAAGAAATGTACTTTGAGACTTGTAAGATTCTGTTAATGTCACTTTAACATAAAATAGAATTAGCACATCTAGCTGTGTTTCCTGCTTGGTCTACCTGATGAGATTTGAGGCTTCCAAGGTACTTGACAGTTCATATTTTAGGGGCAGTGGTGAATTTATTGACTTTTTTTTTTAAAAAAAAATGCCCATAAGCTCCACAAGGATGCTTGATGAGCTACAGGTGCCTTGTGGGCCACATATTGTGATGGCCTGCTGGAGATTGAATGGGACAACTTGCCACACCCAACTCCACCCAGTCATCTCGCTATGGCTGACTCACCTCAGCTGACTCGCAGCGACCAACTTGCTGTGGGACAGCTTGCCATGAGACAATTCAGATAACAGATAACCAGAGTTGGAAGGGACCTAATGCAATGCAGGATAACTCATGAGAAGGACAGGTGAATTTCAGCAGGCCTTGTCATGTTTTAGATTTGAACCTCCTGAAGTTAGAAGTCCTTTAGGTCAACTGTAATTCTACTTCTCTCTCAGAATCTTGCAAGTTTCAAAGTACATTTTGTTTTTCCCCACTTTACAGCCCATGAAACTAGGGAAGGTCCCTTCTGAGAAGTTTGCTAGGTACTCATTTTTTCTGCAGACTCAATTACCACTTATCTGACTGTTCTCTAGTCTGTGGCTCTTCTCACTGTCTCCCAAGGTCATTCACACATACATTACGCCAGAGGTGATATACTGCCGGCTCACACCGGTTCTAGCGATCCAGTAGCGCTGGCAGCAGTTGGCCCGGCCCATCATCCCCCGCCCTTTCTTGTCCTATATTTCCTTTGTTTGTAGCTCAGCTGATAGGCATGGCAGAGCAGATTGCAATGCCTCATCTGTTTTACTCACCAGTGCTGAAGGTAAGGTAAGTTTTCATGCTTAAAAATGCCATTTTAGAACACTCCACATGCGTGTAAAGCACGTGCCCACAGAGCGGTAGTAAAAAAAAATTGAATTCCACCACTGCATCACACAACTTTTTAAATTGGTCAATGTGTTCCTTTTGCCTCTACAAGTTGTGCAGCCCTTTCCTACAGTGACAAAAATGTGATTTAATCGATAAATGGTTAAGAAGGAGAAAAGGCTGATTCAGAGACACAGAGAGGGGGGGGGGGAGAGGGAGAGAAAGTGGAGGAAGGACAGGGAACTCTAGGGAAAGAATGATGTCAAGGAGTTTCTTGATTCTTGAATGCTTATTGGTTTCAGTGAAGCGTAGCTTTCCCAGGGCTGACACTGAAGGACATCACATCATTTGGCTCACATCAAACATGCTCATTAGAGTTAAATCAAACTACCTGATTTTTCTGTACCAAGAGACTCTGGCAGAGGCTTCTGAGTTTCACCCCACTTAAGATGGACCACAAGTGACTAGTTATGTAAGGATCCTGCTAAGGGCACAGCTGCCCTATTCATTCAGCACATCTGCTGCTAATACCTCCTAGGCTTCCTTTAATTTAACCACAAGAGACTTGACTACTCTGAAGTCAAGCAGAGCATCTCTGATTTTCTTCTATGTTTCAATGTGCATAAGACGGAAAATATATTAAGAAACTGTCATGCTACCAGAGCATGTTAAATGACTTTTCTCCCCTCTGGATTCTATAAATATGAAATGTTTACAATTCAATTGCTCATTTAGGCTATATTCCAAGTCCATATCATATAAGTCAACTTTTCATTTATGTGGTCCATAGATGATTGATAGGTTTTGAGGACCATATAGCTAAAAACTGGCAAAAATGGCTTTGCCTTCATCTTGGTCATTTTGATGTAGATAAGCCTTACCTCTATAATGTTATCTTTGGCACCGTCTAATCAAATCAAAAATTATGATTTTTTTTAAAATGGCTGAAAGTTGATAGTCCACCAAACCTCATGAGATGTCAGTGTTGATGTAGGAGATGACCAGGCTGAGTCTGAGGGCAGGGTCCAATGCACCATCAGTTTAGAATCACTAGGTTGCCACAGATATCTAAGTCCACCCCTTCATGAATTCTCTTGCCTCTTATCCAGTGTCAGTTTGCTTGACTGTTAGTAGATCAGATTCTTGCATATAGGAAACATGGAATAATGGAATGGAGTGATGTGGAGCGGAGCGAAGTGGAACAGAACAGAACAGAACAAACAAAGCTGGAAAGGATCTTGGAGGGATCTTTCTTGAACTTTATCCTGGTTCCTGGTTTCTTGCACCTGACAATTCCTATCTAAAAACTTGTGAGATTTAGGCACAAATGCCAACCTCTTATGAAATTTGGTGGTCTCACTATTCTTTCTCTGTGCATTTAATATTACCTGTTCTGTTGCCTGTATAAGAGGATAAGAGACAGGTATCTTGGTCTTTATATCAAACGAATGACCCATTGGGTTACTCGTATCAAAATAACTTATCTTATGTCCCGCCAGAATTTGAAAATAACATTTATAGCAGCACAGTATTTAAACAAAATGATTCGGTTGAGATCTGCATGTTTGGGATTGATTGGGGTAGACTGCAAGGGTGACTCCAAAATATAACGCTATTACATTTTATCTATATCTTAAATTATTGTACATTATTACAATTTTATTTTGGATTGTATTTTATTACTATTTTATCTTAAATCGTATTTTGTCTAGATCCCATTTTAAATTGTATTTTATGAAGTTCCATTATAAATAGTATTTTATCAAATTTCATTTTGAATTGCTTTTATTAAATTTTAGTAGCAATTTGTTGCTGGAACTTTGCACTTTGATATGACCCAAGGGCTAATCAATAAAGACTTACTTACTATTATCTGTTCCATTAAATATGACATCAAAGTGAAAAGAGACCCCTCACATCCTGGACATAAACTGTTTCAACTCCTTCCCTCAAAACGACGCTATAGAGCATTGCACACCAGAACAACTAGACACAAGGACAGTTTTTTCCCAAAAGCCATCACTCTGCTAAACAAATAATTCCCTCAACACTGTTCAACTATTTACAAAATGTACACTACTATTACTGTTAATCTTCTTGTCACTCCTTATCACCCATCCCCTCCCACTTGTGACTGTAACTTTTTTGCTTGTATCCTCTGTTTTCCTAGTATGATTTGATGTTGACTGCATCCTATGACTATCATTAAGTGTTGCATATTATGATTCTTGATTCTTAACGAATATTTCTTCTTTATGTATACTGAGAGTATTTACACCAAGACAAATTCCTTGTGTGTCCAATCACACTTGGCCAATAAAGTATTCTATTCTAAAATATGTTTGTGTTTTTAATGTTAACCTGCTCCTGGGGAGGAAAGCTATGGCAAATCTAGACAGCATACTAAAAAGCAGAGACATCACTCTGCCAACAAAAGTGCGTATAGACAAGGCTATGGTTTTCCCAGTGGCAATGCATGGCTGTGAAAGTTGGACCATAAGAAAGGCTGAGCGCCAAAGAATTGAGGCCTTTGAACTCTGGTGCTGGAGAAGACTCCTGCGAGTCCCTTGGACTGCAAGGCGATCAAACCGGTCAGTCCTGGAGGAGATCAACCCTGACTGCTCTTTAGAAGGCCAGATCCTGAAGATGAAACTCAAATACTTTGGCCACCTATTGAGAAGGAAAGACTCACTGGAGAGGAGCCTAATGCTGGGAAAGATTGAGGGCAGAAGAAGAATGGGACAACAGAGAATGAGGTGGCTGGATGGAGTCACTGAAGCAGTCGGCGTGAGCTTAAATAGACTTCAGAAGATGGTAGAGGACAGGAAGGCCTGGGGGAATGTTGTCCATGGGGTTGTGATGGGTTGGACATGACTTCACAACTAACAACAACAAATGTTTGGTTTTTTTTAATGTCGTTCAAACCAATATTTGAAAGCCAATTTATTTTTGTGGAATGTGGCCTGTCACCAGGTTGGTTTGTGTCATGCATGTGGCAACCTCATGCTGCCTTCTTCAGTACATCTCAGCTCACCCCCACCCCCATAACTGCATCTTTTCCAAACAGGACATAATTTAATATAGACTGCAGAAGCTGAGTGACTGGAAATGGTTCTTAATTAGTTTTTTCTGCTCCCTCTGTTCCAGAAGTTTTGCCTCAATAATGCATAGGTTTTAATTATAGCAAATTTTCTATGGAATTTAATTGGAGTCTGAAGGCTGAACCTCTCTGCATCACTGCCAAAAATTAAGGGCATTGTTTTATTAAAAGATTGGAAATATTAAAAGGCAATAGTGTAACGGAGTGCTTATTTACACATTGAGGGGAAAGAAACTATTCTGAAGGGACAAATCTTACTCTTTCTTTCTTGGCAGTTTCAGGTGACCATCAGCATAGTAGCTAAGCAATTGAGCTGAAACAAATATAGCTTTAGAGATTTATGAATCAAAACAAAATTATCTCCTCCTTTTCATATTCTACACTCACATTTTCTCAGCACAGTACACAAAGCTTGACTCTCTCATTTTGCTTATCCCCAAACCGTCAACGCCTTGAAGTTGATCTTGAAGTTGACAAGGTAGAGAAGCATTGGTGTAACATTCAGTAACATCCCATATTCAAAGCACATCTGTCTAGTATTGCATGAGAATATCAAGACAATATCTTGAGCCTTATTAGTCTTCCATTTTTCTACTTTCTATGCTGAAATGCCTATCCGTTTCTGCTCAGTTTTGATTACTGTTAGAAAGGCTAAAACATATAAAGAATGGTTGCTGGGGTTGGGTATGTCTAGTTTAATGAAAAGAAGAAGTAGGGGTGATATGACAGCAATGTACCAATATCTAAGGAATTAGATATTTAACTGCCATAAAGAAGAGGGAGTCAACTTATTCTCCAAAGCCCAGGACAAGAAGCAATTGATGGAAACAGACAAGGAATAATGGATGGAAACTGAACAAGGAGAGATTTAACCTGGAAATAAGGAGAAATTTTCTGACAGTGAGAACAACCAATGAATAGAACAGTTTGCCCTCGGAGGTTGTGGGAACGCCATCACTTGAGATTTTAAAGAAGAGATTGGACTGCCATTTGTCAGAAATGGTGTAGGGGAGTTGCACTAGATGACCTACAAGGTCCCTTCCAACTCTGATTATTTGTTATCTGTTATCTGAAACTAATCAAGGAGAGAAGCAATCTAGAACTAAGGAGAACTTTCCTGACAGAACAATTGATCAGTGGAATGATTTGCCTCCAGGGGTTGTGGTTGCTCCAACACTTTTTAAAGAATAGATTGGACAACCATTTGTCTGAAATGATATTGGGATTCCTGCTTGAGCAGGGGGGTCAGACTAGAAGACCTCCAAGTTCCTTTCCAGCTCTGTTATTTTGTTACACGTTGTACTATTGGTTCAATTCACTGAAATTTCTATGCTACTTCTGCTCAGCTTTGATTACTGTTAGAAGGCTGAGTTTGAATTACAATTAAACTTGGAAAAGAGAAATGGGAAGCCATTTCCATACTCTGACCCTTTCAAAAGAGGTTAGCACATGTGCAATCTGCTGCATCAATCTGTCAAGATACATTGCTACCAAAGATAAAGGCACATGTATGCCAAAACACAATTTGAATTACGTTTCGAGTCTAAAAGGTAGACACAATGATAAAATGTATTTCAAAAAATAACCTCTTTGGCAAATCCTTCAAGCTCAAAATGTGAAGAATTAACCACTTTTAACACAAAAGAATTCTAGCGTAAAAGAATGCTAACAAAAAGTTAAAATTAATCTTTATTGATAGCTTTGGCAATGTTCTTTTGATAGCTTATCAAAAAAAGTATATTTCCTTATGCAACAGAATGAACAACTCCACCTTCTCATTGCATTTACTGATTCAAACAGCAATATTCTACTCAGCAGGAACTGACATTACTTAGACTGAAATAATAGATTCCAAAGTTATTACTGATTAAATCCAATCCTCTTGTAACTTGTATATATGGCATCCTATAAATGTAATGAAAATTCAAATCGGTGACATTCATTGGCTTCTAAATGAGTTCTTTTATTTCTCACGCTGCACTTTACAATAACTTATTTTTCTATGCCTCAGTGAGATGGTCCCAGCAGGTGCTGGAATAGACAATAACTCATGCCATGACTATTTCCCATGGTGTCAGCCCAGGCACTCCATACAAGACAACAGAGTTAATGTGTTCTAAGTCTCTTCAATTAAATAGTATCATCTATCAGGACCCTGGAGGCATCCCAACTCTGCCATTAGAATGAAGCACCTCCAATATTAATATGTGTCTACCATCCTGATAGCCTTAGGGAGCCCTGGTTAAAGTGCAGTATTGCAGGCAAAGTTTGCCAACAGCCTGGAGTTCGATTCCGACAGGCCTCAAGGTTGACTCAGGTTGATAAAAGGAGGACTCAGATTGGAATATGCAAATAAAGCTTTTACGCTGTAAACTTCTCAGAGAGTGTTGTGTAGAAAGTTAGCACCCACCCTTCTCCTGGAAGAATAAAATATTTTGAGAAATATTAAAAAGGTAGAATATTATATTTCCCTGGAAACATGTTTCGTTTTACAGGCACGAAGCAGAGGCACTCTTAATAGCCCCCACCTTTCTTAATAGCCCTCAGCAGATGTCAGCACTTAAGAGATAAAGAGATAGCTAGCTCTATTCATAAGCAAATACCCTCACCTAAGATCCAACAAAGGTAGGATTAGCCTTCAGCCATAATAGGAATTGCCCAACACCCTTTCAGAACATAAGCTCTTCAATTGCATCATCTCAGTTGCACTTACACCCTTCAAACTTCAACCAAACCTGGGACAACCTACCCAGCCAATTTTGACCCTTACATCAACCAATAGAATACATGTTCTTGCACAGGAACAGAAAGCTCAAGTTCAAAAAGCCCAAGAGAAGATATAAAAACCCCTCACTCTCAACTCTATGTGGTCAGCTGCCTAGAATCACATGTCTTTGGCAGTTCTGCTTCAACAATAATCCATCTTTCCAATCAGCTTCCATGTTTCCGGTGTCTTTCTCCCAGCTTGGAACTGAACCAGATGGATCTTTCTTCCAACAGCTGTAAAGCACTATGGTGGCAAATGCTATTGCTATGCTATTATAGAAAGCCTGGAGACCTGGATGTTCCTCAGGTATTAGGTTAGACAGCATGGGTGTTCATATATTTGGGGAAGTGGATGCTGTTAGCCAGATTTGCCATCTCTTCTCATTGTTCATTTTCTTGTTTATTCCTTTATTATTACATTGTACTTATATCTTGTATTTTATTTGGTTTCAATGCCCAGGGACAGTTGGGAGTTGGGTGGAACCTCATGAAATAAAGTTAGTTACATTAATAGCCTTCCATGTGAGATTTGAAAAGTCCCTATGCTTTTATCCTTCTGCCTGCCTGTCTCTTCCCCTCAGGCATTGGGCTAGTACAGGGTTGTATCAGAAAGCCAATGATTTGGTTGATGTGATCCCTGGCAGGAAAGATTGTTCTGTTTTTAATTCTCAATGGCCTTTTCTGGAATGCTATTTCCTAAAAGCATTGCTTGCTTGCAAGTCTGGCTCTCAAGGCCTCTTCTTTCCTCAGATTTTGACTGGAAAGATAAATAGCATTTATCCTATCATCTCAGTGGCCTGCTTAGCTCATCTCACTTCCCAGATGCTAGCAATGTGTTATCATTCCAAAGGGAAACTAAAGAATTAACTACAAAATTAGGGAGTTGGAAGACAATAATAATTTGCCAGCCTAGCCATCACACAAACATTCTTTTCTAGTTATTGATGTGAAGATAAGCAGAGAAGGTATATTTGAGGCTGGATATGAGGAGGCAGACTAAGATAACTGACCAACAAGTGAACACAATCACGCAAAAAATGGAATACTCATCTCTAATGATCTAAATGCTAGAGCTCACTGTAACTACATAGCCAAAAAGGCATTAAGAGTTGTTAACCTAATCCTATGTAGCTTTTTCTCTGGTAATATCACAATACTAACTAGAGCATACAAAACATTTGCTAGACCAATACTCGAATACAGCTCATCAGTCTGGAACCCACATTACGTATCTGATATTAGCACAGTTGAGAAAGTCCAGAAATATTTCGCAAGAAGAATTCTCTACTCCTCTACTTGTTGTAGAATACCTTATGCCACCAGACTTGAAATTCTAGACCTAGAAAACCTTGAATTATGCCGTCTTCGGTCTGATCTAAGTATGGTATATATATAAACTCATACATTGCAATGACTTACCTGTCAATGAATACTTCAGCTTCAACCATAACAACACAAGAGCACACAATAGTTACAAACTCAAGGTTAACCGCACCAAACTTGATTGCAGGAAATACGACTTCAGCAACAGAGTGGTCAATGTTTGGAATGCTCTACTTGACTCTGTGGTTTCTTCCCCAAACCCCAAAAACTTTAACCTTAGACTATCTACTAATGACCTCACCCCTTTCCTAAGAGGCCTGTAGTACAGAAACACACCAACATGCCTACCGTCCCTGTCCTATTGTTTCTTTTATTTTTCTTATATGTACCCATTTCATGTATTCATAACTATGTATATACTTATACCTATTATCTTGTAAGTGATTGACAAATCAAATAAATAAATAAAAATAAAATAACAATAAATTTATTGGTTGACTGACTTCGGTGCTCAGCTATTGGCCAGAAAGATTAAACCACTGTGAGTTATAGATCCACTAGTACAGAAACATCCCTCTTCTCACAACTTTCTGACACTTCTAAACATATTCAAAGGAGGCGAAATCAATCTTGGTTGCATTTTAAATTGGATGTAAAAGGATGGGGGAATTAATCGATCAGAACAGAGCTGGAAGGAACTGGAAGTGCCAAAACGGGCCTGTTTTCAGGCTCCAGAGGCTTTCCTTGAGCCTCCGGGAGGACAAAAATGGCCTCCCCCTGGCTCCAGAGGCCCTCCAGAGGTTGAAAACAGGCATTCTGGTATTTCCAGAAGGCCTGTTTTTCGGCCACCCGAGGCTGCAGAGGGTTCCCTCGAGCCTCTGGGAGGGAGAAAACAGACTCAAACGGGCCAAAAATCAGCTGGGAGGCGTGCGTATGCGCAGTGCAGGTAAAGGGGCAGGGCAGAGTGTTGCGCATGCATGCACAGGGGGTGGGGCACATTGCATTGCGGGTGCTGGCATACCACAACAAAATGGTTCACCATCACTGCCCTATACCATTTCAGACAAGCGGCTATCTACTTAAAAACTCCTATCTTCTTAAGCACCCACAATTTCTGAAGACAAGTTGTTTCACTGATTAATTGTTCTCACTTTGGGGAAGTTTCTCCTTAGTTCTAAATTGCTTCTGTCCTTGATTAGTTTCCATCCATTGTGTCCTGTTCTTCCTTCTGGTGCTTTGGAAAATAGGCTGATGCTGACCCCCTCTTCTTTGTGGCAGCCCCTCAAATACTGGAATACTTGAAAGGAAACTGAAGTTCTGAAAAAATCCCTATGCATATATGAATGAAAAACATTTAAACACCGACTCTCATTTGCAGTCTGCAACATTTAAAGCTAGGTATCATAGTCAATTGAGATATTCAAGAAGTGGAGCTAAAGGTTAGCATGGCTTTTTCACAGTTGTAACCAAATCTTTAATTTGCCACTAAAAATGATCTACAGAAACAGAAACGTATGCATTAGCTCTTAGGCAGCAGTACTCCAGAAATACATGAGTAACTCCTTCTAACAATACACCAATTTAAGTCAAGCATGAAGCCCTACATGTCCTTTTTGAACACAACACTAATTGCCTGGCCTTTTGTGAATCATTAGTGATGCAATTTGGCCCAAACCCTGGAAATATACCATATTGTCACTAAACCCATAATATATTAGAGATGCTGGCAATTATGCAATAAGAGGAAAGCACAGCTTGACTCCTAATATCTCAAGTGAGTGATGGAGACAAGCCATTAGGTCAAAACTGGGGGAGGGGGTTCCTGGCAGTATCTGACAAGTTCAGTGTGACTCAGTTTCTCATTCTGTCAATCAGAAGTTCAACTGATGCCTTTGCCAATCGGCTAGCTAACCCTGGTAAAAACAAATATGTACAAAAATGCACGCATCTTTTCATGTCCATTTGTCTTGATGCATGCATTGTTATGGATTGTGCAATTTTAGTTAATGTATCCACCTTTTTGCAAACGTACCCCGCCTAATATAATGCATTTTTGCAAACTATGTAGACTAATGTATCGAGGAAGAAATATAAGTTGGGAAGATGAATGGTGTAGAAATTATATTTCTAAAATAGAAGCACAACTGATTTCCACTCATAAGTTGTTATCGTCATTATTGTTATCATCATCTTATTTATTTGTTATTATTATTAAAACTTTTATACCGCCCCCTCTCCCAAATAGGGACTCGGGGCGGTGAATAGCCATAATAAAATACAATCAATATACATTTTAAAATGAATTAAAAGAGAATTAAATGCACGGCTGAAATTAAAAAGTAAAACCAATAAAACCCCGTTAAAAATGAAGATTTAAAAATTAAAATCCTACTAATGGGACTAGACCAGACCAGCCTGCTGAAAAAGGTGGGTCTTCAGTGCGCACCGGAAGGCCCATAGGTCAGTGATGGCCCGTAACTCTGTAGGAAGCTCATTCCAGAGAGAGGGTGTCCCCGCAGAGAAGGCCCATACCCTCGGAGCCGCCAGCCGGCATCGCCCAGCCGGCGGCACCCCGAGGAGGCCCACCCTGTGGGAGTGCACTGGCCGGCGGGAGGCCGATGTTGGCAGTAGGCAGTCCCATAAGTACCCAGGTACTTACTTCGTTATCTTCATCACCATTGTTACCATCAGTATGTGTAATTAACACTCTCATTCCAATCAAAGCCTCTTGAATATTCTGCTTTTATTATTTTTATAAATAATTCAAGGTGGTAAACATATCTAATACTTTTTCCTGTGTTTCCCTCATTAGCACAGACTAAAAATGTTGAGACAAGAAAATAAAATAGTGAAAATAAAATTTCCCCACTTTTCCTAGTGACTGAATTTCATGCGGTTTAAATCAGCAATGGGTATTTCTTCAATTGTTGGACCTCGCAAATAGGGGAAGCTGATGCAAAGAGGGAATACAGCTCCTCTAATTTTTTTAAACAATTTTATTGGTTTCTCATATAACATACAAACAAAAATACAAAAGTAAATAGTAGGAAAAATAGGGAAGGGGGATGTGTGGAAAAGTGGGGGGAGAGAGATAGAAAGGCATTGACTTCTGACTCCCTTTGGTGTAGTAGAATAGGGTAGTACCATCAAACCACAATTTTTGACTTTTACATAATAGTTTAAACCAACCATTTCTATAACAACAAATCCACCTAATCAGCAAAACCCAAAATTAAAGATTTTTTTTTTTTCTACCTTAAGCACAAAGTCCAGAAGTGGTTTCCAGGTAGAAACAAAAGTATTTGTGATTTTTTTTTCCTTGATCAAAGTAGTCCATTTAGCCATTTCTGCTAACTCCATCAAGTTTGCAGCCAAAGTTTGCTCCTCTAATTTTAAAAACAGTAGTACAGGGTCTGTTTCAATCCAAGGAACACATCATATTTAGGCCAAGAGTCAGTCTGGTCTAGTGGTTAAGGCACCCAGCTAGAGAAGGGCCAGGGGAGACATGATAGCAGCGTTCCAATATTTGAGGGGTTGCCACAGAGAGGTGTTTTCCAAAGCACCCGAAGGCCAGACAAGGAACAATAGATGGAAACTGAACAAGGAGACATTTAACTTGGAAATAAGGAGAAATTTTCTGACAATGAGAACGATCAACCAATGGAACAGCTTGCCTTCAGAAGTTGTGGGAGCTTCATCACTTGAGACTTTCAAGAAGAGATTGGACCGCCATTTGTCAGAAATGGTGTAGGGTCTCCTGCTTGGATGAACAGTGGGACTAGATGACCTACAAGGTCCCTTCCAACTCTGTTCATCTGCAATCTGTTAGACTTTATGTATAGACTTTATATATAAATCTGGAGTTCTAGTTCTGTCTTAGGCATGAAAGCCAGCTGGGCACTTTGGGCCAATCACTCTCTCTCAGCCCAACTCACCTCACAGGATTCTTTTTTTGGTAAAATAGGAGGACTAAGATCATTAAATATGTTCCTCACCTTAAGTTGTTTATAAAAATAAAGACTGGCTATAAATAAACAAGCAACAAATATGTTGGCAGGAAATCCACAACAATACCGGTAGGGGATGAAGCTGCAGCTCAAATTGGGCAGGAGTAGATCTGTTATTTCTAATCAAAATTGGAAAATGTCTCAGATAATATTGAATTAAATACTAGTACATAATGAGCCATTTAAAAAAGAAGAAAAGAAAAAGAAATGGGAGGAACACTTTCCAAAATAACCCTTCTTGTCTGTAGATGCTTTCCAAAGCAATTTTGGGGAAAAATAACACATGCATTTCCTAAACTGCTAGGGAAACATTAAAACCATCACATTCCTTTGTATTCAGGACTGGCAGCAGCTTCTGGTTCAACAAAGGAAAATTCAAATCAGCCTTGCCTCTAAGGAAAAAATATGGAAAAGGGTAAGAGTCATTGTCTAGATCTGTGAAAGGCAGGTATGGCTTGATTTGCCCTGATAAGAGCTACCCAAGTGGAACAATCATTAATTAAAATGAAGCTTTACTTGTCAATGACAACTGTAACCTAGAGACAAAGACAAAAATGAATGTCCGCATCAGAAACTAGACCAATGAAATAAATACTAGAGACAGTATTTAGGATAGGATACAGTAGGGTAGGGTAGGGTAGAGTAGAATAGAACAGGACAGGACAGGACAGGACAGAACAGAACATAACATAACAGAACACAACACAACAGAACACAACAGAACACAACAGAACACAACAGAACACAACAGGATAACAGAGTTGGAAGGGACCTTGGAGGTCTTCTAGTCCAACCCCCGGCTCAGGCAGGAAACCCTATACCATTTCAGGCAAATGGTTGTCCAATCTCTTCTTGAAAACAGGCAGTGTTGGGGAATTCACAGCTTGCTTCACTGATTAATTGTTCTAACTGTCAAGAAATTTCTTTTCACTTCTAGGTTGTTTTTCTCCTTGATTAGTTTCCATCCAATGCTTTTTGCTTTGCCTTCAAATGCTTTGAAGAATAGGTTGACCCCTCCCTCTCTTCTTTGTGGCAACCCCTGAGATATTGGAACCCTCCTGTCATGTCACCCCTAGTCCAGTGGTGGGATTCAAATATTGCTGCCACCGGTTCGGTGGGCGTGGCTTAGTGGGCACGCTTTGCGCGCGTGCACATACTTTGCATACACGCGTGCGCCAAACGCACACTTTGCACAGGCTCACAGGCATTCTAACTCACCTCCTGCAAGCCTGCACGATCCCGGTCGCTTCAGCAGCTGCCACACGGCACTATTCTGTGCCACGCAAAGCAGCTGCACTTCAAATTCAGTGGATTTGGTGAGTATGGGAGCCTGGGCGGGTGGGTGGTGCCAACAGCAGAGCAGCGGAGAGAACCAGGTTCGGTCTCCGCTGTTCATTGCTCCTACCGGCTCTCCAGAACCAGGCAGAATTAGTCGAATGCCATCACTGCCCTGGTCCTTCTTTTCACTAGACTAGATATACCCAATTCCAGTCTGCAACCATTCATATGTTTTAGCCTCCAGTCCCCTAATCACCAGTTGTTGCTCTTCTTCCATCATTACCAATACATGCCAGTTGCCAAGCACCTGAATTTTGGTCATGTAACCATGGGGATGATGCAACAGCCATAAATGTGAAGTCATAAGTCACTTTTTTCAGTGCAAATTTAATTCAAATAGGATCACTAAACAAATGCTTTTAAATTGAGGACTATTTGTACAAAAAAAATGCTACTATAGTCACCCTGCCCAATCACAAAATAATAATTTACCAGAAAGCATATGTTCAATCAGAAAAGAGCTGGAAGGAACCTTGAAGGTCTTCTAGTCCAACTCCTTGCTCAAGCAGGAGACCCTATACCATTTCAAGTACATGGGTATCCTGTCTCTTTTAAAAACGTCCATTGATGAAGCACCTACAACTTCTGTTCCAACTAGTTAATTGTCCTCACTGTTAGAAGTTTCTCCTTAATTCCCGTTTGCTTGTCTCTTTGATTAGTTTCCAGCCGTTGTTTCTTGTCCTGCCCTCTGGTGCTTTGGAGGATAATTTGACCCCTCTTCTTTGTGGCAGCCCTTCAAATTCTGGAATACTGCCATCATATCACCCCCAATCCTTCTTTTCTCTAGACTGGCCATACCCAATTTCTGTAACTGTTCTTTATGTTTTTGTCTCCAGGCCCTTAATCCTGAAGATGGTGTTTGATTTCGTTGTATGAGGTGCAGTGACAATAAAGTAAACTTAAATTAATCCTCTTAGTTGTTCTTCTTTGCAGTTTTTCCAAAGTCTCAACTTTTTTTTTTTTTTTGTAATGTGGTGACCAAAACTGGATGCAAGTATTCTAGGTGTGACCTTACTAAAGATTTATAAAGTGGTACTAATCCTTCACGTAATTTGGAGTCTATGTCTCTGTTTATACAACCAAGGATTGTATTAGGCTGCTGCTGCACACTGCTAACTCGCATTTAAATCATCGTCCAGTAGAACTCCAAAGTCCCGCTCGTAGTTACTGTTTTTGAGCCAGGTTTTGCCTAAGCGGTACATGTACCTTAAGTTATTCCTACCCAGGTGTAAAACCTTGTTTTCCTCTGCATTATATTTCATATTGTTGGATAGGGCCAATTGCTCCAAGTGTGTCAAGATCTTTTTGGATCCTGAGCTTATCTTCTGGGGTGTTAGCTATTCCTGTCAGCTTAGTGTCATCTGCAAATTTGATAACTTCTCCTTCTATTCCTTCATCTAAGTCATTTATGAAGATAAATGAAGAGTACTGGGCCTAAGACGGAACCTTGTGGTACCCCAATGCTTACTTCCCTCCATGTGGATGTAACACCGTTAAGGACTACTCGTTGAGTATGGTTTGTCAGCCAGTTATAAACACATGATTAAGGCTGACCTCCGTTAATGTTTCCAGATCACTGGTGGGATTCATATTTTTTTTACTACCAATTCTGTGGGCGTGGCTTGGTGGGTATGGCAGGGGAATGATACTATAAAATTTTCAGTCAGAAGTGGTATTTGTCGGTTCTCCAAACTACTCAAAATTTCCAGTACTGATTCTCCAGAACTGGTCAGAATCTGCTGAATACCACCTTTGTTCCAAATGTTTACCTTTGCCTTTTTATTTAGAAAGGTAGAGGTGGACATATTTCCAAAACAGTGCAATATTTTGGAATTTTTAATAACTATCATCAACCTACCTACCATCTAAGGATAAACAACAACAAAAATCATGGGAAGCAGGCAGACAACCTGGGTCAAAGAAAATCTATTTCAAATTGATCACATTTGTGATACATGATATTCAGCAGATTCTCACCGGTTCTGGAGTACTGGTAGCAGAAATTTTGAGTAGTTCAGAGAACTAGCAAATACCATCTCTGACTGGCCCTGCCGTCATCTATTCTCTGCCTCCCGAGTCCCAGCTGATCGGTTGGGTCTTCTTTTATTATCCCTGCACAGGAGAACGGAGCTGGAAAGCAGGTTAGTGGGGTGGGGAGGGAATGAGAATTTTGCAGTATCCTTCCCCTGCCATGCCCACCAAGCTACACCACCAAGTCATGCTACACCCATCAAGCCACACCATAGAACCACAGTAGTAATTTTTTTTTAATCGCACCACTATCACAATGGGTTATGCAAAAGTTGCAAAATAGTTGTTCTAAGGAAAAAAATTGCTCCCCGTTGTATGATTCAACCTCATCCTTGGAACTCATGAGGATAATGGTCAATTTTTCTGCTCACTTTGATGGAGTGTAAAAATGTTATGTTAATAAGCAAAGAAAAGGTCTCTTTTCTTCAGTGCACTAAGCAGAGATAAACCCTGTAGTTATTGCAGCTGGAATGTGCTCTTAGTGCCCAAAGGAGAAAGCAAAAATTGCCCAGGCATGAGTTCCACCCATCCTAGAAGCTTCTGCTTTTGCTATTGATTTCTGCTTGGCATTCTTGTTGATATAGCAAGATCAAAGTGAAGTTAAAAGCAGGAATTGTCTGCATTTATCCTTGAACTAGGCTTTAATGGATTAGTTAAGGAGGGGGGCAAAACCTTTGCAAACATAATTTCGGAATTATCAGCAGGAACAACAGCAGGTTAGGGAAGGTAACATATCTGACTGCAAGGAAAGAGGACAATTGCAAGGAAAACTGATGGAATAAATCAAGGCTCTGTCTGGTCAAGACGCTTTAAACCATCTTCTTTTCTAAGCCTGTTATTCTCTTGAACCCTTTGGATTTACAGCTTGCCAGCCATTCACTGACCCTGCAAATAAACCTTAAGGCACAATTTCTTATGAAACTTCTATATTCATTCATTGAAGCCTGATGAGTAGACATTTCCTTTGGGGGATGTAAATTAAGGGAGGATTCTTATTGGGATCATAGTGTTTTTTTAAGAACCCACCATAGAACAAAAGTGAAAGTGTTAACCTGTTCAGCTAACAAATAACCCAGAATCCAATTCATAGTTCTGATCCCCATCTTGAAAGTTTCACATGACTCAGTGCCTGGATAGCTCTGCCTTCACCAATGGGGACTCTGCCCATCTGGTAAGATCTGGGAAACAAGGCTAGCTGAAGTTCCCACCACTGAGGAACGGACACCTATAGGGAGCCCATGGTTGAACCTTCTTGGTAATGCTCTAATGCCCCCCTTCCTTTGGAACAGCCTACTCATGGTATCGTTTCAAAAGGTGACAGAATTAAGGTTAAGTTGAAATGATGATCTTATACCTTCTCTGCTTCTGTGAACTGTCAAGATAGGCCAAACTACATCAATCAGTCCATTGTCCATCTCTCTCTCTCTCTGTCATCTATCTCTCATCTACCTTTATCATGTGTCTATCTATCTGTTTGTCTGTCAATCTATCATTATCTATCTATCTATCTATCTATCTATCTATCTATCTATCTATCTATCTATCTATCTATCCTCCTTCCTTCCTTCCTACCTACCTATGTGTCCGACAGTCTGTCAGTCCATCCATCCATCCATCCATCCATCCATCCATCCATCCATCCATCCATCCATCCATCCATCCATCCATCCATCCATCCATCTATCTATCTATCTATCTATCTATCTATCTATCTATCTATCTATCTATCTATCTCTCATCTATTTGTCTGACAGTCCATCCATCTATTCATCCATACCTATCTATCTATCTATCTATCTATCTATCTATCTATCTATCTATCATCTGTCTACCATGTATATAATTAACAAAACAACTGTCCATTCACCTTCTGAACAACAGCATACGAGAGTGCCTTTGATCATGGTTTTCCTTCTTATATAATATCAGTTGTTTGAATATGATCATCTATACATTGTTATTCATTATTACTCAATTTTTACTGCTTAAACAAGATAACTCAATGTAGTTTGGAACTTTTTGGATGCAAAGTTTGTTCCCTTTCAGTAAATCATCTTATGGTAAAATTTTGGATCCAGTCTATATTTAAATATATATTTTTAACAAGACTGTAACTTAGATCTCTCAACTGACTGAAAGAATCTTTCTGTTGCGTGACTCTCTTTTCACAATGTTTAAGTAATATGTATGCTAATCTTTTATATTTTAAATGGGTTTAATAAAGTGTTTGCTTTATGTTATGCCTTTAATTATTTATTTGTTTTGTGAAGCTGCCAAGAAACTCTTGCAAATTAGCAACTATATGCAAACACTGAATGAAAAAAACAACAAATACTGGGATGTCTTTTTAATACTGTGGTAGAGTTATTAAATAACATAATTAGTGAGAAAAAAGCTACTATCCACTGATAGGATTCACAGGATGCAGAGCAAGGAGTGAAAGTGGGGAGAGACAGGAATTGTTAAAATATCAGATCATCTTTTTTTGTTTGAGTAGAAGCAGGGGTAGGATTCAAATTTTTAACAACCGGTTCTGTGGGCATGGCTTAGGTGGTGGGTGTGGTTTGGTGGTCATGTGACTGGTGGACATGGCTTGGTCATCATGCTATTGGCTGGGTGTGGCCAGTTCAATATCACTCACATCGAGGCACGCATCTCCTCCCCTGGCCTCTCATGACTCTGAGGATGCTGCAACAGTCATAAGTGTGAAAAATGATCATAAGTCACTTTTTTCAGTGCCATTGTAACTTTGAATGGTTACTCTACACAAGCAAAATACCAGCAAAAGAGGGGAAAAAAACTCCAGAGACGTTCCTGAGATAGGAACTCTAGTCCTGCCAAGAATATAATAAGGGTTAACGGAGAGGCAGTTTCTGTAAGCAACACCAGAAAGTTTCCTTCCTGCCTTCCTTACAGGATTAGGCCAGTAATTTCTTCTAACAACCAGTTCTCTGAACTGCTTAGAATGTTAACAACCGGTTCTAGCGAATAGGTGTGAACTGGTAGAATCCCACTCCTGAGTAGAAGTGATTTTTTTTTAGATCTCAAAGTTATTTCAAGTTTGTGGTGTTCATTTTTACATGTAAATTAACTCAATCCTGGGGCTCAGCAGGTATACTGTACGTGTGAACCAGAGAATAACAAAACCAGAAACACCAATTGTTTATCTGCAAGGTTGAGGTCTGGTTATTTGAATAAATCATCATCATGAGAAAGCTAAAATTTTGTCTCATTTATTGTACTTGGGAGACAATCTGGAATTTCTAATTCTGTGGATTAATCTAGGACGGAGAGAGGGAGGAAGGAGGGAGGGAAGGAAGGAGAGGAAGGAAGGAAGGAAGGAAGGAAGGAAGGAAGGAAGGAAGGAAGGAAGGAAGGAAGGAAGGAAGGAAGGAAGGAAGGAAGGATCAGAGAAGAAGGCAATACTAATCAATAGCTAACCCCACCCCTTCCATATTGCTAAGAGAGCCATGGTGTTGCAGTGGTAAGAATGCAATATTGCACAGTAACTCTGCCCATGCCAGGAGTTTGATGCTGACCAGCTCAAGATTGACTCAGCCTTCTGTCCTTCCAAGGTCACTAAAATGAGGTTCCAGATTGTTGGTGACAATATGCTGACTCTACAAACAGCTTAGAGAGGGCTGTAAAGTACTATGAAGCAGTCTATAAGTGCTATTGTTATTGCTATCATAATTATTCTTCCCATTATCAGTCAAATTTCAGTTATTATGAGATCATATTTTCCCCATCAATATCAAAAAGACCCTATTACTTCAAGGGTAGCATCTATTTTCTTCTATGTTTTTTTGTGAAAAAAATAAAAAAAAATAAATCATAAACACACACACAAGCCAGAAGGCACCATATTTTCTCCCATCATCAAGTCTATCTGAAGCTGAAGTGAGATTGTCTCTGGCATGGCTGTTTGAAACAGGATTATTCACAGCAAGCCACAGTTACTATGCATAACAGTTCTATCTAAAAGGCAATTAGAAGATTTCAGATCAACGTTAAATGACAGTAGTTGAACAATGCTCAAGAATTAATCACTGAGCTGACAGTTCCAACCTTTGGCTCTCTTTAGCTTTCTGTTTTCCCTGTTGCTCGTTCTATTGTTTTACTACTCCAATTCCTTGATTGTACAGACTCTCATCCTGACTTTTAGTGTTACATGGCAACTGAAGATCTGCAAAAGCTCCACACCTGGTCCCAGGAAATGCCAAGCCAAGAATATCAATAGCATCTATTGTAGTTCTCCTACAAGGAAAGAGAGTCCTGTCTTCAGAGAAACAGAGGTTGACCCTCTGGGGAGAAACTCTCCTGAGGTTCAGACCAAAAGCCAGGTGGTGGAGGATGGGCGGGAGATAGGAGGCAGGAGAGAAAGAGGAAGAGGAGGAGGAAAGAAGGAAGGAAGGAAGGAAGGAAGGAAGGAAGGAAGGAAGGAAGGAAGGAAGGAAGGAGAGGGAGAGGGAGAGGGAGAGGGAGAGGGAGATAGAGAGAGGGGGAGAAAAGATTGGAAAGATAGAGAAAAGAAAGAAAACCTCACTAAAGTGTCTTTCCAGAATATCGATGTGTATCATTAATATTTATAAAGGTAAAGATTACCCTCGCACATATATGTTAGTCGTTTCCGGCTCTAGGGGGTGGTGCTCATCTCCATTATAAAGCTGAAGAGCCAGCGCTGTCCAAAGACGTCTCCGTGGTCATGTGGCCAGCATGACTAAATGCCGAAGGCGCCTGGAATGCTGTTATCTTCCCACCAAAGTGGATCCTATTTTTCTACTTGCATATTTTACATGCTTTCAAACAGCTAGGTTGGCAGAAACTGGGACAAGTAACTGGAGCTCACTCCGTTACGCGGTGTTAGGGATTTGAACCGCCAAACTGCTGACCTTTCTGATCGACAAGCTCAGTGTCTTAGCCACTGAGCCACCAGGCTCTGGGAGCTGACAGTCAATGGAATAGATTTCTTACACGGGAACAGGAAACACTAAGGTTGGGCCCAACAGAGGGCATAAAACTCAGGCACTCTCAGCATCTCAGGCCTTTTCTTTCTTCACTCAACATCTTGAAGCATGTGATCGCCTTTTTCTTCACCCAGCCATGTAGTCCTGTCCGCCATTAAACGTTCTTTCCAAGCAACTTCCATGATTCCAGTGTCTTTTTCCCCACTTGGAACTGAACCCAGAAGGATATTTCTTCCAACAATTTATATACAATTTATATTTATATCCATATCTATATCCATCTGTGTGTGTGTTTCTCCTCTCTCTCTGTCTCTGTCTCTCTCTGTTTCTCTGTATGTCTCTGTGTGTCTGCCTCTCTCTCTC